>CM018692.1:39670254-40180325 GCA_009363875.1 Mikania micrantha
TATTAGAATATAGGACGAATGAAATAAAAACATAAACAAAAACAACTGTTGCATATATATAATGTAATATCAGTGTTAAAACCTTAAAAAATTGAAAAACACGAAACATTTCATTCAAATACAAAACACCCTGCAACGAATGACACACGCAAAAAAATAAAAGCATAAATGATGTGAACTTGTAAAGATAGTTTAGAAATTACATGCCAAATTAGGAACATTCATTGAAAATAAATCATTGGAGCATCTGAATATTTATGAGGAAGATTGTTATAAAACATATCTTAACATTTAAGTGTAGCATTAATGTAACAATTTACTTATACAGTTATACTGAAAATGATGAATATGAGAAACTGTTAAAAAAACTGAGATTTTACTATCAAAGCTAAGAAAATAAATAAAACATTTCTTCATGATATTATAAATAATCATATTTAGATAGTAGTGTAGGCCGTTTGTAGCACATATGTATACCACCAGTGGCGTATCAGGAATTTTTCTGTGAGAACATTTTTTTTTTGTTGTATATTTTTCTTCAACAACTTGATGTTACAATTTTAATTCGTGTTGGGTTGCCAGGTAGGGTGGGATTATAGGGTAATTACATAATAAACATGGTCATAGTTTACCATTGATGTTATATATTTTTTATAAATTTGTTTACAAAAATATATATATAAAATTAAAATTCCGGGTGATTTAAAAAATCGGACTTGGGCTGTCCTGGGCCAACCCTGTCTACAAACTTAAAACATCATATAATATTTAACTAAAATCTTTAACTTTATACTAATAAATAAATATATTTTTAAAACCAAATTATTCTAAAATATTATATTTTTGAAAAGAAATGTTTGAAAATTTTTTAAAACCAATCTTTTTAAAATAATTAATAAAATATTATTTTTTTAAAATAAATGTTTAAGAAATTGATTTATAGTCGGAGTTCTTAAACAACAAGACATATATTAAAAGTTACGTTAAGAGTTATGTATTCCACACGTTAAATATTTGAATTTTGAAATTATTTGTTTAAAAAATACTGTATATTTTAAAGGTCATTTATTTAAAAAAAAAATGGATTTATACTATAATCGTATTATTTACTAAACTTTATCAAAATTATAATATTAAAGGAGAGATGATAAAAAAAATCAAAATTTAATGAAAAGATGACATAAAAATATTGAGGTTTTTCCCAAACGGTGGTTGATTGAAAAATTATTTACTATAATAGGTGATTAGGAAAATATTTAACAAAATAGGTGTTTTTATTTATTTTATATATTATTTGCTTATTTTTTGACTAATTTATTATAACTTTTTTTTATTTTGATCTAACATATTACCATTTTTCTTTTTTTAATCGACTAATTTTATTTTTTATTTTGATAACTTATTATAATACTTTTATAGTTTTCAAATCATATTAAATACAACAAAAGAATGTGTTTAATAAACGTCAAAAATGAAACTAGAAGGAAACAACGTAAATTAAACAGACAATAAAACTTGACCGTCATAATACCATAAATACTAAAATAAAAATATTAAATAAATTCGACTTAAAGTAATATCAATATCAATTACAAAATCAAACAAAAAATGTTATAAAAACTTGATGAGTGTAGACAATTGTGTTTTTTTTTTAGTCTAGAAAAGCAAATGATTAAACTCATCAAGTTGTTTTAACATGTTTTTCAATTTTGGAATTCATATTTGTATGGCTTCAAGCTTATTTTATTTAATGTGAGTTGGCCGGTTGAAAAAAATATAAAAAAATAATAGGTTGATTGAATTAAAAAAGTAGATAATAAGTTATAAAGTTAAAAAATAAAGAAATAAATGTAAAACAACTAATTAGATAAATATTTTTAAAATTACTCATTTTGGTAAAATTTTTTCCACCAAAATTTATGAGGAAAAGAAATTACAAATATTTATGAGAAGATAGAGAAAGGAAAGCAATTTTAAGTGATTTATAAAATTGCACGTGCCATGTTAAAACACTATCTTTTATATAGTATAGATGACTATTTATTAAACCGTTTTTTTACGAAAATGTTTAAAAGTAAACTTTTTGATGAACAAAAGTTAAAAACAAAATACATGGGGCACTAGCATAGATTTTTATAAAGAAGCAATTTTTAAATATTTTTTTTTAAAAAATATATATATAGGAACAAATCTTTTAAACATTAAAAGTTAAAAATAATAATCACTATTTATAATTTGCAAAATTTTTTTACCAACTATTTGACATTTTTTTACAACTCGTATAGTAAATGAGAATTAGCCTATGTTATTGTAACAAATAACATTTTTATATCACTTTTTTAATAAAATTTTTAAAAACAAACTTCTAAAAAAGGAAGTTTAAAATATAAAATTAGTGTTTTATTACTTAAATTATTTACTTGTATGTAATTTCAATCATATTCATCTCATAATATCTTTTTATAATTATTAAAGTCATCAATACTAACTATTTATTCATTTTTTAACTCTAGTACACGGATATTATTATATATATTAATTATCAAAGATATTTTACCTCACTAAAAAAGACTATTCACTTTTTTTTGTCTTAACGATGCATCATGTACATGTGATAAAGCAGAGAACATACATACATTATACATATACACTATATCACATACTACGGTGGACTTTTTCACACACACACACCCAACATCACACACACATGCACACACACATCACACACACGATGGGGCCACACATCACACACACGGTGGCCACAACATTTCACACACACACATACTGACATACATACATATACATATAATAATATATATATATATATATATTTATATATATGCTGTATCATGTGAAAACCCGATCTTAGAGAGAAAAAAACCCTAAACCCTATCTGGGTCGTTGATTTGGAATCTTTAAAATAAACATGTGCTCTACATTAACCACGTTAAAATTGATTTGTTTATCCAAAACCTAATTTTTTATTCAAGTTTAATGTGTGCCACATTATTTTATTTTCAAAAGTGAAAATGAATGGTCAGATAGGGTTTAAGGATTTTCTTTCTTATACCGGGTTTTTCACATGATACAAACCCTCATATAATCACTATTCAACCGCGTCTAAAGATCAAAAGATAGATTTCAATACTTTTCAATTAATTTGAAAATTTTCGTTTGTAACCCTGAACTTTGAACTCTTATTTTAAAGCTCCCTCTCACTTTACTCACATATTTTAATGTTCACATGATTTTAACGCGTCATTATGTTATCTGATAAATGTTATAATATATTATTAATTTGATCGCAATGGCATCATGAACGTTTATATAAATTTATAACCCAAACGGTCACAGAAATTTTGCGCGTTGTTTACATGTCTATAACGCATCCGTACATTATCGAATATTTGTATCGTTTATATCATTTTGATCGTAATTATTTCACAAACGATTTAGATTTAATAATTTTATAAACCATGAGTATTATATACACTACATATATATACGATTGACATTTAATAATTCTATAATATTTGTATCATTTATAAATTCTACATTTACGCAAGGCCTTTTTTTAAGTCTTCTAAATCACATTATTTGCTATTAAATAAGTTCTTAATCTTCAACCTTAGTTTCAAGCTTACGTTATATATGTTGTATAGGGTATTTTCGTGCATTTTATTGTACACGATTTTAACCTCATGTTCGGTTGGTTTTTTTACGTCAGTATATCAGACCCCGCCGCAGGTCCCTGTGTACTAGTTATATTTATTTATTAGGAAACTAGTTATACTATATTTTTTCGTTTTAATTAATTTTTTTTTTTCAAAAGCATATATATTAAAGATAAAATTTGAATCAACCAAATTTAAAAAATAATAATATCCTTTATTTTTAAAATTTTCTTACAAAATCGTTTATTATACGGATTCAATAAAAAGATATTAAATGCTTATTATAAAATTTTAGGAATAATAAAAATATTTTCTTGATAAAATATTATTAAATTATATGAAAATAATATTATTCAAAATCATAAAACAACAATATCACTTTTTTTTAAATTTAGTTTTTTATTTCATTTTAAAAATTGTTTTAAAAACGATAGTTTGCATTAAAAAAAATATCTTTTTTGAAACTCCAGTTTTTTATTTTATTTTATTTTTTTGTATTTAAGAGCATATCTTTATAAACATTTTTGTTTAAAAATTTAATATAAAAAAGAAACTTTGAGTAGGAAATTTTGATGAAAATAAATATGGTGGTGACATATGTCAAATATTTTAATCAGTTATTAAAATAAGGATTGTTAACTTATATGATGTTTTAATCATATTATATATAAAAAAACATATCATATATTCTAAATTTCATAAGAACACTACTTATTATTTTTTAATTCAAACTTTATAATACACAAGTTCTAAGGAATAAATTAGTGGATTCATCCTATAGGATTATAATCAACTAAATAGTCTTTTTATCCTAAAAAGCCTAAGAAAAAATTATTGATCATTAGATTATAAGATCAAATTTAAAAGGAAAAATTTAAAATTTTAGAGGGAAAAGTTGTTAGAAGGTAATTAGTCATAACCACTTTCCCACAGTTTTTTAAACATCATAACTTTTATATACGATATTATTTTTTCAAAAAAAAATATATCATAAAAAAAAACATTTTTATCTTTAAAATGAGTATAATATTTGTACCAAAAAATTAAATTTTTTCAGCTTATTGTGTCTAATTATTATCATTGTGTTTTTTTAAACGTTTGTGTATAATTATCTTTTTGTGTTTTTTTTTAAGATAGTTGTGTCTTTTTTACTAGGCAATTGTGTATTTTTTAAAATATCAATGTGTTATTTATACTCGTCGTTGTGTCATGCTTGCTTAACATTATGTATTATGCAACACCATTGTATCTTAAATTGTTTAGAAAAACACAAGATTGAGCAGAGAACACAACAGACACAATTTTGTACAAAAGACGCAATGTCTAAGCAAAAGACACAATTACCTGTAAAAAAAACACAATGTATATACAAAAGACATGTGAGGCCCGAAACCGGGCACCTCACAGAGGTTGGTTTCATCGTAACACATAGCTCTTAAACTAAAAACTTTCATAATCATGCAGCGAAATGTAAACATAGTCTGATAAACAGAAATCAATAACATGTCTGTATCAAAATCACATCGGATTGCCAAACCACCGGATCGTATGACTCTATGCCCGAGCTCCATGCCTTCTCTTATCATACCTTCAACCTGACATACATGCTAAATCAAGTCAGCTTACGCTGTGTGAGTTCTAGTTTTCATAAAACAACATTAAACATACATAACATATACATCATTTCATACACATAGTCCATAACATTAGCACATAACATCCTTACATCATCATCATCATACGTTCCACTGTTACCATGCGAACAGTGGGCTTATGCCGGCACAAGGCTCCATAACCGTTGATCTGTCCCGTCGAAGCGTTCTACAGATCCATACTTACCCAGTAGCAAGTACTGAGCAACCATACTTACCCCCATATGAACATGGGAGCAACCTCATACTTACCCCATATGAACATGGGAGCAACCTCATACTTACCCCGTAACGAGTACGGGAGCAACCTCATACTTACCCCGTAACGAGTACGGAGCAACGTCATACTTACCCCGTAACGAGTACGGGAGCAACCATACTTACCCCATATGAACATGGGAGCAACGTCATACTACCCCGTAACGAGTGCGGGAGACCATACTTACCCCATATGAACATGGGAGCAACGTCATACTTACCCCGTAACGAGTACGGGAGCAACCTCATACTTACCCCGTAACGAGTACGGGAGCAACCATACTTACCCAGTACAAATACTGGAGCAACCATCATTCATCATGACATGACACACTAGCACCTATATCATCATTCATCATAACATCGTATCATTATCCTAATAACATAGGATTTCCCATACAGGGTATGCTAGTATCATGTCATCATAACATCCTAGTACCATGCACATGTCATGCTAGCAGCACGTCATCATATCATTCATCATGGCAACAATAAACACATTTTGCTAGCATGTAATTATCATAACATCATACTTTCATCATAGCATACCTAGGATTTCATTACCACATAACATCCATATTTATCATCGTAGCCTGATATCATTCAGGTTATCATCATAACTTACTAACATGCATTCATCATTCTTAGCATACTTTCATGCAATAGTCATATTAGTACCTTAACATGCATACATAGTCAGTGCATACCGTCATTCATTCATTATCATCATAGGCACATAACATCATAGACATAACCATAAGCATGTATGCCAGCCCAAAACATTAAACATAGAATAGGGCGTCTAGAAACTCACCTGATAGTAGACTCCTGTTAACCTTAGCCGAACTCCTTAGCTAGGCCTTAAGGACCTATATCAGTTACATCATATCATCACATACCATCACATCACATACTTAGACTTAGAAATTATTCTAAGTCCTCATAGCCTACTAGTCCCCTTATTGAATCCAAGTTTTCGAAATTTAGCTAAGTGTTCGAAACCCTTGAAATTCATAAGTTCCTACATACACGAATTGCCATGTACTCGAAACATCTCTAGTTCACGAAATGCCATGTACTCGAAATTCCATGTACACGAAATGCCATGTACACAAAATTCCATGTACACGAAATAACCATTGTATTCGAAATAGCCCCTGTACTCGAAAATAACATTGTACTCGAAATACATGCATGATTTCGAGTACCCTCTGTACATGATTTCGTGTACTCATCATTCGTCCTTAAACATCTCATAAATTCATCTAAGACCTTGGGGAGCTAGTTTCTAGGTTCCTTTGGTTGTTACCAACGTATTGGAACCTCAAAGTTATGAACTTTATGCATAAAGGTGTGAGCTTATGCAAAAAGTTCACCCTTGTTTAACCATTCTAATTTGCATAAAAATCCAGCTTTCTATACATGAATCACTTACTTGAAGGTAGATGATCCTCCTGGTAAATCCCGTGCGTTTCCTACTTCGTTTGGTCGATCAAAGTTTGATTCTTGAAATTCTTGGACTTAAACTCCGTGTACTCGAGAGGACTGTGCTTCCAACCAAAGGTTGTCACATTTCCCAAGGCACGACTATTTATAGACAAGGTGCCCTACTCGAACACCTGAGTACACGAATAGGGAGTACTCGAAATATGGTGTACTCGAAATCTCCATATTTCGAGTACACGATTTCTAAGCCCCATCTTGGTTATTTTCGTCTATTTTCCCACAAGTTACTATCCGTTACACGTACGTAGAATTCAAATAACTTGTATCTTAGAAAAATTTGGGATTTAAAGACAATATTGAGGAGAAACACAAAAGACACAATGTCTATTCAAAAGACACAATGCCTATACAAAAGACACAATGGCTCGTCATTGTATCTTTTTACAGGTAATTGTGTCTTTTTCAAGATCATTGTGTTATTTATACTTGTCATTGTGTCATCTTTGCTTGACATTATGAATTATGGCATTATGTCTTAAATTGTTCATGAAAACACAACAATATGAGCAGAAAACATAAAGACACAATGACATGTACAAAAGACACAATGACTTGGACAAAAGACACAATGAACTAAAAAAACAAAAAATTTCTATAGCAAAAATTATATTAATTTGAAGATAAAAAATGCTTTTTTTATGATTTTTTTTTTCAAAAAATAATTCCGCATGTAAAAGTTATGAACGTTTAAAGAATATAAGGAATTTGACAAAAAGTCAACAAAAGTAGGCATAACCAAAATACTCTCCAACAACTTGATTTATCATAGCCATGATTAATAATCTAATGATTCAAGATTCTTCTTAGGTTTTTTAAGTTAACAGACTTATTTAGTTGAACTTAACCCTCATCCTATGTTGAAATTCTACCTTCACAATATCTCCTTTTCCATTTTTACAATAACATTACCTTGTTATTTAATTAAAATTTGAAATATCAATTTATAATTTTTAAGTCTTTTGTTGCTATATATTTAACTTTCCTAAGTCTTGTGGGCGTAGGATATGTATCATATAGTAACCTACCTACCTTTATTGCATTAACAAACAAACTTGACAGCTATTATTTTTAATAAAAAGGTATACAAATATTTTATTTTATGTTATAATTTGTAAAAAAAAGCTATTATAATAAAAAAACAATTAAGAAGGACAAGTGTTATATCATGTTGTTTCTTTAGCTTTTTTTACAGTCTATCTCTCGTATAATTGAGTGAACACATATTATTTGGTTGTTTATCATTTTCTAATTTCTCTTTTTTTATGAAATAACAATAATATTATAAGAATATAATTTTAGATGTTTAAATGAATTTGGTTATAAAATTACTATTAGTTTTATATTTATTCAATCAATGCTGCACACGTTAAAAAAAAATTATTCAAGTTTTAAGAAATAAGTAAAGTAACACTTAATTAAAAAAAAGTCCACAAAACACTTAATTCATCATGTTCTATCTCTTGTAACTGCAGTTAATTAGTTTCTTGTTAAATAAAAACTGTCATGCAATCTATGTTAATCATTAAATTAATTTGATTAAGAGCTTCAATTTATTTCTAGGGCTTTTTTTTTAAATTTTATTTTATATTTATTAATAACTCTACATGTAGAGAGAGAAGATATAGACCCTGTTGACTTTTGAAAAGATATATATGAGATTATAGATATATCTTTACTTTGGGTTTTGCTTTGTGCATGGTAATATGGTATCTCTGCAAATTAGTAAGCTAAAGTTGATTCTCTACATTAATTAATCTCACACTTCGATTTCCCATTTGCGCTTTTATCGTTTTGTGTTCGCCTATTTTATTTTTTTTAACAGGGCTCAGCGGCATGTCTCTTCATAACTCAAATGGATCCCCAGACCCAACAACTTACGCGTTGCGACCACAGTCCACTACCAACTCCCCGGTATCTAAAGCATAGATGTTGGTGAGCGCTGAATCGAGCAAATACACCTGCTTCTCAGGAGGAAACCCACTATGTGATAAAATCTCATACTGACCGCTTTGTTCAGGATTTGAACCTATGATGTCACAAAGCCTAAATTTTATGAGAATTATGTAGTACCCTTGAGCAACAAGCTCATTGGCAATTTTATTTAATTATATATTATGTAAATCTTTCGTTTTCCTCTTTTGTGGGTTTTAATATATATGTTTATCCTTCCGCATAATCTTCATCATTTCATGTGCATCAACTTTAACTTTCTCATCTTTCTCTCTCAACAACAGAATACATGCAGTCTGTCTAGTAAATCATTATACTTTCAAAACAATCGATTGTTTTTGTAAATCCATTCTTTAATGATTGCCAACTGTCTATGATTAACTTGATTAGCGACCAGCTTGACATCTTTTGGCCATTGAGAGCCGCATATGAAATATCTGACAGTTGATTAGTTGGCTGTTAAAAAGTTAAAGATAAATATAAACTAAGGTTTGCTAACAAAAAGTATGCACCAACTCCTTCGGTTATCTTTATTGTTTGATTAATGTTTGTGTTGATAAGGAGATTAAATCTTGTGTGTTAAAAATAAGTTGAACACATAAAATGTTACGTAAATTATATTTTGGAAAAAATGGTGTATTATGTTGTTTGGATTATAGAACCCATGTATTACTTAAGTTTAATAAAATATAATTTTATACATTAATAAAACCATAGTCAAAATATGTATTTACTTTTTGAATATTTTAACAAAAATAATTTGAACTTGATGATATTTAAAAACTTAAATAGAACTTTTAAAAAAGAAAATAAGTTTATTCATAAACTTAATAATTAATTTCATAATGAATTCATTTGTTTAATAATATATTAAGTTTTTTACATGTCTTTGAGGGAAAATTATTTATAAAAATATTGTTTCTTGAAAACGATTTACCAAAAATGGTTTTTTGATTTGTTTTTATTTACTACTTTAATAAATAGTTTTTAAAAAATAATATTTTGGTAAATAATTTGTCCTACAAATTAGTTTTTTACAAATTTTTTTATTATATTTTCAAATTACAATCATGTTTTATTATCAATGAACTTATTTTATAATCTTTATTACTAATAAATAAAATAAGTTAGACATATCTCACTAATCTATATTATATATATAATAATTTTCATGTCACTCTCTCTATTAGGGGTGTAGAAAAATCAAAATATCTTATGAAAAACTTGAAATCAAATGTTAAAAAACTCGAATGAGGCGATGTTAACGAGCTTGAAGTCAAGCCCTGAAATAAGACTCGTTTAGTATGGTTGTGAAAAAAATATCTTTTTAACAATTTAATAAATAAGTTTCTCTAATTTATAAAGGTATAAATAGTATAATTTGTATTTAATATTATTAATTATTATATTAAAAAAATGGGTATATATTTAATAGGAGATACGGATCTAAACAAGACGAGCCTAGTGAAAGAACTCGTTAAGCCTCGGGATCGGCTCGTTTTGACTTAAGAGTGAATAGACAAGAGCTCAGCTTGTTTAGGGTATTATTTCTAAAGCTTGACATCCGTAGTAAGCAAATTTTCAAGCTCGAGCTCTGATTAATTGGCTCGACTCATTTATTATTGGTTAATTAATTTTTTTATTATTAATTTATATATATATATATATAACCTACTTTTCATTTATAACATAATATACATATATATATATATATATGATTTTATTAAATTTCATAATAATTTTATATATAAAAAAATTATGTAAGTAAAAATCTTGTTTAGTGTTGCAAATCAAGGAGAGGTTAACTTGTAAAACTAGAGATAAGTAAGCAAACTATATTTTGGACACAAGTTCAGGCTCAGGCTCAATTCGTTATAATCTTTTCATCGAGCTTTTTAACGATTTGATTTGAGCACGATATATTCGTTTATCCCTTAATTAATAGGTGAGATATGCAACAAAAGTAGCAAATTTAGATTGGTGGCGTCAAATTTATTTTATTTATTGGTATAATAATTTTAAAATAAATTTATTAATTTAAAAATGTGATGATAATTTAAAAATATAACAAAAACTTGTTTTTTATCAAACTAGTGATTATAGAAAAAACCTATATCAAAATAGTGTTTTTCAAAAATTATTGATTAAAGTAGCAATATAAAGCAAATATAAACACCATTTACCATTTTAGTAAATAGTTTTCAGTAAACACTATTTTTGTACATAATTTTTCGTTTAAACACCGTTTTAGTAAAAAATAAAAATAAAAAAACTCCAATTTTTCATATGTTCGGTTAAATGTCATCGCTTTTGTAACTACACAAACAACTCATTTTCATTGCCGCTATGCTGTGAGATTGTATCATAAATGTTAATTAAATTATTTAAATAATAACCGAATAAAATATAAATGAAACTTGTTTTACTATTTAATAACCAAGGATATATGAATATTGAATAATTTAATAAACTTTATACTAAAAAATAAAAATAAGTTAGACAGTTTTTATGATCATTTTTATAATATTGTTTTTCGTCTCTTATATTAAATTCATGTATCTCATATTAAATATTAATATTATTATTTATATAATTTTTCATATAAATAAAACAAATCTTATCTAATAAATAAAACTCTTATGAAATATGTCATGTTTTAATTTTTTTTCATACTAATCTATCCGTCTCTCTTTTATTAATTTTCTTATCTTATTAAATTGTAATTATATTAAAATCATAATATTAAATTCTAATGAACTAATAAAAGCTTTAATTAAAAAGCATACTTTTAAAAAATTATAATATGAAATTCTTTAGAACAACAAACTTTTTATAAATACAACATATTCTAAGCCGGTCTTTTCTAAAAAAATCATATATAAAACATTTTTTTGAGAAAAATTTAAGAAATCTAAAATCATAGTTTCGATTCTAATCTGCAATGTTCTTAATAAAAAATTGATATTTTTCAAAATAGTATTTTAAAAAAAATGTTATAAAATGCTTTTCTTTCTGTCATTTTAATAATTTTTGTCTCAAAAAATTATATTATAATTCATATAACTTTATTAATAATTATTTAATATTTTTGATACACTGCGTAATAGACTAGTACTATTATTATTATATATTATTGGTATTTTGTGGTGTGTGAAGTGCATTCTTTATAGCCATAATTCTCACAATGAACTCAATATTTTTTTTAAATAACAGAATTGGATTAAATTCAAACGAATTACAATAAACTGGTAGGTAAGCGTAAATCCCTTTTGAAATCCGTCTATATATAGAAAGCCATGACATGCTATGCTCTCCTCTTCATATTCTTCCGTCTTTGATTATTTGACCAACCTTCTACAATACTTTTCTAGAAAATAATTATAAGAATATGATACTCGATCGAATCTAAAACATATCACCGGTTTAGACAACATACTCAACCGGATTCTCCTCATACATTGTTTATTGGTTAATAAGAAGAATATATATATAATGGGCTCTATAGTTGATTAACCAAACAAATTTAAAGCAAAAGTAAATATTTTTAAATTTGTTAAACAATTATATGAGATGCCTGATATGATTCTCTTTTTCTCTTTATTAATCTGTGTGTTACACTTTTTAAGACACCATCAATGCCTAGCTACGTAGAATATATTCTATCAACTTCAAACGTTTAGTTTATTTTATTATGTGTGCCTTCTTTTTCCAAGATTAAGATTCCAAATTCAATCAATCAAACAGCCTTAGTTTATGTGTAATGAGGGTGATCTAGACATGACGCTCATTGGCAATGCCCATATCGCCTCTTCACATAACATATAAGGCATGACCAGTGCTTGATGGCTGCAAGTGACTCTGGTCACAAGGTGAATACCAAAATTTGCCCAATCATATTTCAATAAAAAAGACTAACATCACTATTCATCTTTTCACTACTACATCTTAGCATGAGACACCTTTTTAACTCACACCAGCTAATCAACACTTTAATGGCGTGATGATTATGTGTCCGCGGTCATGCATCCTTCTAGCCTTCTATTACAAGTAGTTTTATATTGCATGAAAAAGGTAATTATATCATTGACTTTTTTTGTATTTAAAGGAAGTGCATTTAATAACAATGGAAATAAGTTCATGTATATCTTTTAAGTGATCTATAATTGTGTGTATTAGTTGCTTAAACACTTTGAACTTCTTATGCATACTAAGACCTTTTTATGGAAACATGTTTTATTGGAATAATATAAATAATGTTGTGAAATTATTTGAGTTCATGAACATAAAAAAGTTCATGTGCAAAGCATTGATTGGGATAAACATGAAGAAGTTATCCTCATATAATATTCGATGCAATTAAGGTAAAGATAAAATTATTGAACATGATTGAAAAATATCTCATTCTCTTTTTGAATAAGTAATAATTCATAAGATTGATGGATATCACATACCTTTATTTACATACGTATAAAACTTTGCATGCATATGCTCCTAATTATTGGAAGCGTTTTTCAAGAATGGTTATTTTTTATAAATATCTATACTAAGTTAGCCAATTTTGTAAGACACATGTTGAATATAGAAACAAATTGAAGAATAATTAATTTTTATAACTAATTTAGAAATTATAAAATTAACTGTAAGACAAGTCGTCGCTGAGACCGTCGTCCCTATAGATTAGGCAGTAGCGACAACATGTCGTCGCTATAGGTGTCTGATAAATTTACTTTTTTGATTTAAAATATCAGAAAAAATACTTTTAAGCTGTTTCGTCGTTGCTATAGTTCAATCTATAGAAACGACAATTTGGCATCGTTGTAGCCTTTGTTCCCTTAGTTGGCTTTTCTTGTAGTGATATATCATGTGTTTTAATAATAGATAGAAACATAAAAAACTGAGATTCAAATATAAAATGTAAAGTACACTTTTAGTTACTTATTTAATACACAGATTGAATAATTAAAAAAAATAATTTTATAATATAATATAATAATAAATATATAACAATTATAAGATTATATTTTAAGATATAATTGAAATATTATTGTAATTTAATATTTTTTATGAATAAAGGAGTATATTTAGGAGACATGTGTTACATTCAGGTGACATTTGATATTTGTTTTTCCGCCTCTCTATCCTGATAAATTCTAAAAAGTTTTAATAATTAAATATTAAAAAAATATAAATCCTCTTATTCTAATACTTTGCTAATTTACCAAAACTTGATAAACTATAATAAGATTTAAATTATATATCATCTTAATATATAATTTTATAATTATTGAATATTATAATTAATTGTTTTATAATTTTTAGATATTCATATTTCTTATTTTACCAATACGTCATAAATCTAACATATCAAAATTTTATATCATCTTAATACATAATTTTATAATTATTGAATATTATAATTGTTTGTTTTATAATTTTTAGATATTCATATTTCTTATTTTTCCAATAGGTCATAAATCTAACATATAAAAATTTTTATAACATGGACGATCATTGGAGATGAACCGAATTTTTCAAAGAAACTTAAACACAAACATGAGTTATAAGTCAAAAAATTAAAGCAGGAAAAAAAATTAAGTGGATGCTAACATGCATTACGACGTAGATATAACACTCTCTTTGTGTGTAAACCGACTTACAAAAATCTTTCGCCCAACCTTTAAAAATATACACACTCTCATTTGTGTTAATAGAAAACCAAATTTTTGAAAACTTCAAACACATAAAATGAATCTACCATAAAACAAACTAATTAGATATCAATAAAAACACCAAAATAAAAAATAAATAAAACCCAAAAATATCTCATGGCATACCACTATTCATAATGAATTTGACGAACTTTCTATAATTACAAGGATCAATTGATCGATTAGACTTTTAATGAACCAGTTTATCTATAAACAAATCTTTGCTTTTAAGAATCAATCTCAATAGTAATCATCAATAAATAAGTAATTTGCGAAAGAAAAATAATATATCAATAACACAAGCAAATTCATTTTAAGCTCAAGTAAGTATTAATCACTCAAATAGATTACAATGATAGTGAGAAATTCATTCATACAAGCATGTACAATCTATCCTGAGATCAAATACTTAGAGAAATTTTAGAATAAGTCATTCTGATCAACACAAACCCAAGGCAATGATTCATATTTTAATGCAAGAGCATAAAACTATAATACAATAGGTGTAGTATGTTACGGTTTGGACTGGCCCAACAATAGCCCAAACAAGTCAATCTCTTAATGAGCAAGAAAGACCCATTCGTGAACACAGGAAGCCCGTAAGATTTTTAGATTGAGCTGCAAGTTTTCTTCTATTATATGTTTTATGTTTGAATTAGTCTTGTTAACTGCATTTAGGATAGTGGTGCATGATTTCCTGGAAATAAGGGACATGGGTGTTCAACCTTCGTCTTCTGCATGTTTAATTTGTTGCATTTTGGTAATATAATTATTAGAAAATTGCCTCAAAGTTTCTTGTTTCTTCTCCGTAATTCTTTTGAGTGTTTGCCAACTACAAAAGGCTATTTATTGTTCATTGGCATATTCCTGAACCGGTCAAAAAGGCTATTGTTTATTGGCCTATTCCTGAACCAGTCAAAAAGGCTATTGTTCATTGGCCTACTACAAAAGGCTATTGTTCATTGGCCTATTCCTCAAAGTTTCTTTTTGGGTCATCGTATTTCGTGTGTTTTTCCTGAACCGGTCAAAATTGGTTCTATTGTTCATTGGCCTATTCCAAATTCATTTACAACTCTTCGAGCGTTTCTGGGACTTACCAGTTATTACCACCGCTTTGTTCCTAAATATGCCAACATTGCCACTCATTTAACAGATCTTCTTAAACACAAAGAGTTTGCATGGAATGTTGAAGTAGACAAAGCATTTGTCACATTGAAATCCCACATGCAAGACCTGACCACTTTAGCCTTACCAAATTTTACCCAACCATTTGACCTTACAACCAATGCTTCACCACCATAGCCTTAAACACATCTTAACCGAAACCATTCAAACACCCGAACAACAGAAGTCGGTAACCAAACTTCTCGGTTATGAGTTTGAAATCCATTTTAAGTCGGGCAAACAGAACATCGTGGCAGACGCATTGAGTCGAGTTGATATTCCTTCTATGATAGCAATATCACATGCTACAGCTCCGTGGCTCGACCAAATCAGGTCCTATTTTAGAGATCATGTTGTAGGTAAACAATTGATCAATCAAATTTCTACCGAACCCACAACTTTTCAAAATCATTTAATTCGGGATGGATTGGTTTACTTAAATGGCCGAATTTTGGTTCCAAATATTGAGTCCTTGAGAAGTAATTTACTTCATGAATTCCATTCGACATTTTTAGGTGGCCATTTAGGTGTCAATGCTACATTTAAAAGGATCTCTACATCTTTTTCTTGGCTTGGCTTGAAGAAAGACATTGCTCATTTTGTTAAGAAGTGTCCAGTCTTTCAAGCTATTAAAACACCGACACACAAACCTTATGGGTTGTTGCAACCTTTGCCAATACCTAACTCTACGTGGCAAGATCTTTCAATGGGCTTCATTACAAACTTGCTATCATCAAGAGGAAAACCCACAATTTGGGTAGTTGTTGACCATCTATCAAAATTTGCTTATTTCATATCCTTATCATCTAATTATACAGCTGTATCATTAGCCGCTATTTTTATGCAGGAAATATATCATTTCCATGGTCTTCCAAAAATATCATTTCGGACCGTGATCATACGTTCCTTAGCAATTTTTGGAAAGAACTTTTTAAACAGATGAGCACTAGATTGTTTCATTCTAGTGCCTATCACCCACAAACTGACGGTCAAACCGAGGTTGTCAACCCTTGTTTAGAAAACTACCCGTGATCTTTTGTCATTGACAAGCCTTCAGTGTGGGAATGGTACTTGTATCTAGCTGAATTTTCCTATAACACACGCTACCATTCTTCTATTAACATGACACCCTTCAAGGCATTGTATGGTCATGATGCTACATCCATACATGAGTACATACCAGGTGTAAACAAAAATGCTTCTATTGACATATCTCTTACAGATCATCAGAGAATTCTTGTACTCATAAAACCATCACTTGAACGTGCAAGATTGCGTATGGTCAATCAAGCTAACAAAAAGTGCATGGATAAAGAGTTTGACATAGGCGAAATGGTATTTTTGAAGTTGCAACCATACCGACAAAAATCAATTCAAGATCGCAAGAATCAGAAGCTATCATGACGTTTTTTTCGGTCCTTATAAGATCCTAGAATGTATTGTAAGCCCCAAACCCACCAACACAAGCCACGTGTTTAAAACGACATCAAAGTTTAGGTCCCAGATTTTTGTCAAACCGACAAATGTAATTAACACATAAACACCTCATTTACACACGACTTTACAAAATAATTGATGTTAGTTAAACATTCAATAATAAAAATTACATTTGAGTTATCACCAAAAAAACCTTTGTTTAACACCAACAAAGAAAAACCACAAAAAGTGTTTGATCGAATCCCTGCTAGGCAAACCGATCACGACCCCGTTCACCCCTTCCGTTCACCTGAAACACCATAATTAAGTCACCATTAGTTCATTAGAACTAAGTAAGATCACCATGCCCGACCACACGAGCTTACATGACCCAAAAAGTCAATTTTGGTCAAATTTTACTCGGGGCGTATGGTTTAGGCGTATCTGGGGCGTATCACAGACAAAATCAAGAGTTGAAGCTGAAGGAGGCGTATGATACGCCCCCCCAGGCGTATCATACGCCGGGCACCACCTGCACATCTATTTTTGCTGTTTTAAGCCATCTCAACCCCTTTCGCTCAAATACGACCGTTCCAATACCCCCATAAACATTATATAACACCATATAATCATATTAAACACCTTAATTCACCAAATTATAACCATCATGGTCATAATATCAAACGATTTACTAACGGGTCGTTTGCACCCAAAACTCCATTGAAATCTTATTCCACAAGATTTCTCAAGTGAAGTAAACCACACCACTTGTGTTTTACTAACTTGATTACACCCAACAAGAACATTCACACACCATGTGAATAATTCAATGTCATAATCACACCACTTGTGATTCAAAACACCAAGATTAAGTCAATTTCAAATATAAGTTCACACACCTTGTGAACTATTTGCATACAACCACCACACATAAAAATAAACACTAAGTCAATCATAGACTAGTATTAGAACACCATTTCAACAATAATCAAGCAACATATATCACCTATTGCTCATTATTGACTAGCAACAAGATCATAATCACCAACTCACCTAAAAGTCAAATCTTCACTATAACATTCATACATGCATAACACCATTACACATAACAAGTAAAAGATTTGGGTGACTTACCTTGTTCCAACGTGCTATCCTCTATAACCAATTCCTTCCCGGGTCGTTTGGTTTCACCCACACCTTCACTATCAATTCCTATTATCACAACTAATAGGTTTAATATAAAGTTTGACCACAGTTAGTCAACATACACCCCAATGTCAACATTTTCAATCTAATTTGTTTCCAATTGACCCTTAACCATATCAATTCACCATTGTTGATGTTATAAACCCACATAATTCACATCACCATTGGTTTAAACCAATTTTAAGTTAAATACCCTACTTGGCATTTCATCAAACACCTTGTATGCACAAATTCATGTGCTAATGATCATTCATCATTAAAACACCTATGTAACTCCATTATTATGTTTAAAAATGATCAATCTCAACAATTTCACCACAAACTACAACAATATAGTGAATATCATCAAATCCCCACCTTTAAACACTACTTTACACACCATGTTCATCAACTCCATGAAAACCCCAATTCCCCCATTTTCATAACATGTAAATCATGAAAGAAAACAATCAAAAGTTGTTCCTATATGATTATCAACATCATTAACAACATTTGACACTCTCAAAACACCAAATTTGAGAGTTTTACCCATCAAACCCACACCCCCTATGGAGACCCACGAAAATCCCATCAAAAACACCCAAAAATCTTACCTAGATGTTGTTTGATGCAAGGAGAACTCCAATTTCAACTTGCATTCAAGATTAGATCAACATCCAACCTCCAATTTGATCAAATCTTGAAGTTCTTGATTTTTCTCCTTGTCTTCCTTCTCTTTCACGTCTCCAACACACACACACACATAAAAGTGTGAAATGTTGACCAAGTCAACATTTAAAACCCCCTTGTTATTTAGCTTTCATCTATTGACACTTCTAACCCCTCAATTTACATGTTAAAACTAACTAACTCATATCCAACTTAATTAAGTTAGTTAACTCCTACTACAATATATTTAACAAAAACTTATTTAAATCACCCACCAAATAATATTTAAGATAATTAAATAATACAAAACACCCATTAATTAAATAAACACAATCATACACCAATTATGTTTAATTTATAATATTTCACCAAAATGGGATGTTACAAATTCTCCCCTCCTTACAAAGGTTTCGTCCCCGAAACCTCGTTACACCTCAAAAAGGAAAGGATAAAATTTCCGCATTTCATCCTCGGACTCCCACGTAGCATCCGAACCCCGTCTGTTCTTCCATTGCACCATTACTTGGTTAATCGTCTTATTCCGAAGTTGCTTGACTTTTCTATCCAAGATAGCCACCGGTTTCTCAATATAATTGAGTTTATCATCAATCACCAAATCTTCCATTGGCACATAAGCCGATTCATCCGCCAAGCACTTTCGCAAATAAGATACGTGGAATGTATTGTGAATCCCACTCAACTCCTCCGGTAGCTCTAAGCGATAGGCAACCTCGCCAATCCGAGCTATAATCTTGAATGGTCCAATAAACCGTGGACTAAGTTCCCCCGCTTTCGAAAACGAATCACACCCTTCCAAGGAGAAACCTTTAACAACACAAAGTCTCCCACTTGGAATTCGATCGGCCTCCTCCGTTTATCCGCATACGATTTCTGACGGTCTTGTGCCGCCTTTAAATGAGCTCGTATCTGATCGATTCGTTCGTTTGTCACCTTTACTACCTTTTTGCTGGCGAGTTCCCTTGGTCCCACTTCTCCCCAACACACGGGAGTTCTACATTTTCTCCCATACAAAACCTCAAAAGGAGGCATTCCAAGACTGGAATGATAGCTGTTATTGTAAGAAAACTCCGCCAAAGGTAAGTAATCATCCCAACTTCCCCCAAAATCAATGATACACGCACGTAACATGTCCTCAAGCGTTTGAATAGTCCTTTCACTCTGACCATCCGTTTGAGGGTGATACGCTGTGCTCAACAATAGTCTCGTAC
Organism: Mikania micrantha; assembly: GCA_009363875.1. NCBI lineage: Eukaryota > Viridiplantae > Streptophyta > Magnoliopsida > Asterales > Asteraceae > Mikania > Mikania micrantha. The sequence continues at coordinate 39,690,666 of CM018692.1, forward strand.
CCAATTCCTCCTGAAAATTCTTCCAAAAATGAGAAGTGAACCGGGTGTCACGATCAGACACAATAGTAACCGGTACTCCATGTCGAGACACCACCTCCTTAACATAAATTTCAGCCATTTTCTTGGAAGAATATGTCTCCTTGATCGGTATAAAGTGAGCACTCTTTGATAACCGATCTACGATGACCCATATCGTATCATAACCGTTCCTAGTCTTAGGAAGCTTCGTGATTAGGTCCATCGTAATATGCTCCCACTTCCACATTGGAATCTCCAAAGGTTGCAATTTGCCATACGGTTTTTGATGCTCCGCCTTCACTTGAGCACAAGTCAAGCATTTTTCAACATACTTAACAATATCTCGTTTCATTCCCGGCCACCAATAGTTAACCCGCAAGTCACGATACATCTTCGTGCCTCCCGGATGAATCGAATATCTCAATTTATGGGATTCCTCCAATAAAGCCGTCTTTAAAGGACAAGTGGGTGGTATCCACACTCGACCCCACCTTGTCTTTAAACCCCGACTATCCTCCTCCAATTGATGAGCTAACCCCTTAATTCTATCACGTTTCCAATTCTCCTCCTTTAAAGCTTCCGTTTGAGCAGCTTTAATTTGATTCACCAAATCCGATGTCACCACGATTTTCATTGCCTTTACCCGAATGGGTAAGGGTTCTTCCTTTCTACTCAAAGCGTCTGCCACTACATTTGCTTTCCCCGGATGATAGAGAATTTCACAGTCGTAGTCTTTGAGTAACTCCATCCAACGTCTCTGCCTCATATTCAATTCCTTCTGTGTGAAGAAATACCTCAAACTCTTGTGGTCGGTATAAATAGTACATTTCACCCCATAAAGATAATGACGCCATATCTTTAATGCAAAAACAACCGCCGCAAGCTCCAAGTCATGAACGGGATAGTTAATCTCATGAATCTTCAACTGACGTGAAGCATAAGCAATAACCTTCCCTCTTTGCATCAAAACACACCCAAGACCAACATAAGATGCATCAGAGTAGACTACAAGATCGTCTGGTCCATCCGGTAATGTCAACACCGGTGCTTGTGTTAGTCTTGTCTTCAACTCCTGAAACGCCTTTTCTTGTTCATCACCCCACACAAACTTAGTGTCCTTCCTTGTAAGCTTAGTCAAAGATGAAGCAATCTTGGCAAAGTCTTGAATAAACCTCCTGTAATAACCGGCTAAACCAAGAAAACTTCTAACCTCAGTTGGAGTCTTGGGTGGACTCCATTTCATAACCGCCTGAATTTGGAAGGATCAACTTGTATACCATTAGCATTCACCACATGCCCCAAGAATTGGACTTCACGTAACCAAAAGTCACATTTTGAAAATTTGGCATACAATTTCTCCTTACGAAGCGTTTCAAGAACTTCACGCAAATGGCATGCGTGATCAGCTTCATTCTTGGAATAGATAAGTATGTCATCGATAAACACAATGACTGACCTATCTAACATTGGACGACAAACCCGATTCATCAAGTCCATGAACGCCGCCGGTGCGTTAGTTAACCCAAAGGACATCACAAGAAACTCATAATGCCCATACCTCGTACGAAAAGCCGTCTTTGGAATGTCTTCCTCTCTAACCTTCAACTGATGGTATCCCGATCGAAGGTCGATCTTAGAAAACCATGAAGCACCTTGTAATTGGTCAAAGAGGTCATCAATCCTAGGTAATGGATACCTATTCTTCACCGTGACCTTGTTCAACTCCCGATAATCTATACACATTCTGAAGCTCCCATCTTTCTTCTTGACAAATAACACCGGTGCACCCCAAGGTGAGATGCTCGGACGAATAAAACCCATGTCAAGAAGTTCTTGCAACTGATTCATCATCTCTTGCAATTCAGATGGCGCCAAACGATATGGAGCCTTAGCAATAGGTTTAGCCCCGGGCACCAAATCAATTCGGAACTCCACATCCCTTTCGGGAGGTAATCCCGGTAGTTCATCCGGAAAGACATCCGAAAAATCACGAACTATAGGAATGTCTTCTATCAACTTCACTCCTTTCTCCAAATCCACAACATAAGCAAGAAACGATCGTCCACCATTGTTCAAATATTTCATAGCTTCGATTAAAGAACATAAGATCATGCCACCACGTTTCTCCCCACGAATACACACCTCATGTCCACTAGGAGACATCAATTGAATAATCTTATGTTTGCACACAATGTTGGCCCCGTGAGCCGAAAGCCAATCCATCCCAACCACCGCATCGAACTCCCCCAATACCATAGGTATCAAATCAATATCAAAATCCTCCCCATCGATTGTTAATTTACATTTTCGATAAATATCACAAACTAGAAAGCATTTAGAATCCGCTATTTCTATTTCTAGAGGCACCGACAATTTCTCAACAACAAAAGACGAATGGTGTATAAAATTCGTAGACACAAATGATCTACTAGCCCCCGAATCAAATAAAATGTAAGCAGGCAAGGTATTGATGAAGAAAGTACCTGTCACCACATCAGGTGTGACTTTTGCTTCCTCCGCAGTGATTTGAAAGGCCCTACCCTTGGGTTTGGGTACCTCCACCTTCTTCCCACTTCCTTGCCCCTTAAAAGATCGATTTTCTCCTCCACCAAATCCAGCCCCCTTAAGTTCCGGACATTCACTCCGAATATGCCCCGGTTTGTAGCAATTATAACATAAATTCAACGGGCTCGAGCATTGATTAGCAAGATGACCTTGCTTCCCACACTTGTAGCAAGATAAGGGTCGTACCGAACAATCACCCATGTGGTCTTTCCCACATTTAGTACAATGCTTAACTCCCTTACTTGAGTGGAACTTTGTAGGTGAGTTAGAGAACTTCCCCTTTTTAGACGACCCCATCTCCTTCTCCACCTTCCGCTTTTCACCGCGGTCTTCCTGTCGCTTTAACTCCAACTCGCGCTCCCGAGCACAATCAATAAGTTCCGCCAATGTCTCACACTTTGATGGTGTAAGAAATTCGCGATACTTGGCATTCAACATACTGTGGTATCGATTGATCCACATCCGCTCCGTTTGTAACAAATCAGGACAAAATCTAGCTTTGTCATAGAAGATGGCGGTAATCGTATCAATACTTTCCTCCTTATGCCTCATATGGAGAAACTCTTCAGTGATTCTGTCAATCGCCGCCTGCGGACAGAACCGTTTAAGGAATAATTCCTTAAACTCCGCCCATTTCAGATTTTTAATGCCATCCCTACCCTTCTCCTTTCGAAGAAGCTCCCACCAATCTTTTGCTCTTTCACGCAACTGATTCCCCGCAAAGATCACCTCATCTTCCTGGTCACAATGGCTCGTCTCAAACGTGCCCTCCATGTCTGTTATCCACCGTTGACTCTGTAATGGGTCAACTTCCCCTTTGAATTCACTTGGCTTGCAAGCTACAAACTCCTTATAAGTTACTTTCTTTGGAGTTCGTTCCCCATCTCGCCCCCCTCTGAGATTTGCAAACTCCTGTTGAATAAATTCTCTCATGGAAGCTTGCAGACCCTCCATATGGTGAGGAATCGAAGCTTCCAATGCTTTTGCCACCTCTTCTCTCACCATAGTTTGCAATTCAGTGAAATTAGTTTCATGACCTCCACCATCATTAATGTTATCACCACCAGCCATTCTACGGCTGAAACAAGTTATGCGATACATTAGTTTTGCTATATAGTTCATACAACTAAACACACCATGAAATATGAACTTAAATACATCACCAAATCAAGCTCTTAACACCTTACCTAATATTCATAACCATATTATGAATTGGTTCCATTAAGGTCATATCTATGTCAAGGATATAATCTTATGTTGGCCAGACATAACACTATACACTTCACATATCCAATTCCTTAACTTCACCTCCCCATAACATGACTAGGAATTTCGGTTCAACAAGCAAATTCACACCAAACACCAATAAACATATATAACTAAGGTAAACAATACACAAACTTGTTACCTTAAACCCCCGGCTTCGTGATCGGATCTCGGATCAAACATTACTCCCCAAATCAAAAGCACAAGGATTTGAGTTCAAGTGTTCGCGACGCACTTGAATCCCTCAAACCAATGGCTCTGATGCCAACTTGTAAGCCCCAAACCCACCAACACAAGCCACGTGTTTAAAACGACATCAAAGTTTAGGTCCCAGATTTTTTTCAAACCGACAAATGTAATTAACACATAAACACCTCATTTACACACGACTTTACAAAATAATTGATGTTAGTTAAACATTCAATAATAAAAATTACATTTGAGTTATCACCAAAAAAACCTTTGTTTAACACCAACAAAGAAAAACCACAAAAAGTGTTTGATCCGAATCCCTGCTAGGCAAACCGATCACGACCCCGTTCACCCCTTCCGTTCACCTGAAACACCATAATTAAGTCACCATTAGTTCATTAGAACTAAGTAAGATCACCATGCCCGACCACACGAGCTTACATGACCCAAAAAGTCAATTTTGGTCAAATTTTACTCGGGGCGTATGGTTTAGGCGTATCTGGGGCGTATCACAGACAAAATCAAGAGTTGAAGCTGAAGGAGGCGTATGATACGCCCCCCCCAGGCGTATCATACGCCGGGCACCACCTGCACATCTATTTTTGCTGTTTTAAGCCATCTCAACCCCTTTCGCTCAAATACGACCGTTCCAATACCCCCATAAACATTATATAACACCATATAATCATATTAAACACCTTAATTCACCAAATTATAACCATCATGGTCATAATATCAAACGATTTACTAACGGGTCGTTTGCACCCAAAACTCCATTGAAATCTTATTCCACAAGATTTCTCAAGTGAAGTAAACCACACCACTTGTGTTTTACTAACTTGATTACACCCAACAAGAACATTCACACACCATGTGAATAATTCAATGTCATAATCACACCACTTGTGATTCAAAACACCAAGATTAAGTCAATTTCAAATATAAGTTCACACACCTTGTGAACTATTTGCATACAACCACCACACATAAAAATAAACACTAAGTCAATCATAGACTAGTATTAGAACACCATTTCAACAATAATCAAGCAACATATATCACCTATTGCTCATTATTGACTAGCAACAAGATCATAATCACCAACTCACCTAAAAGTCAAATCTTTCACTATAACATTCATACATGCATAACACCATTACACATAACAAGTAAAAGATTTGGGTGACTTACCTTGTTCCAACGTGCTATCCTCTATAACCAATTCCTTCCCGGGTCGTTTGGTTTCACCCACACCTTCACTATCAATTCCTATTATCACAACTAATAGGTTTAATATAAAGTTTGACCACAGTTAGTCAACATACACCCCAATGTCAACATTTTCAATCTAATTTGTTTCCAATTGACCCTTAACCATATCAATTCACCATTGTTGATGTTATAAACCCACATAATTCACATCACCATTGGTTTAAACCAATTTTAAGTTAAATACCCTACTTGGCATTTCATCAAACACCTTGTATGCACAAATTCATGTGCTAATGATCATTCATCATTAAAACACCTATGTAACTCCATTATTATGTTTAAAAATGATCAATCTCAACAATTTCACCACAAACTACAACAATATAGTGAATATCATCAAATCCCCACCTTTAAACACTACTTTACACACCATGTTCATCAACTCCATGAAAACCCCAATTCCCCCATTTTCATAACATGTAAATCATGAAAGAAAACAATCAAAAGTTGTTCCTATATGATTATCAACATCATTAACAACATTTGACACTCTCAAAACACCAAATTTGAGAGTTTTACCCATCAAACCCACACCCCCTATGGAGACCCACGAAAATCCCATCAAAAAACACCCAAAAATCTTACCTAGATGTTGTTTGATGCAAGGAGAACTCCAATTTCAACTTGCATTCAAGATTAGATCAACATCCAACCTCCAATTTGATCAAATCTTGAAGTTCTTGATTTTTCTCCTTGTCTTCCTTCTCTTTCACGTCTCCAACACACACACACACATAAAAGTGTGAAATGTTGACCAAGTCAACATTTAAAACCCCCTTGTTATTTAGCTTTCATCTATTGACACTTCTAACCCCTCAATTTACATGTTAAAACTAACTAACTCATATCCAACTTAATTAAGTTAGTTAACTCCTACTACAATATATTTAACAAAAACTTATTTAAATCACCCACCAAATAATATTTAAGATAATTAAATCATACAAAACACCCATTAATTAAATAAACACAATCATACACCAATTATGTTTAATTTATAATATTTCACCAAAATGGGATGTTACAGTATTGGTAAAGTTGGATACAAGTTGGAGTTGCCACCAAAATCAAAGATTCATCCCGTTTTTCATGTTTCTCTACTTAATTTCACCATCACTAGATAATCTTGATTTGTTTGCAAATGAGAACTCTATTGTGCTTTTACCAGAAACCATTCTTGATTCACGTGTAGGAGCAAAAAATCAGCAAGAATTACTTGTCAAATGGGAACGACGTCCTCTAGAGGAAGCAACATGTGAATCTACCAAATACATAAAAGAACAATTTCCTTTTGGTTTTGACATCAAGGACAATGTCCATTCACAAGGGGAGGGAGATGTTACGGTTTGGACTGACCCAATAATAGCACAAACAAGTCAATCTCTTAATAAGCAAGGAAGCCCCATTCGTGAACACAGGAAGCCCGCAAGATTTTTAGATTGAGCTGAAAATTTATATTTTCTATTTTTTATTTTATGTTGAATTAGTCTTATTAACTGCATTTAGGATAGTGGTGCATGATTTCCTGGAAATAAGGGACATGGGTGTTCAACCTTCATCTTCTGCATGTTTAATTTGTTGCATTTTGGTAATGGAATTATTAGAATATTACCTCAAGGTTTCTAGTTTCTTCTTGGTAATTCATTTGAGTGTTTGCCTACTACAAAAGGCTATATCATAGTACATAAAGTGTATGATTTTCATCCGACATAGTAGTCTTCTAATTAAACAAAATATCTTCTAGTAGATCAAGATTTACACACAAATTCTATACCTTTAGGAATTATATAGTACAAAAGTATTTGAACAAAGTTGTCTTCATTAGTAAAAACTCATCAAAAACTACTGAATATTCTGTGGAAATATATAAGACTTAGGGCTGTTTGTTTGCATCTGAATGAGTCTGAATGGGTCTGAATCTGAATCAGACCGTTTGTTTCAACAAAAAAAAACACGTCTGAATGGGGAGAGAGATCTGAACGAACCTCTGAATGGTTTAGACATCAAACCATTTCTGAATGGGTCTGAAAGGAGGAGATGTTTATACCCTCAATCGCTTCGTTCGCTCGTCTGCTTCAGTCGCAACTCGTCCTGGTCGCCGCTCCCGTCGTCGCTCGACCGGTCGCCGCTTCCGTCCGCTCCGGTCGTCGCTCGGCCTGGTCGCCGCTCCCGTTCGTCTTGTGACACGCTCTCAGCTATGAACACACGGAGGCGAATGGTGGCGACATTCTGAAATTTGGGTCTGCATTTCGATGGGAAGAGGCGGAACGAGTTGGTCTCTGATATTGGGAAAGTAGGGTTATGTATATTTAATTTAATTATTAACAAAAAAATTGATCAGGTTATATAATGTATAGGATTATGTATATTTAATTTAATTATTAACATAAAAAATTGACCAGATTATATAATATATATCATGTAAAATATTTAGTTAAACCGACCTGAAAACCGAATTCGCAAAGTAAAAACGTAAGACTCGATTCAGAAGGGTAAAAAGGTCATTCCGCATTTTCATTCAGATGCTCAACCAAACATTCTTAACTGATTCAGCACTTAATGATTCAGAGCCTCTTAACCATTCAGACATCTTATTGATTCAACACTTAATGATTCAAACGTTACCAAACAGCCTCTTAGTAGAAACTAAGTATTATGTAGAATTAACAAGATCAGGAAAACAAGAACTTCTATTATAACTCATCTAGTATAAAACAAAGTAAACTTTCACTTAATATGTTTTGATAAGGCATCATCCTCAAGGTCCTAACAATCTCCCTTAGTTTAATACTACCAAAACTCATTCTTTTTTTTTTTATTGGAGATCAAATTTCTATCATTTTTTGAGATGCTTTATTTATTGTCACCATGAAGTTCTTTAAGATTAGTCAACAAAATCCTATTTTAAACATGTCTGTGTAAGAATTTATTAAATGGTTTTTAACCATTTGACAATTATGACCCTTACGCTTAAGATATCTAATTTGATGAAAGTTGATATCTTAAGTGTCTATTATGTAAAATGGTGGTTTATTGATTTAATTGTCTTTTGCCCCAATTTCATCATTCACGTTCTTATTTCCTCTTGAAAGCTCTCTGCGTATTTTTCTTCAACATAGAACAAAAGGAACATAACACCATTAAGAGGAATTTGATCCATCAAGAGTGGCAAATAGACTTTTAATCATAATGATCTTCATGGCTTCATCTTCATCTACACTTAAGAATGATTCATCTTCATCAAGTAAGTATTTGTAACCCTAATTTCATGGTGTTAGATTAAATTGGGACCTGTATGATTATCATATGTGGATGAATGATTCCACAGTCTATTGTCTGTACTGGTAGCAAGATTGATCATTGTCTTGAGGTCATCGAATGAAAGTTGAATATTTTTAGACTTGACTCAGATGACCCATCTTTCTATTTTGCTTATGATGGTGCATTTGCTAGCCTTGTGGTCATAATCCTATGTAATGATATAATCATCTTCTGTGTTTGTGGATCATTAGAGTGAAATTTTATTGCCAAACTAAGACAACTTTTCCTTTGTCAAAGGCTAACATTTTGTTTCTTGGGTTATGCGAATAGAGTTATAGTAGGTTAGTTTGATCTACTCAAGGAATGGTAATCATTTACACTCTCATGATTATAGATTGACCTCTAGCCTAGTCAAATGATAAGATTCAACGTTGAAGTCTTATTCCCAATGAATTATGGGATTATACATAGTTAGAGGCCCTTTTGTCAAACTCGGCCTAGAAAATTTTGTCCAACTCGGTCAACATACTCGGAATCGGTTCAACTCGGCCAAGTCAGATTTTTGCTTTTTTTACCGATACTCACTGTTTTTTCACTAGTTTTCGTTGTTTTTCACCAATTATTGTTTTAACTTTTCACTGTTTTTCATTGAGATGCCTTGAAAGACGAGAATTAAATGAATACCATGTATGTAATATTATACAAAGTTCACTGTTTTTCACTGTTTTTTTTGTTACCATTTCTGGTCAACAAAGTTCAGGTTATTTATCAGGTTTGACCGTTTTTATCAGTTTTTGTCTCGTTTCAGTTCTTGTTTTAGCTAGGTAAAGGTTGAACCGTTTCCGGTTATGATATCTTTAAGAGTCGGTTCTGGTATGAACGGTTCCCCTTACGGTATTCAACAGTTGCCCAGCTCTAATTTCATCTCCTTCAAGGGGTCATTTTGGTTTGTTTTTGGATTAGATCACATTAGAGGTGCTCAAACCGGGTTTTTTCCTCAAACCGGTCCGGTTTGGTCAACTCATGGTCAAAACCGGTTTGGTGAAAACCGGTTCGGTTTGGAAACCGATTCGGGAGATTGAGGATGTCAAACCTATAAAACCGGTTTGAAACCGGTTTGGAGGGCTTGAAACCGGTTTGGGAGATGAGGATGTCAAACCTATCCCAAACCTACGGTTCAGACCGGTTTGGAAACCGGTTTGGGTGAAACCGGTTTGAGATCGAGATAGGACCGGTTTGGAAACCGGTTTTTTCAAACCAAACCGGTTTGGCTGTGCATCTCTAGACCACATGATATGATCAAAGTATTCAATTTGGTCAAACCCAGTAACTTTCCTCCGAAACCCAGCCCAAACAGCAGTGACCTGGATCGAAAACAACCATTGGCCCAAAGAAACCTCAATTTTTTTTTTTTTTTGCTTTTCTCTCCTAGTCGTCTTTAGGTCTTTTGCTATTTCTCCGCACACATATTTATTTATATCAATCTTTAAGAATTTTTTTGAATGAAGAATCACATATATTATTCTACTTGTAACTCGATTTTTTTTTTTATAATTTTTCTTTTTAGATAATGATATATATTCAATTTAAAACCTTAGATAATATGATACATGTAATTTAAAGTTTAGATAACAGAATATATGCAATTTACTTTTTGGATCATTTATATGTGTAATTTATGAAGTTTATAAGAAATATATGTAGTTGTCTTTTTTTTTAAAAAATCTTTAATTTATCCCGAGGATGATGCCTCCATTAGAAGTATCCTCAATTTTATCTGATTTCAAGCCAAATTAATCATAAAACATATATCATTTTTAACAACCCAAGCCCCATCGATGATGATAATACATTTTTTGCACAAAAATTATCATGCTTCGCAAACACTGATAGATTCCATATAATAAAAAAAAACCTTGATTTTGCTATTTGTCGAAGCAAAATCAAAATGAGAATTACCCTCATAGACTTGTAATATAAAAAAGATCATCATCAGATTACATTTGTGTTTCTTGTAGCTTCAAAAAGTTAACACTCTCACTGTTTCACAGCTTAGCGATATCTTTTATTTTCATGGAAGACGCAATCCTATATCTATCTATCTATTCTAATAAATAAAGGTTTCTAGGGACACAAATGTCTTGTTCTTATATCACCTCAATTTTGTTTTCACTCATCTCTCTCCTATTAAATACATGTTTTAAATTAATTAAAAAAAGATTTTTTAATACATTAAAAATATATTAATATTAAAAAACACACTTAAAAAAAACCAAATTATTATAAAATATTGAATTTTCGAAAAAAAAATAAAACGAAAAATTTGAAGAAACAAAATTTGAAAAAACTATAAAGTTTAAAAAAATAAAATAATTATTTTCTTATTTAATGTATTAAATTATATGAATTTTTAATAATTTTTTATATCAAAAAATCGTCTTATATTGTTTACATTTTTATTGATATTTATTTATTATACGTTTTTATTCATCCCGCGTAATACACGGGGTACTAACATAGTATATTATAAGTTAAAATACCCACTAAAAATACATTAAAATGATTGCAAATTTACAATAAAATTAGGGAAAACTCTACAGAAATGTAACTAAGTTTTAAATCTGTCCACATCAAGTCACTCAAACATTTTTTTTATTTCAATTAAGTCATTAAAGTTACTTTTGTTGTTTTAATCATTTGTTTTGAAGCTCCTAGCAAGTAAAAACTTTTGAGTGAACTTTAATAGTTCAAAATAATTAAAAATCCCAAGCGTCGTTCTATTCTCATTCTCTGATCTTCCCAGAATTAGCTCCCGTCAATCTCTTTCGGTGATCTCCACAAAAATAGCTCCTGTCATCTTCGTTCATCCTTTTTTTTTCCCGATATGATGAAACTTCAATACTTGTAGATGTTATGTTTGAAAGACTCCAACAATTTTATTAGATTTTAAAATTTAATATTAATTAAAATAAACAATTGTTTATATAAGCTGGTCATTTTCAGAAAATTTTATTAGATTTTAAATTTTAAAATTAATTTAAATAAATAATTATTTATATAAGTTAGTCATTTTCATAAAATTTATTAGATATTAAAATTAAAAAAAATTAATTTAAATTAATAATTATTTATATATGTTAGTCATTTCAAAGGTTCCCATCGTTTTGTTATGTACATGAGGTGAGTTTTTTGAAAAAATATAAAAAATAAAATAAAAATTATAACAAATAAATAATAATAATAATGATAATAATAACAACGAGGGCAGTATCATGAGTTGAGAGTCTCTTTTGATGCAGTCTCTCTACCTCTTTTTGGGGTAGAGGTAAAGTTTGTTTTCATCTTTCATCCTCATACCCTACTTGAAAGTGAGATTTATACTGGTTATGTTTGTTTTTTAGTCATTTCAAAAGGTTTTTACGTGCTATTCATGTTAAAAAAACATGATAGAATACCAAAAATAACTTTAATGACTTGATTGAGACCAAAAAAAAAAAAAACTTGGGTGACTTGTTTAAACAATTTTAAAATTTTGTTACATTTTTATGGAGTTTTCCCATAAAATTAATATCCTAACAAATGTAAATCGCCTACCCTCTCTGGTGAGTTTGTTTGCAATAAAGATCCAGAATCATTCCCCATTGTTGACAAAGAACCCGTTGATCATTTGATCCTAAGAAATAATGGATCATGATATTGGACTTATGGACTAAGGGGTCGTTTGTTAGCATCTGAATCATTAAGTGCTGAATGGTTAAGATGTCTGAATGATTAAGAGGGTCTGAACCATTAAGTGCTGAACCAGTTAAGACTGTTTGGTTGAACGTCTGAATGAATATGTAGGATGACTATTTTACCCTTTAAAACCTTTTTTTAAGTAATAATATAAATAATAAAAACAATGTAAAATTCAAACATGCTAAAATCCAAACATACAAAATACATCATAGTGTTTTCAAAATACATAAAAATTGCTAAAATTTGTTAAAAATATACAAATAAAATTCGATCAAAGTGGGAGCTGAGCTACTCAACAAACATGCTAAAATCGAAGTATGAAGTTATGAACCGAAACAGCCAGCCAACAAAGAATCGAACGAAGCAACTGTTGCAGAGGTGGAGTAATTACAAAAGGAATGCCAATTTCAAAAAGAAGATGGAGGAACCGTTTAGTACGGCGGTGCAACTGTGGTCGATGGTAGACGGGTTCACGACTGGCGACAGGGAAGAAGGGTGGTGCAAACGGGGGAGAAGGGCTCATGGCTAGCGACGGGGGAGAAGGGCTCACGTCTCATGTCTAGCGACGGTCGAAGGCGGCAAGGAGGGGGACTGCGGCGGCGGCGGTCGAAGGCGGCAGCTGTGGTGGCGCAGTGGACGGAAGCGCATAGAAGATTTCAAGAATGGTTTTTAGGTTAAAAATTGGGAGAAATAGGAAGGGTAAGAACGACCCATTTTGTTTTTTCTTCATTCAGACTTGTGTTGAGATCTGAATCATTCAGACTCTCATTCAGACATTATCCCCCATTCAGACATGCTTTTTTTTAGTGAAACAAACAGTCTGAATCTGAATGGTTCAGATTCAGACCTATTCAGACCCATTCAGATGCTACCAAACAGCCTCTAACTCAAGGAGAAAGGCTTGGGCCAAACCAGAACCAAACAACATGACGGTTAGTTTGGAGTATTGTAGAATACCTTGAGTAGAGGTGTGCAAACCAGTTTTCTTTAAACCGGTTCCGGTCCTGGTCAACAAAATTAAGACCCAATTCCAGTTAACATCGGGCTTTTGACCAGTTTTAATTGGTTTTTGATTGGGTAAATATGGAACCGGTTTTTTGCCCTCCTCTAAGGTCAAGTATAAGTATTAGTGCCATAGGTTTATGCAAAGTTTGTTCTTGTTTAACAAGTTTAGAGTATCAATATATAGTTCAATCGAGTTAAGGATTGAATCAAAAGGGAGGTTTGTAATTGAGTTTTGAATCAAGTTTCTCAGATGTAATGAAATTGGATTGTATAGTCCAAAATTTATTTTTGTTTGCGTTGTGATTATCAGTTCAACCTAGAATTGGTATTAGAGTTGCATAGTCAAAAAGTTCTGACATCAAGCACAGGCTGAGATTAATAAACCTTGAGTTCGAAGAAAGCTATTGATCGATTGCAAGCTTTTGAAGATTAAGAGGCTGATTCGGATTAACTGCACAAGATCACAAGTGACCAGAAGATCAACTCTAAGTTGTGTTCACCCCATGATCATCAAAGCCGTGAATATTGGGCATTGACGGAGCTTTAGTAAAAACTCCCAGTGGCAGTGGCGGAGCTTGGTCGATTTGAGAGGGGGGGCGAAAATTTTTGTAACCCAGAATACGTGTTAATTTTTAGAAGCTAGGGGGCGAAACCCTTATTTTTAACTAAAAATCGCATTTCGGCCAAAAAATTAACACTACGGACGGAAAAACAGGGGGGCGGTCGCCCCCTGTCTCTACAAAGGTTCACCCCTACCCAGTGGGATGAAAGTCACCAACTTAAATTTTTTTTTCTGTCGCTATGTTCGGATTATATATTTGGGCCGGGCCAAACATTTAAAAACTTTAAATATTTAATTTTTCTTGCGCTCAAAAAACTATATACTTTTTCAACAAGCAAGATAAAAAATGTTTAAGATAGAAGAAGAATTACAACTTACGCTGACGATGAAAGCAATTAGGTACGGCAGCAAACCTCCATGTCTCCAATTCATGTTTCTTTTTCTTTTTTTTTTCATAATTAGAATGCTACATATTATTCCTTACAATTTAAGCAGTTTTATAAATTAAACTTTATCACCCACTAGTATACTTATTTGGAATTTCTAAATAAGTTTATACCGTAAAACGTATTGCTTAATGGTTAGTTCAACTTTAGTTTTTTTTTTAAACCAAAGGGGCCCAAGGATTTTTATGAATAAAACGAAGGAGGCCGGACTCAATACATATAAATTTTCTGACGAAATACTATTGACTTGACCCTTGTGAGCAGAAAAACAACATGGGCCAAGCACTCCCGGGCCCCTAAAAGATACGTCCTTGATAATGGGCTAGATCTATCAAACGTCACTAGGACCATGAACCATCTCCCTCACGTGTGGCAGACGCAAGAAAACTATGCGTGATTAACCGCTACCACCGGTCAAAGATCCTTACACACAAATATGACATTGCTTAAATGGTCAATGTTCTCAAACATGAATTAGACAATTTGCGCAATTCACATGAAAGTTATGTAAAGCGTCCACAGATCAATACCGTATGCCATTGAACCCGTTACACTTGATGCCAAGAAGAACAACATTGCAACGACAGTTTTGCTCCATTCAATTCCTGAAAACTAGATTTTACAAGTGGATAATCTGAAAACGGAGAAAGAGATGTGGGAGGCGTTTAAAGCTGACATCTAAGAGCCGATCAGCTAAATGAAGCGAGACTTCAAACCTTAATGCCTGAGTTTTAAGGTTTGAAGATCGGAATGATTGATGAATTTGCCTCCAAGTTATCTAGTATCTCCTCAAAAGCTGCCTCACTTGGAGAAACCATCAAAGAATTGAAACTTGTCAAGAATATTCTTTCGAGCTTCCTAAACGATTCATTCACAACTTATCATTACGTGAACAAGTTTTAGATCTCAAAGCCGATGGTTTTGAACGGGTTGTGGGAAGACTAAAAGTGCACAAAGAGAGAACCATATATTATGATTACCCAACTAATGGTGTGGATGCTATGTTCTTTATGATAATGTGTATCCAAAAAGACATGTTTTTTAAATTATGAATATGTGATACCAAAGAAACTGGTAAATAATGCGAACGAAAGGGTACTTTGATAATGGTGCAAGAAACCACATGACTAGGTCCTGTTACTAATTTGTTAAGTTAAACAAACGAATAACTGGCAATGGTAAATTTGGGTACGGATCATGCATTGTGATCAAAGGAAAGGGATTCAAACTATTTGAAAAGAATAATGGAGAACAAAAACTCCTAAGATCTATTTTGTTTCTGGCCTTCAAAGCAATATCAATAGCCTAGGGCAAGCAAATGAATCTGGTTGCAATGTTCGAATGAAAGGAGAGTTTCTAAGTATTGAGACACCTAACTGATTATTACAGACTGCAACAGAATGGCGTGGTCTAGCGATAAAATTGAACCCTCATAGAAATGACTAGGAGTATTTTAAATGCTATGTAAGTCCTGAATTACTTATGGGGAGAAACGGCTAGAAATGAGCCACATTTGATCAGTTGATTACCTACACAATCACTAGTAAGACAAAGACCCAATGATATGCTCAAGAACAAGAAGTTGAATATTGAACATCTCCAAGTATTTGGTTGTATCACATACAAGAAGATCGAAGCAAACCACCTGCAAATGCTAGACGACAGATCATTATTTGTGATGAGATGTAGTTGTTTGTGAATTTCATTATTCACGTTGCGTTGGTGACATTAACATGGTTATCGTCATAAAAGAAACATATAAAGTTACGACGAATCTGTTATGGAGATAAAAAAAGAAGATAAAACTGTTGTATTGTAGTAGTTATACTTTCCAGTCGGTAACTGTTTCATTTTCGCAGTATCATCATATTACTATTAGTCGATATAACTCACGATTTTTCCTAACTAAGAACAGAAGTTATAAAAAAAACATATATATAAACCACGTTACTTTTCAATATATACATGCTATTTATTACCATGTAATCTAATATGTGATTTACATTTGTGTAGAGATGATTACTGGGTCGGATTAAGAGTTCTTCATTTATTCGAATTGGGTTATTCAAATTTAAAATGTTTTGGCCACGAACCAAAACCTGACTCTACCCAAATTGGGTTAAATCTCATCACACCCGAGATTAACCCGAATAAGGATTCAGCCCGGGGACTGGGTCGGTTGGTCGTAAATGGGAAAAGTCAAACGGTTGGAATTGATTGTGACGAAACGTTTAAAAGGATGGCATACACATCAGTTAGACGTTAAAAATGCATTTCTACATGGGCATCCAAAAGAAACAATCTATATGTTCCAACCACCAGGATTTGTTTCATTAGAAAATCTCAAGTTTGTGTGCAAACTTAACAAGCCTTTGTATGGCTTAAAACAAGCCCCACGGGCTTGGTATCACCGGTTCGCTAGCTTCCTCAACAAATGTGGTTTTACAAGTAGTGGTTGTGACACGTCACTGTTTATTTACCGTCATGGCGCTCAAATGGCTTATCTTCTACTATACGTAGATGATATAATACTCACGGCCTCCAATGATGACCTACTGCGTAGCATTATCAAGCCCCTTTCTGGTGAATTTCAATTGACTGACCTTGGGGAGTTGCACCATTTTTTGGGGATCTCAGTTCGCAAACAAAATGGAGGATTATTTTTATCTCAACAAAACTATGCAAATGACATTCTTTCATGTGCTAACATGTCCAATTGCAAACCGGTTTCTACCCTTGTCGAAACTGGCTCCAAACTTAGTGCAGATACCGGTGCTCCTTTCCATGACGGTTCGTTATATCGTAGCCTCGCCGGTGCTCTCCAATACCTCACCATTACACGGCCCGACATCTCATATGCAGTTCAACAAGTGTGTCTCTTCATGCACGATGTAACACCCCGACCGATGGCGGAAACATCGGGGCGGCACGAAGTGTAGATTGTTCATAGCACAAGGTTTATAGTTGTACAAAATTCAAACATCACATTCAATTCCTCATTAAATTCATTCATTCAATACATTTCTTAAATGCTTAAACCCTAGCTATTACATCAATTTAATTCAAAACCTAAAATCTAATCCAAGCTCAATAATCTGACATCCTTACCTGAAACATGTTTAAAATCAAGTGTCAACTACGAATAGTTGGTGAGTTTCATAGGTTCAGTCATATAACAAAATAGTTTAATAATAAATAAGTTAAAACATGTGTATACAAAGCAAAATGCACATAGATTGTAAATAAACAAACAATTGATCAGATAGTTAAGTTTGACCAATAGGGAACAATCACCACGAGTTTTCCCTCACAGGGATAACCCATCCTGGGTGGGTGGTCAATCCAATGGATCCATTATTGCTACCAATAGATAAGTTATGATCAATGCAATGTTCAATAGATAAGTTCAAACAACTAAGGTCATTTAAGCTAAGTTCACATGGTTTAAAGATAAGTTAACTTCAAGATAACATGTTTCACCCCAAAAGTTCAAAACGAGTAAAAGAGGGGCTATGAAGACTCACCTTAGTGTATGTGATAGTCTTTGCAATAGTGGTCAAATTATAGTTCAAATAATGTCCACCCAAATTCAATGTTCACCTAGTTAATTCAATAGGCATATGTTATTATAACTATATATATTTATATGGATTTACATGGATCAACGGGTTCGATTCGTTTTGTATTGTTAGAACTTAAAATTTATCAAATTAGTAGTGAGACTTCCAAGTTTAAATTTACTCGTGTTAACACAAGTTAAAAGATTTGAAATTAAACTAGTTTATGTTTTATCCAAATATTAAAACACTTGTTTTATTTTAATTTCAATTAATATTTAATAAACTTTCAAAGAACTCGTTAAATAATATGTCAAAGTAAGAATTTATTCTAACATATTTTTAAATGAAATTATTAAATTAATAAGTTATAAATATTCTAAATAATTAAAGCTTATGCAAACATATATGTTTATAAAAAAAATGTAAATTTTTTTTTTGTTTATCAAATTTTTTGTGTAACATAAGTTATTAAAAGAAATTTATAAATTATTTGCTTAAATGATATAAAATTATATCACTTTAAGGTTTTTTATAAATTTGAGGTTTTTTTTTTTTTGAATAAATCTTTATTTCAATTTCATAAAATTATTAATTAAACATTATAAAAGTAATATATAAAATTTCAGTAAAGAATATTATTTGCTTATAATAACATTTTAAGAATTAACTAAAAATTATCATTTCTATTTAACAAAATAGTCTAAATCATTAGCATCCTTAATTAAATTAATTTCTATGAAATTAGGAACTTGAAAACAATTGAAATAAAACTGAAATAGAATAAAAACAAAAAACATGGTCCAGACGGTTGAACCGGCTGGCCATCGACTCGAACCCGCGACCATAGTATGCGAAACACAAGCTTTAACCATCTGAACCAAGGCCCTGAGCTATGAAAGAAGACCGGTTTTATTAGTTTTAAATCTTCTGATGCGGGTTCCCAATCAGATTCAAATAGAAGAAACGAAACCCTAGTTCTTCTTAGGTTTAAATCGATCGGTATGGAATCCGATTGTGTAAACAACCATAGGGCTATTGATCATGGTCCAAAAACGATTCGATTGACATAATAAACACTTACTTGATGTTAAGGATGAGTGAGTTTCGACTGAGGAAGAAGCGGACGAGCGAACCGAGAGCTTTTGGTTTTGATTCTTATTAGTTCGAGCTTTTGTGTTTGTTTTAGATGCCCAGACAGCTTCTAGAGGTTCTTAGGATGGTTAGGGTTAGGTTAATTCGATATTTATACACGTTTAAGTTGATTTTTGATAAACGCGTTTTTGTTAGTAGATTTGGTAATGGTTTTGATTGATTCGAACATTATTTCGATTAATTGTTGATTGAGGATGATTTAGCGTCTTAAAACCTTGCCATAATCGAGTTTGATGAGCTGTAATTGATTGGAATTCGACTGAATTAGAAACGGGTCGACATGATGGGTATGGGTAGGATAGGGCTGAAAACGGGTGAGAGAGAGATAGACTTTAGGTTTATGGCACTTTTGATCCCTCCTTGTTTCTTTTCTTCTAATATTAGTTTCGAAATTGGCAAAATAAGTCCCTCATCCTAATTTTAATTAGTTTGGGTTTATTTAAGTATAAAAAAATTTATAAATGTTTTATTGATTTAAATAAGATGTTTTTTTTTGTGATTAAATTTTATAATACAAATTTATTTATTTATTTATAATAAATTTATAAATTTTATTTAAAAAAAAAAAAACTTATCATTATAAACAATAGTTTAAAATTTAGAAGTGAGTTTCTTTTTTTTTCTTAGAATTGTATAATTATAAATAATTATACACACAAAATTGTATATTAAATTATGTTTAAAGTTGCTTTTATCATATATATATATGTGTGTGTATGTATGTATAAATATAAACTCGTAGGTGAAAAATTTTTAAATGACGTCATATATTATTTAATAAATATAATTGTTTATTATTAATTCTTAGGACTGTTACAGTATCCCCTACTTTTAGGAATTTCGTCCCGAAATTAAAGAAAACTAAAACAAAATAGCTGTGAATCCTTTGTTTAGGTTTGATCTTGTCGTGCCAAGTGAGAATCTTAGATTTACGTTAGCCAAGTATTTTCAAGTTCAATCATGTGAAAAGTCGGTTAAAGTTGCTTAGTTCAATTGAAAGTTCAAGGGTTTGAATTTCTTTGTCGGTTTGGCCCTCGTTTGTGTCATGCGAAGATCTAGTCAAGTGTCGAACGGGTAGTGAAGAGGTTAAAAAAAATAATGAGCATTGAAACGAGCATCCTGATCAAATATGATGCTGAAGACACACAAATAGAGGACTCATAAATCCTAATGCTTTTTAATCGAAATAAGCTGAATAGATAACGGGGAGTGAGTGTTTCGTCAAAGATCATTACGATTGAAAAGATAATATCAAACAACAACTTGGTTTCTAATTTAAAGGTCAGCATCACAAGACATGCAAATTGTCTTAGGTCAAAGAAATTTGTTGAACTAAGAATATGTTGTTATGCAGATTGATTTAGATTCAATTGCTATAAATTTAGATACAACTCTTACGGTTGAGTGCATCCTCTACAACATTCAATTCTCGTAATCGAACTTGTTAAGCAATTTGCCCCAAGGTTGTTGTTTCAAGTGAATTTTAGGTATAATTTCTTCAATTCTTTTAAGGTACAGCTGAAAATGTCAAATTAAAGATCGTGTTCTATGGGATAAGCTTTGGGTTCTTAGTATGAAGTTTTTTTTTGTTAGAAAGTGCGACAAATAATACGGTCACGTATTATGATGTTATTAGTTTTATCGTTTAGATGTATGCAAATTGTTGTATTGTTTATATGATATCAAATCATTTGAGATGTTAATCTCATATGTGGATGTTCGATGTGGGACTTGGAATTCGAAAGTTTTCATTTCATTGTTTTAGGTTAACGATTGCCTAATTGGTTTGATATAAGAACTACTAAGACCTTTGATTTAGTATATGTAAATATACACCAAGTCTTAAGAATCACTTATAGTTCTAACTAAGATTTGTTCTCTTGATGATGGCACTAAATCTACAATCCTATCATTGATCAAGCTTTCGGTTCTACTCCCAATGTACTGTTGGTGCTTATATATAGGGTATACCGCAGCCAACCCACCACACCACCAATACCCTGAAAGCATACCAATCGCCTATCAATACCACAAAACATAAAATAATTCACTTTGTTTGATTTTTGCATGTAGTTCACCATATAGGTATAGCTCACAAAGCCTTGACTAAAGTTAGCTTCCTTGATGTTAACACTCAAATCTAAGAATCCTATCATTGGTCAAGCTTTCGATTCTACTCCCAATGTATTGGTGGTGCTTATATATAGGGTATACCGCAGCCAACCCACCACATCACCAATACTTTGAGAGCATACCGATCACTTACCAATACAACACAACAGAACATAAAACGTTTCAAATTTGATGTTTACAAATAGTTGGCCATACAGGCATAGTTCATACTTTTCAACCAAATTTTAATCATCCAGAGTTTCAAAAATTGTGTCCATTGTATCGCATTCGTAGGATCTACATGTACTGCAAATTTACGTTTCGTGTGCACCCGTAACGGAAATTTGCCTTGCATGTTTACCCTACTTGCTGATTATGGCACATAACTAAGTGGATACAAGATCCATTAATGAAATGAGATCCCTAAAGTTCACAATACGACCAAATACAATATAGTTAATGTCAATAAAGTTACTGTAGACCATTAAATAGTCTATCTAATATAGTTTGTATTCTACCAAGTAAAAGTTCAAATTTATAAACCACAATATTTTAATAGCACTAGAATCAAGTAACACAAATTCGTGACAATCATTGATCATGAATACATCATTCAAACGTCCTGATTAGTTTGAGCATCTTGGGCAACTAGTTGAAGAGCTTGGGCACGATTCGCTCTTTGGTTGTTGTTCGCAAGTCTTGGGCATTGATTTCTAAAGTGATTAGGGTTGCCACATTCATAGCAGGCCCTTTTGTTAGCTATGGCAGGGATAGCAGGTGCAACAGGTTGGTTGTTTGCTATTTGAGCTGGTTGTACGAGAGGTCCACTTCGACAAGTGTTGGCAAAGTGACCATACCTCCCACAAATGGTGCAAATACGACATTGTCGGTTCAGTGGGTGATGCAACTTACAAGTGTTGCACAGAGGTTGGACTCCCACATAGGCTTTGTTGTTTCGTGGAGCTTGTTGGTTCAGAGGAATAACAGGAATAGCAGGGGTTGCCATAGCAAAATTCCTAGCCTTTCGTTTGTGAGTGTTGGTAGGTTCAGTGTTGGCCTCCTTAGAGGGTTCCTCAGTGTTGGACTTTGTTTCCACTTTCTTGACTCCCTTCCTGATTAAAGTTCCATCTTTCACATGATTGTCAGTTAAGGTTGCAGCAAGTCGTATGGCATCTTCAAGTGTTGTAGGCTTGCTACCGAAAACAGTGTCTTGGATTTGCATAGGAAGTCCACCAATATACTTTTCAATAGCCCGAGACAAAGGTGTCACCAAGTGTGGCACAAGTAAACTGAGTTCATGGAAACGAGTCGTATACGCAAGGTTCTCTCCACTATCTTGCTTGAGTTCCCAAAATTCAGCTTCAAGTTTCCTTATTTCATTACGAGGGCAGAATTCGTCGGTCATAAGTTGCTTGACCTCAGACCAGGTCAAAGCTACAGCAGCATCTGAACCCCTTGTTCTCTTTTCAGCATTCCACCAAGTGAGTGCCCTCTTTTGAAAGACACTAGTGGCATATCGAACCTTAAGGTTCTCAGGACAGTCAGAATGAATGAACGTGCTCTCGATGCTTTCAAACCATTGGAGTAGTCCAGTTGCTCCTTCAGAACCAATGAACTTAGTGGGGTTACATGAATTGAAGTGTTTGAAAGTGCAAGTTAGATTTGCACCCCCACCATTCCCATTGTTTTGAGCTGGATTCACATTAGCAGCTTGATTGAGTTGGGTCACCAAAGTGGGTAACACAACAACCACTACAAAAAAAATGCCATTTAATGGCATACGAAAAATGCCATAAAAAATCAAAAAAGTGCCACAAAAAGCCCTTTCTAAAATGTGTGGCACACAAAAAAAGTGCCACTAGAAGTGGTGACGCTAAAACCTTTTAGTGGCACTTTCTCAATGTGTCGCACAAAGTTTTTAAGCTTTAGTGGCACTTTTTTTTTGCCACAATACAAAAAGAGACTTTTGTGGCAAATTTTTTATGCCACTAAAGAGAATTTTAGTTGCATATCAGTATTGGTTTTGGTGGTACTTTTATTTGTGTCTCAAATTTTGTCTCGGTAAAGCTTGTCTACAATTCGCTAAATGTACTACTTTTAATGGCACATTGTCACAAAAACACATTATTTACAATATAAAATAAAAGTGAAATAAAATTATAAACGTATAATTCATAACATTAAAAAGTTTGATCGATACATAATACAAAAAAAAATGCAAATTAATATAATAAGTAACATCTTCCAATTTCTTAAATGTTTACACATTACATGAGATTTAAACCATTAATTAAAATTTCACTGAGCTCCAAAAGTTGTCATGATATACATCCTGTCATCATTAACCACAAGAACAAACATTAGTAATTTACGCATATCAAAATCTCACACCATATATATTGTGATATTCAAGTGATTAATAAGGTTAAGATAACAAGATTTGAACTTAAAAGAATTAAATATATTTACCACAGTTTTGAACTTTAATATAAGGACCAAACTAAAATAAAAACTATTACTAACCCATATAACCAAGAACCAAACAAAACAAAGCAGGTTCCCACCCAATCCAGACTCTGTGGTTTTTTAGGTTCACACCAGACCAAATAATGTCTATTATAGGCTACTTAATGGTTTAAGAAATTCAAACTAACCTGAAAGTTTTTGTAAACCAAGGTAACCAACCAAAGGCTCCTTCCGTAAACCATTGGCCTGAAAAACAGAATATAGATAACAAAAACTATTAGTTTTTTAATCTTCATGTTAAATGTTTCTAGTTATCTAGACTATTTTTTACCAAAATTGACATTTTTATGTCTTATATAAGTTTCGAGTTTCAAACATTGTTAAATACATATATTATCCAACTTCCTGAAATACATGCCAGTTTTCCTAAAAGTAAAATCTAAAGCCAAATGCATGTACAATTTAGCAACAAAAAAAACACACACAAACACACATAAACAAGACCCTGCATAAAAGATGGGATAATGTATGTGAAGGCCACCCAAGTGTTCAACATTGATCTTTAAGGATACCAAATATCTTGATAAGTCCCCAAGAATTCATCATGTTTTATTTATACCAATTCTGACTAAAAACATGTTCATGATAAAAATGCCCTTAAATTATTTTTAATGAAGAAGTACCTTTAGTGAGGATGTTATAGATTAAATTCTTCATCACCATTATGGTTCATGTAATAAATATATGTTTTTATGATGATCATGGTTTGATGAAGATACATCATTCATCTACATGAATCTGCCCCTGTGCTAAACAAACCATGTAGTTAAATATGTACCAATGATTAGTGCTATCATCTAACAGCAAAAGGTAAAACCAAATTATCGTAAGTGAATGTTCAAAATTTTCATGACACCTAACAAACAGTAACCAAAATGGCTAAAAGTAAACACATGATAATAAAAAGTTTGCTTCCTATGACTGAATAGCAATGAAGGTAAACAAATACAAAATTGAAAACCTGTAGCATCATATTGAAGAAAAATAACAATATGCAGATGAAATATGATCATTTGCAGTTGAAAGTTCTATGTTTTTTCACGAATCTAAAATCTAACATTACATCTTTGAAGAATTGTATCTTCAAACCACAAAAGTCAAACACAGAAACTATTTGTGGTATAAAACACAACAACACAAAAAGTTCTAACCTATAGGAACCTAAAAACTTACCATTTGATTTAGCAAAAACAAATCTTAACTTAAATCTCAATATGTGGAACTTAGCTGCTCTGCAAAAACAAAAAAGAAATCAAAACTAAACCCAAGTTAATAACTGTAATAAAAGCATTCAGAAGGACCAAATCATGGGAACAAAATCCAAAGCTTAATTGATGTGATGACCAGGGAAAATAAGAAAAACATCCAAGCTATCGATTTGGACGTCTGGTCGTAGTTTTCTTGAAATCAACGGGTCAGACAATAGAATTTTGGATCACCGAACGCTCCTTTGCCATGTGCCCTTCTTGATTTTAACGCGGTTAGTCGGTTACCTTCCAATTCCACAATCGAGGGTTAGCATAGAAGCCACCAAGCACCACCACTGTCTTTTTTGTCATTGTTGATGCTATGGCCACAAAAAACAAACTTGATGAATTAATAAAACAAACCCTAGAAGACATACGCAAAAGATGTGGAGACAAACCGATGAATCACAAAATGGAACAAAACCCTAGCAGGCTTGGTGATCGCGATGGCAGTCACCAGCATCACCAATATTTTAGTAGTCGAAACAAGCCGAAAGACACCTGAGGCTGGCCGGGCCTCCAATTCCTCAATCGTTTTGAGTCGACCTTTCTTTCTCTTGATCAGAAAGTGAAACCATGTTTTCATTTTAACAAAAGAAAATTAAAATAACCAGAGTTTATGACATGAGGGAAATGTATGTAGGTAAATTATGACGTTAATTTTTTCGTTCTATATTGATGGTAACAAAAATATACTCAACTACAATCAATCATCAAATTTAAAATTAATATTACTATTCATTAAACTTTTCTTTGTATATAGATGGTAATGTATGTAGGTAAATTATCACGTTAGATATGAATTTTCATAAAAAATCATATAGTATGACCCTGAGTTAGCTTCTTTAATTTGAGTGAATTATTTTGGCCTATTAAGAGATAAAAAAATTGTGGAATGAGCAACCTTCATGTAGTGTATGCTTGAATGAACTAATGTGAAAATAATTTTAAGAAATTATGTTTTGTCATATTGCTTCATATAACTTGTTAATGGATGAGAAGAGAAAATTTCGAGAAAGTGGTGAAATTTGGGGAGAATTTTTTTAATTAATTTTGAGAGGAAATATTGATGATAAAAATACTAAATTCATTTAGTGGCAAAAAATTAAAAGCCATTAAAAGGTAAGTTGATTAAGTGTAGCACACTTAAAGTGCCACTAAAAATACAATTTAATGGCATAAATAATAAGTGACACTAAAAGTATGGGTCAAGCAAATGCGACACACAAAAAAAACCACTAAAACTTATATTAGTGGCATAAAAGTTATGTGCCACTAAATATGTGTGCCACTAAATGGCATTTTATTTGTAGTGAACCACTTGTTGCGAAATGATCTGGGCCAACTCTTGAATAGTAGGGTTCGTGTTGTTGGTGTTATTTATGTTGGTGTTGGTGTCATTGGTATTGTTAGTATTTCTGCGAACACGACGAATAGGCATGATTCTACAAGAGTTCAATTGAAAAGAGTTAGAATTTATATAACTCAAAGGGTTCAAATAAGAAATAGATAGTTCAAATGATAGTTCAATCACAAAGCAATATTTGGATTGTATTCCTAAAGGAATACTTTTGACAGATCAAAGTGTTTAAATTCATCTTAACTTTCAGAAAGATATACTTTAGCCTATAGGTTCATACTCACTCCAAGGGTTCCCAGGAAAGCATAACACGTCCATCGGTTGATTTGGATTTATACGAAATGCTTTCCTAGACAGAACTCCCCAAAGTACAGGTATTCCCCCTTCCAGATTGTATGTGTTTCCTAATCATTAGAATGAACCTAAAGACTATTGACGGGATTCAAGATTAGACTTAGAAGTCTAAGATCATTCCTCGTGATGACGATCCTTATTCAAGTCGTAAGAAAAGGGGTCGAGAAGTTTTGAACCTTAAAGTCTAGTGTGTGCATACTAAAGTATCCTAAACTAGGTTCAAACATTTGACCTATCAAATAACTAGTCACATAAGCAAGTATGACCTATCATGACAACTAAGAGTTCAAATAACAGTTCATGTCCTAGCATGTCAACTAAAGAGTCCAAATAACAGTTCATGACCTATGAGTCCAAACTAAGGCATCCTATGGTTATAGTCTAGGTCATCTAGTTCAAATAACCTAATTCTCTATAACCCAGGCTCTGATACCAATCTGTAACACCCCGACCGATGGCGGAAACATCGGGGCGGCACGAAGTGTAGATTGTTCATAGCACAAGGTTTATAGTTGTACAAAATTCAAACATCACATTCAATTCCTCATTAAATTCATTCATTCAATACATTTCTTAAATGCTTAAACCCTAGCTATTACATCAATTTAATTCAAAACCTAAAATCTAATCCAAGCTCAATAATCTGACATCCTTACCTGAAACATGTTTAAAATCAAGTGTCAACTACGAATAGTTGGTGAGTTTCATAGGTTTAGTCATATAACAAAATAGTTTAATAATAAATAAGTTAAAACATGTGTATACAAAGCAAAATGCACATAGATTGTAAATAAACAAACAATTGATCAGATAGTTAA
This sequence comes from Mikania micrantha, assembly GCA_009363875.1. NCBI lineage: Eukaryota > Viridiplantae > Streptophyta > Magnoliopsida > Asterales > Asteraceae > Mikania > Mikania micrantha. The sequence continues at coordinate 39,718,120 of CM018692.1, forward strand.
GTTTGACCGATAGGGAACAATCACCACGAGTTTTCCCTCACAGGGATAACCCATCCTGGGTGGGTGGTCAATCCAATGGATCCATTATTGCTACCAATAGATAAGTTATGATCAATGCAATGTTCAATAGATAAGTTCAAACAACTAAGGTCATTTAAGCTAAGTTCACATGGTTTAAAGATAAGTTAACTTCAAGATAACATGTTTCACCCCAAAAGTTCAAAACGAGTAAAAGAGGGGCTATGAAGACTCACCTTAGTGTATGTGATAGTCTTTGCAATAGTGGTCAAATTATAGTTCAAATAATGTCCACCCAAATTCAATGTTCACCTAGTTAATTCAATAGGCATATGTTATTATAACTATATATATTTATATGGATTTACATGGATCAACGGGTTCGATTCGTTTTGTATTGTTAGAACTTAAAATTTATCAAATTAGTAGTGAGACTTCCAAGTTTAAATTTACTCGTGTTAACACAAGTTAAAAGATTTGAAATTAAACTAGTTTATGTTTTATCCAAATATTAAAACACTTGTTTTATTTTAATTTCAATTAATATTTAATAAACTTTCAAAGAACTCGTTAAATAATATGTCAAAGTAAGAATTTATTCTAACATATTTTTAAATGAAATTATTAAATTAATAAGTTATAAATATTCTAAATAATTAAAGCTTATGCAAACATATATGTTTATAAAAAAAATGTAAATTTTTTTTTTTGTTTATCAAATTTTTTGTGTAACATAAGTTATTAAAAGAAATTTATAAATTATTTGCTTAAATGAAATAAAATTATATCACTTTAAGGTTTTTTTATAAATTTGAGTTTTTTTTTTTTGAATAAATCTTTATTTCAATTTCATAAAATTATTAATTAAACATTATAAAAGTAATATATAAAATTTCAGTAAAGAATATTATTTGCTTATAATAACATTTTAAGAATTAACTAAAAATTATCATTTCTATTTAACAAAATAGTCTAAATCATTAGCATCCTTAATTAAATTAATTTCTATGAAATTAGGAACTTGAAAACAATTGAAATAAAACTGAAATAGAATAAAAACAAAAAACATGGTCCAGACGGTTGAACCGGCTGGCCATCGACTCGAACCCGCGACCATAGTATGCGAAACACAAGCTTTAACCATCTGAACCAAGGCCCTGAGCTATGAAAGAAGACCGGTTTTATTAGTTTTAAATCTTCTGATGCGGGTTCCCAATCAGATTCAAATAGAAGAAACGAAACCCTAGTTCTTCTTAGGTTTAAATCGATCGGTATGGAATCCGATTGTGTAAACAACCATAGGGCTATTGATCATGGTCCAAAAACGATTCGATTGACATAATAAACACTTACTTGATGTTAAGGATGAGTGAGTTTCGACTGAGGAAGAAGCGGACGAGCGAACCGAGAGCTTTTGGTTTTGATTCTTATTAGTTCGAGCTTTTGTGTTTGTTTTAGATGCCCAGACAGCTTCTAGAGGTTCTTAGGATGGTTAGGGTTAGGTTAATTCGATATTTATACACGTTTAAGTTGATTTTTGATAAACGCGTTTTTGTTAGTAGATTTGGTAATGGTTTTGATTGATTCGAACATTATTTCGATTAATTGTTGATTGAGGATGATTTAGCGTCTTAAAACCTTGCCATAATCGAGTTTGATGAGCTGTAATTGATTGGAATTCGACTGAATTAGAAACGGGTCGAAATGATGGGTATGGGTAGGATAGGGCTGAAAACGGGTGAGAGAGAGATAGACTTTAGGTTTATGGCACTTTTGATCCCTCCTTGTTTCTTTTCTTCTAATATTAGTTTCGAAATTGGCAAAATAAGTCCCTCATCCTAATTTTAATTAGTTTGGGTTTATTTAAGTATAAAAAAATTTATAAATGTTTTATTGATTTAGATAAGATGTTTTTTTTTGTGATTAAATTTTATAATACAAATTTATTTATTTATTTATAATAAATTTATAAATTTTATTTAAAAAAAAAAAAACTTATCATTATAAACAATAGTTTAAAATTTAGAAGTGAGTTTCTTTTTTTTTCTTAGAATTGTATAATTATAAATAATTATACACACAAAATTGTATATTAAATTATGTTTAAAGTTGCTTTTATCATATATATATGTGTGTGTATGTATGTATAAATATAAACTCGTAGGTGAAAAATTTTTAAATGACGTCATATATTATTTAATAAATATAATTGTTTATTATTAATTCTTAGGACTGTTACACACGATCCTCGCGAACCCCATTTTCAATTCCTCAAACGCATCCTTCGCTACATAAAAGGTTCCATCTCGCAAGGCTTGTTTATCTCTCCATTCTCATCCAACAAACTTACCACATACTCGCATGCGAATTGGGCTGGCTGCCCCGATTCCCGAAGATCCACGTCTGGTTACTACGTCTTCATAGGTAACAATCTCATTTCATGGTCCTCCTAACGACAACGACTATTTCTAGGTCCAATGCAGAAGCCGAGTATCGTGGAGTCGCAAACACGGTTGCTGAAATCAGTTGGATTCGAAACTTACTACTTGAACTCCATGTTTCAGTTCGAAAAGCCACGATCGTATACTGTGATAACATATCCGCAGTGTATCTAGCTGACAATCCGGTCCAACACCAACACACAAAACATATTGAGCTAGACATCCATTTTGTTCGTGAGAAGGTTCGCCTCGATGCCGTTAAAGTTCGCCATGTTCCTGCTGAGTACCAATATGCGGACATTTTCACAAAAGGTCTACTCAAGCACCTGTTTCAACAGTTCCGCTCCAATTTAAGCCTTCGTTCCTACCTGACTCAAACTGTGGGGGCTGTTAGCTGATATTATCTACCACTAATATTGGCATGTATATTGTAGTTATTGTTAATAGAATAGTTAGTTACTGTTGATTGTATTTCCTTGTTTATCTCCCCTTAATTTTCTCCTTTGTAATTATATATTGAGTTGGTGATGAAAAACCCGAATTTAAGGAACCTTACATCTGAATATGAACAGATTATCCAAAAACATATTTCGGGTTTGGATATCCCGAATTGCACAAACCGAATTGGGACGCAAATCTGTTTTATCGAGTTCGGACAAGATGCGGGTTTCGGTTTTCTTTTTTATTGCATTTTAGATTATTTGAGCATCCCTACTTTTGTGTAATTGGAGTTTCAATCAATGTTTTGAAAACCGGACCGGACCGGTTGAACCGGGAACCGGTGATCTGACCGGTCCGGTTAGGGGTACTGGGCCGTTTTTGGGTGAACCGGCCGGTCGAACCGGGAACCGGCGGTCGAACCAGGAACCGGTGGTCGGACGGGGTGGTTGAACTGTTTTTTTTTTAATTTTTTTATTTTTTTAATTTATATATATATATATATATATATATATATATATATTTAGGGGATTAAATTTTTTATAACCCTTATCTTTTGCTACAACTACATAACCCATTTCAACCAATAACAAATTTACACATAAGCTTTTAATTAAAATATTAGAAAGGACATCATACTTATTTTACCTTTTATAAGTTTTCCCCCCCTCTTTTTTAAACATTAATAACTTTTTGACAATATATTATTTTTTTAAAAAAATTGCACCATTATAGTCGTCTCATTTTTCCCTTTAATTCCGTTATAGTCTCGACTAATTTTTTTTTCCTTTTTTTAGATGCCATATATTTACATCATTGTAACGAGCTTAAATATAACAAATTTATTTGAAATTTTTTCTAACAATGATAAATTACAGTGATTTAATTTACATTGACGTAATTTACCGTGATGTAATTTACATTGACGGAAAATTCGGTTTCGGTTTTTTTACGGTTAATTCGGTTTCGGTTCGGTTTTTCAATTAATTTGGTTCCGGTTCGGTTTTTCCGGTTAATTCGGTTTCGGTTCGGTTTTTTTTGGCTTTTTGCTCATCCCTAATTTGTAACGAGCCTAAATACAACAAATTAGTTTGAATTTTTTTCGAACAATGATAAATTACATCACTATAATTATCATTGTTAGAGAAAAAAATCAAAATAATGTATTATATTACATCATTGTAATTTATCATTGTAATTATCATTTTTATAGAAAAAAATAAAAAAATGTGTTATATTACATTACTGTAATTTATCATTGTTAGAAAAAATTCAAAATAATGTGTTATATTTATGCTCGTTACATCGATGTAAATAATGGACAACGAGAAAAAAAATTAAAAAAACTAGTTAACATTATAATGGGAAATAAAGAGAAATTTACATCACTGTAAATAATATGTTACGTCACCGTTAGTTATGTCATTGTAAATTACTTCATTTTGTGTTGCATTACTTCATTTTATGTTACATTACTGTAATTTACCATTGTTAGAAAAAATTTATAATTAATTTGCTATCTTTAAGCTCGTTACAATGATGTAAATACATGATATCAAAAAAAAAACTAGTCGAGACTATAACGAAATTAAAGAGAAAAATGAGACGAGTATAATGGTGCAATTTTTTTAAAAATAATAATATAGTATAAAAAAGTTATGAATGTTTAAAAAAAAAGGGGTAAACTTTACTTAAATAACAAATGTCTTAAATGAACTTCTTATTAAAAAAAATGAAATTGACACGTGGCACGATCCTATACACTTACCTTTTTAAAGTAACCATTGGATGAGGGTTATGTAGTTGTAACAAAAGATAAGGGTTATAAAAAATTACATCACCTATATTTATAAAATGTATATAAAATCATTCGATTCTTAAATCCGGTCCGATCGGTCCGACCTCTGACCAGTAAGGAGACCGGTTCGACGTCCGGTCCGGTTATGAAAACATTGGTTTCAATACACGAATCACAAAGATGAAACCTAGACGCCACGATTTTTACAATCAAAACTGCTACTGATATATGTTACATATATTAGATGTTGCTCCAGCACTTTGGCATTAGGTTCTCAAGCCATATATATAGGTTCAAAACTATTGAAGCGAAATTTGTTGAAATTTTTAAGATTAAATATATTTTATTATTAATTTTGAACCACGATAATTATTCCTATGTTACGAATATGATTATTGTAGATTACATGAGAGAATCACAATGAACAAAACTGGTCTAAAACGGAGCCAAAATTAATGAGATATCGACGCTCGAAATTACATTGTGAAACATGTTAAAAAGAAAAAAGAAAAAGAAAAACATTTTATGTACCAAAGAAAATGGTGGCCATGATCTACTTATTAAACAAGTAATGAATAAATTTATAATGACCATGATAACAATCTTTGAAACGTCATAAGTTGCAAGTATATATATATATATATATATATATATATATATATATATATATATATATAAAGATATTTGATGCCTTGCTTTAGTTGCTAGAGTTTTGAAATCTCTATATCATTTGAAGCGCACACACAAGCTTCAAAAGTTCACAACATAAACATATACTATATCAAGTTCGCAATAACCTACAACAATCAATTATTCGTGCTACATTTCAAAACACTCTTTTTTTCAAGTAAGATAACGGGTTTCAGTTAACCCTAGCGGTATAAACTGCTACAGTTATTGTACCCCGGGTGGTCGAAATTTGTTTTAAGCTAGAGACATCTGTTGAACAAAAATTTTCAGCCACTAAACTTATTTATATTTTACAATTTCTTTTCTAGTGTTTCATCTTGTACTATCATTTATTTATTGTAATTATATTTTAGCACTTTTATTTCTTGTAATACTTTATTTTACATTTCTTATTTTTCTGAATTGTAATTCGAGTAATTGAATAATAGAAAAAATTTTATTTAAATTGTGAACGATATTCCTATTCTTAACGTTAAATCATGAATAAATGTAGGGAATTAAATTTAAATAATACTTCGCTAAATGATTGGAATTTGATAACTAAAACCAAACTCTTGCATTTTGTCAAAATGTAGCTAACTCTTTTCTTCACACACTCTTTGTATATATTCACTAGCTTTGAAACTCGTGTATCACTCGTGTTGAATAATATAAAAAAGTAATTTATATATGCCAATATTTTTTTTCAACTTATAAATTATCAAACCATAAATGATAGAAATAGTAAATTAGATTAGGAATATTAGATTATTTAAGTGTGTCAATTTATAAAAATAAAAATACAATAAAAAGGATGAAAAACACAAAAATTGAAGGCATAAAAAGATAATGTGACCTTTATACTGTGTTCATCGAATTCGAATTCGAAATAAATTACAATATACCAATTCGAAATTCATCGAAAATCGAATTGGTTTAATTCAAATTTAATTAAAAAAATGTTTATACTTGCTATATATATTTATGCATTCACAATATCAAATAAACCTTAAACATGTAAACATCAAATAGCCAACATTTAAGTTACAATGCTAGAGATAACGTTGAAATTGAAAATATGATATGAGAAATTCGATTTGAATTTGATATTATACTCCGAATCGAATCGAATTCGAATATTGAAAATTCAAATCGAATTTCAACTTGGTGATTTTCGAATCAAAATCGAATCGAATTTCGATTTTTTCGAGTCCGATTCAAAATCTGAACACCCCTACTTTATATGTAATTATTTATTAGAGCAGGTTGGTAAACGTTTTAGGTAGAATATGAAAGTTGAGGTATTTTATGAATATAAGATGCGTATTTAAAAACATTGATTTACAAGAATAGGTAAATAAGTTAAATGCATTAACTAAACATAAGGTTTCGGATAAAAAATTTACAAATGTGCAAGATCAAAAATAAAACCTTTATATGTTAAACTATTAACTAATTATTCTAACGAGAATGATAAGTATGTTGTTTGAATATTAGGGATTTTGGCAACATTTCTAAGTAAAAAATAAATACTCGTTATGGGTAACACCTGATTAATATGAACTAGTAATGTTTCTCGCCGCGCGATGCGGCGGCGTTTGAACGTAGAGTGAGAGACCCCGAGTCCCGGGAGTCCCCTCGGTTGGCAAAACATGAAACTCATAGTCCTTAAACCATAATTACATTACTATAGCAGCGGAATTTTAGGTGATGACATAAAATAATGTACAAATACTAAACAAACGTTAGCACATAACCCGCACTTCTAACAGTTTTATAATATAGCTAGTCTATGCCAGGGTAGTCCTCAAGATATGCCACGAGCCATACTGCTATTATTTCTCAAACTATTCAACCTGATATGCATATAAAACAAGTCAGCTATATACTGGTGAGTTATAAGTTAAATTTTTTTTATGAAACCTTTATTCATTCATATCATCACATAACGTAATTCAAATACATAACATACATGCCATCATAATGTAAATATATTTCATACACATCATCATAACATCAATCATATTATACTAGCCTCAACTGCTGACCCGAAGTCAATAGGCTTGTGCAGCACAAGACACCTCAACTAACGACCCGAAGTTGACAGGCTCATACATGTATAAGACTTCCTCAACTGGCGACACGCAGTCGACATCTTGTTTTTTCACAAGACTCTTTAACTATCAACCCGAAGTTGAGAGCTCATACCGGTACAAGTCTTCTTTAACAACAATCATTTACATAACATTCCTTTATATATATCAGTCATATCCATAACATCATTCATTCCCACATAACATGGATTAAATCATTTAAACCATTATAAACATAAACACTTTTCTGCATCATAGTGCTCAAATTTTGCCCAACCGCTGCCGGGACTTCAAAACCACATTTCCTACTTGACCTCGGCCGAGATTTTAAAAACCATTTATTTCTCAACCGCAGTTGGGACTCAAATCATTCTTTACACCTCAGCTGAGACTTTTAAAATCATTTCCACAAAATAATTTCATAACATGCATAACAACCCAAAATGATAAAACATTTAAAATAGGGCAACGAAGAACTCACCTGAGCTTAGTAAAGCACAATTTGCTAGCTTTTCTTCCTTTCCTTACTTTCTCACTTCAGAATGATATCCTATTAATATGAATATATTATCATGATTATAACCTTATCATGAAGGTGCTTAAATTTACGATGACCGCTCGAAACTTCGGCATGTCGTAACTTTCATTCGGAGCTTTGTTTCAAAATTTCGCTTACACTCATTTTGATCATTTTGATCTCTTCATTCATATTATGCTTAAAGATTACTTATTAGCTCGGCTTAGATAAGTGTATTCTCTTATTTAATTAGTTTGTCTTAGGGTGTTGCTAAACTTACTGTATAATAATATTGGTTTAAAGCAACCGGAAGAGCATACATATTATATCCTCATAAAACTCAAGAAAACATGATCAATATCTAGATGTAATTGGGCTCCAATCGAGTCAAGTTCATGTTCATCATACAAAACCAAAACTCTATCTAAACATGGTGTTGGTCTCTTTAATCAATCAAGACTAAACTAATACGAGATGAAATCTTACCGTGATCGTGATGTTATTCTTTATGCTTGTTCTTGGATGTTGCACACCATATCAAGAGGGAATACTAAACCGTCGGAGATGAATTTGAGCTTAAATTTCTTGTGTTTGTGAAAGAATGAAAATATATAAATTCTCAAATGAAGTCGGTTAAATGGATGCATTTACGTGGTTGTTTATACATCATTAAAATTGCTTTCAATATATGACAACATCAATGTCATAATAGTTTGAGGATTTAATTTCAAATGTTTTAGTTTAACCCCTGAACTTTGGGCTCCTATTTTTAAAACTCCTTTCTACTTTGCTCACATATTTTTAATATTCATGAGCTTATATCTTGTTCATACTTTATCGTATAACCGTCCCACTTATATTAATTTGATCGTAATTACTTATGGAACATTCATAAAAATTTCGAACACAAACGGTCACAGAAATTTTGCGCGTTATTAATAAGCTTTATAACGTGTCCATACATTATCGGATATTTTTCACGTTTATATCCTTTTGATCGTAATTACTTTACGAACATTGATATAATTTTTAGACATAAACGGTTACCGAAATTTCTCACGTTTATTAATAGGTTACAAAATTTTCGGTTGTTACATAGAGTAATTAGAATTATTTTGTCGAACGAAATTTCATAAGTTTACATCAAAACATAGATTAAATCAAATTCACCTATATGTAAAACTAAGCATATAAGGAAAAAAATTTACCTAAGAAGCAAAAGAGATAAATTGAAAACTTTAAAAACCTAAGAAGATTAAAATAACATTTTACATTTTCTTTAACTTTGTTATTATACAAACGCTAGAAACTCGAGGGGACAAAATTATATTTTACCAAGTTTAAAAAAAGTTGGGGTTCAAAATGTTTTGAAACGTGGACAAATGTATTGTAGGTCAACTAAAAAAGAGTTAAAATAAGCACGAAAACGTATTATATTTGACCTGATTTTTTTCCTAAAAAAATTATATCAAAACGTGAATAAAATCGAATTTATACAAACTTACACGTCAAAAAAGTTTTTACTATGTTCAGGGAGATGAAATCGAAAAATCAAACTATATATAATACAGGGGATAAACTCAATATTCTAGAAATTTGAGGGTTTAGAGTAATATTTTACAAAGTTGGGGGAGATTTACGGAAATTTTCAACCAAGTTAAAAAAAAGGTTGCTAGAAAGACTTGAACTCATATGAAAATGTAACCCCCATACAACTAAGCAAATATTTTACCAGCTGCAGTATGTCGTCTTAATATTTTTATGCTTGGCAAAAGCCTATTTCTATAGTAAACACATGGTAAACTAACACTGCAAAAATATATTGGAGCCAAGATTAAAACCCAAGTGTATCTGAGAAATTGCCTGCATATCGACCATCTAAGCTACATCGCCTTAAAATCCACCCACCGACAATCGAATGAAAACGTATTATATTAAACTCAACTCATTATTCTCCGAACAAAGTCTAAGTCGAAACATAGACAAATTGAAATCGCACATAAACTAAGCACAAAAATGTATTATATCCGACTTATTTTCGGAAAAAATAACATTAAACGTGAAATCATCTTGAATTTATACCGACATATACACAAGATTAGGCACATAAAAATTAGTCTTTTTTTTAAGTTAAGAAACAAAATAAACAAATCAAAACTTAAAAAACTCAAGTGATTTTCTTCAAATTTTTTATCATAATTACAATTTATAAAGTTTTTAAAAAGTTGAGTAAAAGGGTCAAATATAAAGCAAAGGAAGAGTAATTAATGAACGAATGAGTTATATCTGAAACTTAAAAACTCGAGAGGGTTAAAATGATATTTTATAAAGTTTTAAAAATATAAAGTTAAAAAACTTATGGAAAACCATTCACAATTGTTCAATCAAAGTGTTAGTATAAAATAAGGAGCAAAGTTAACGGTTGAGAAAAAGTCACCGAGACCAACTAAGCTAGCTCCAGCTTCAATTTAATTTGTCATCTAGAATGTTTATATGTAAAGAAACAAAAGAAAGAAAATCGAAAAAAGATGCATCGAAGACTTGTACTTATTAATTACTAGGTTAGTACTACACGGGATGAAAAATAGATATAATAAATAATTATCATTAAAATGTTAAACAATATAAGACAATTTTTTAATATAAAATAATTATATTATTTTTTAAACACTATAGTTTTTTCAAATTTTATTTCTTAAATTTTTTTTAATTTTCTTTTTGAAAATTCAATATTTTATAATAATTTGTTTTTTTTAAAAAAAGTGTGTTTTTGGATATTAATATAATTTTAATGTATTAAAAAAATCTTTTTTTCTTAATTCAAAACATGTATTTAATAAGAGAGAAAAGAGAGAGAAACAAAATTGAGGTGGTCTATGAACATGACAAATGTCTCTAGAAACCTTTATTTATTAGAATAAGTAGATTATCTCATTATACGCTCTTGAGAATACCAGTTACATTTTACATATAAAAAAATCAAAAAAAACTCGCAAGAAAAACAACTACAACGGTGAGAATAATTTATTAACGTCATTATGTATACAAATTAATTCTTAGGCTTTGCAATAAGTTCACTCATGCCATTAATTGCTACAATTTATTAAAATTATGGTTTGAATAATTTAATAATGTGGAGATAATTTGAGCGAGAAATGGAGTCTAAAATGTGTCTAATTGAGTGCCACATGGCACTCACAAACCTTCATTTATTATATTACATAGATTAGCAATGCAAATTTAACATGAAAAAAACATTGTAAAATTCCTTTTTGTTTAGAAGTTGGTGGAATGAAAGCATTTCACATGTGTGTGAGTGGCCGATCGAGAGACTTAGGAAAAAAAGGGATTGGTATGGGATTCTAACCCAAGCATCTCACTTCAGATGGCAATAGACTAACCAGTTTCACTATCCAAGATATGAGTTTATTTATGAAATAAATATTATTTAACATAGCATGAAATCTGAGGAAAAGACAAAAGAGAAGAAGCTTCCAAACCGACATTGCTAATTAAAGGTTATATAAATGTTGAACAAAGTATGCTTTATAACTTTCCAAGGATATTGAAGCAAACACGTTTAGGTATACGAGTCGAAACGACGAAATGATGTCAATAGAATGTATCAATAATTGTTATTATTTTAAAATAATTAGGTGAGACTTAATGTTTTAGAATGCAGAAAATCATGAATAATCCGTATATTTAATTATGAAGATAAGAATCTAGCAAAGCAAATAATTACTCCAAGAAAACCGAATGAGTTAGACCCCATAATCTGCACATCATATTCAAATAATTAAAATATAAGTTGTAGTACGACTTGAGAATTTCACCAAATTTGTTTGCTTTGCTTTGCTTTGCATTTTTTTTTTTTGAACGGCTGCTTTGCTCGCATAAGGAAAGAATTTCGTTACTTTTATTTTTAATATATATAATTTATAGTAAATTTAGTTATGCTTCTTTTGATGTTACCCATCTAGCCCTCAGACATTTTTCATTGTTTATGAATTATTTTGTTTTAATACGTTTCAATTTTTTTTAATACGTATCAATTAATAATGATTTGTTAGATCATAATCGTAACATGCAATATATGTTTCATCAACCTATACTCGTTATTTTATATTTTCATACAACATATATGTTGTTTGTTACTAGCTACGTACTTGTTATTATGGCCTTAATAAAGTAAGACTTTTGTAAAGGGTGTGTAATAATTTGTTCACGTGATCTCTGTTTAATACTCAATGAGAACATCGGTCACATTTATGTGGAAGACTTGTGTATTAGTCCTAGCTTGGTTCTATTCAAGGCAATGGAAATATGGAATAATGTGAGAATTTCGGGCCCAAGGCAAGTATGAAATTCGGGGCCCATTTTCATACTTAAGGTCGGCCATCAATTAGGTGTTTTGAATAGCTCTGTTTTTTGTTTGTTCGAAGTTGACTAATTTTAGGCATATTCATTAACCAAATGTACCCATAATAGTAATTTTTATAAACCAATTAATTTATGGTATTATTCTTGAAAAATTATAAATCAAACACATACAAATACTATTATATTTTTTAAAATTTTGAGGCCCCAATATTTTGAAGGCCCTAGGCACCCACCTAAATTTTACATAAAGAGGGTCGATTCTACACACACCATCTCTGAACAATGCACGGGCTAGATAGCCATATAATGCTTAGTTTAGTTTACGCTCTGGTTCTTTCATAGGTTAACATAACTTGTCTTAAAAATATATTATTGTCATGCAACATAGAGTACTAGCAAATTTTTGTTTAGTTTAGTAATAAACGTCCAATTCAGTATTATATGTTCAGTTCAGAGTCATTTCAATTAATAGTATGCTTGTTTTGCTTTTGTTTATCCACTTCTCGTTACTACTATATTGTTTATTTGTTACTAAGCAAAATTTGGCATAGCCGTAATTTTTTCGTGGTGTTTATTTATTTATATGTTAGATAATCAAGGTGATCCAAGGGTTTAGTGAGTTGAATAACTAAAGACCAAGACTTTATTTTATTTTAGTATGTAGTAAGTATTTGTTCTAATTTATTTAGGTTGTTGAATTGTATGACATTGGACCATTTTTTTAATGTAATAAATAATGATTTTGGTTTATTATATGTAATAGTAACATGTCCTAACTGTGTTGGGTATTACATCATCTCTAAAGCTTAGAAACATGAAGAATAAAAAGTGACATTTTATGAATGAATTATGTAAGTTTTGAAAGTTGAGGTGGAGTTTGATCGGTTGTAATAGCTAGAAACAAATGTAAATTAGATAGAATTCTACAAAATTACTATTGATTCAAATAAATATAAGAAATTAATGACTATTACTAAAATATATTTGAAATATTTTTTTAAAAATACTGCTATTCTAATCAGTTTTTTTTTTATCGTCAGTCTTCCGTCTAAACTAGTAAATTATAAGAGAGAGTGACTCGTCTCTGTTTTCCTAGTTTTCTTTACATCTTTCATGAGCTTCAACTTATTATTCTTTTCAATTTCTTTATCTTTCTGATTTTTAAGAATATAGTTTTCTAATTTCCGTAGTTTTTTAACATCTTATATAACCTTACCATTTTATTTTATTTAATTTTATTTTTATAATTTATAAAACACTATATAAACCTAAAAAGAAATTTCATTAATTTAATAAAATTACAAAAAGTAAAATAAAATAAAAGGAAAGCCATTCACATAACTTTATATATTGCAATTGGCACATTTACTTGTAATTTACTCCAAGAATTTTGAAAACATGAAATAAGTTGTTATAGTTAAACTAATCAATTTTTAACAAATGCAACAACCAAACCTTGTAACTCATACTCATATCATTGTTATTTATTGGATCTAAGAATGATGAGACGTAAAGCATATCCGTGAAGGAAACTTTCTTTAAACAAATATATCCTCGTATTAAATATGAATAAAAATAGTTGCATACAAATGACAAATCAACCCAATAATTGATAATTTAATAATCAAATACATTTGTATATATATACAACAACACGTACCCAGTGTAATCTCACTTGTGGAGTCTGGGGGAGTGATGAAAACAAACCTTACCCCTACCCCAATGAGGTTGAGAGACTGCGTCGTATTACACGGGTTAAATATAGAGATATAATATATAAATACTAATGAAAATTTATACATTATAAGATGATTTTTTAATAATATAATTAAATTTAGTATAACTTAACACTTTAATCAATAAAATAATTATATTATTTCTTAAAACCCTTTTTTTTTCAAAGTTTATTTCTTCAAACATTTCATTTTTTAAAATTTATAATATTTTTTAAAAAAAGTGTGTATTTTAACATTAATATATTTTTGTTGTATTAAAAAAAATTAATTTAAAAATGTATAAAAGATATATTTAATATAAGATGTAATTAATATGAGAGAGATGTGAAGGTGCTCTACGAACATGTCATGTGTCTCTAGAAACCTTTATTTATCAAAATAGATAAATATACCGTCCTTATTAACATATTCTAGCTGTAGGTTTTTTAACTCTGATTCTTTTGGTCCAATAATCATTTCGAAAGCAATACAGACACAGACAACAATTTGATTCCAGAATACTGCATGCATGTAATGTAAGTATTCACAAGTGTGTCGGACCAAAGATTCAGACTCAATTGAATAACATCATTTTACACTGTCTATGAGTTTAGGGTTTGTTGAGGGTGGGGGTGGGGGTAGGGTTAAAAAGTATGGTTTCCAAATGGAACTAAACTGGGAATATCAAGATTGTGCAGACACTTTAATCAACCGGTGGGCCAAAGAGATCTTACCAACATTATTTATGAAATCAACATTGACTAATGGAGGAACCCAAAAACAACAAAACTTATCAATAAATCTCAACAGCACATCAAGAAGTGTTTCGATCGGTTTTCGTATCTAATCATACGTGATTACCATCCGCTAACGCTCACATACTCGACTGCATTTAGTGAAACGTTCTTTATTATTGAATCGCGTATTACACGAGTTAATCCTAACACTAACACTTGTAAGTTATAAGACTTACAAGACTGTCTTTTTCATTGAAAGAAAGCTAAATATTCTCTATGAGTCTAATAGTATATATACAGACAACTTTGAAACATAAAAGAGGGTACAAAAAATAGCCCACCTCTCTAAATTTTGATTTTATCAACTTTTGTAGTTCCCCAAAGAAATTTGTAGTTAGCCAGCAGGCAAATTTATAAAGCTGCTGGTGCTTTTGTTGTTGTTTTGTAGTCAGGGAAAGGTGTAGGGGACCATCTATTCTATTCAAATCATGTCTTTTTACAAAATTCACTTGAATTTTAGCTGATTTTTATAGGCTTTGTTGCTTTGTATAGATCTTGCAGAGGTCTATTGCTTGCAAGATTTCAGCTGCTTCTCAATATGCCTTTCTAGAGAGAGAAACAGGAGAGAGAGAGAGAGAGAGAGAGAGAGAGAGAGAGAATCTTTTTCTTTTTTGGATAAATGTAGCAAGATTTTAACCAAAGTTGAGGTATGTTTGCAAAATGTGAAGGTATGTTTGGAAACTCTAAAACTGATTGTCTTGGCTTTCCACATTTTGCAAACTTCTTTAAATCCCAAAGTTGCTTGCTTTTCATCTAACTGTTAATACCCATCTTGTTTTTCATTAAGTTCTTCGATTCCCTTGACTTATAATGAGATGATTGATGCGAATTTTGACTAGTAGTCAAACCCACATGTCAAAGTTTGTTTCTTTAAGACTTTAACACTTGGGTGTTGTTAATTTATCTTGTTGTTCAATCTTGAATCCTGTTAACTGATCATGGTGGCACCAGATTCTCCTTCAAACCCTAACAACATTCACCAATTTCTCATTTCAAACCCAACACACTATGAAAGTCAACCTTTTGACACATACGGAGTTGACTTGAGAAATCTTGGTTCATACCCACCACAATCTTTGAATGTTCTTCCCTCAATTCAGTCTCTTGGGGAAAGAATTTCAAGATCAATTGACCTTATTCAAGCTCCTGCAATCTCTGATGAACCCCAAATCAATCAACACCACCATAATCAAAAACTTTCACTCTCATTAGGCTCTGGTTTGCTGTTTCCATCTGAAAGATGTTACAATTACATGGCTTCTGAACAAGATTTGCAGGAAAAAACAAGAAAATCTTTCAATCCTTCACAATATTCATCTTCTTCATCTGCAGTTCAAGGTTCTTACACATTTTATGGAACAGATTCACTGTCATCATCAATCTGTAGCTCAAGATACTTGAAACCAACTCAATCTTTACTTGAAGAAATGGTTAGAGTCAACGGGAAGGATCTTGAGTCAACTAACAAGTCTTATGTTCAAAAGCTATCAGGTTCTGATGAACATGGGTCGTTAAGATTATGTTCTGAATTGAAATCAGAATTATGTTGTAATAATGGGTTATCAATAGAGAAACAAGAACTTCAAGCTACATTAGCAAAGCTCATTTCTTTATTAGAAGAGGTAGCATATATAAACCCATGATTAATAACTTCATGATCAGTTAATTTAACTGTATTTATGGGTTTATTTCCAGGTTGAGAGAAGATATGAACAATATTATCAGCAACTAGATGAGGTTGTTTCTTCGTTTGAGTTAAATGCTGGTTTAGGATCAGGGAAATCATACACTGCATTAGCACTTAACGCGATGTCAGGACACTTCTCAAACTTAAAAGTAGCAATTTTGTCCCAAATTTATGCGACCCGAAAGAAAATGATGCAAGATTTGCCTAAAATCAACGTGGGTTTTTCGCATCTCAGCTTGTTTGATAAAGAAACCAACAGACATAACAGGATAGCCCTTCAACAGCTTGGATTGATCGCAGGCCCAAGACAAACTTGGAGGCCTATTAGGGGTCTTCCTGAGACTTCTGTCATGATCCTTCGGTCCTGGCTCTTCGAGCACTTCCTTCATCCGTAAGTAAAACGGTCTAGTTGGCCCGATTGAGCAACGGGTCAAACGGGCCAGGTTGAGTATTAAGTCAAACAGGCCGGTTTGGTTGGGTTGATTCAAAATGTTTGCATATCATAAAAGTATAAAACATTGGTGACACCTTTCAACATATTTTTTAGCTACATTCTTATGTACTTTCTTGAAATTGTTGACAGGTACCCGAACGACAATGAAAAACTTACGTTGGCATCACAAACCGGATTATCAAAGAATCAAGTAATTAATTCCTGTTTAGAAAATGATTTGATATTCATGTGAAAGAATGAATGGATTCTTGTTTCTGATGTTATTGATGATGTTTTAGGTGTCGAATTGGTTCATAAATGCGCGAGTGAGACTATGGAAACCGATGATTGAGGAAATGTACAAGGAAGAATTCGCAGATTCATCCGAGGATTCAAATTTGTGACATGATAGAAAGGTGCCACAGTTCACATGCAGAACCTGAAGAATGAAGGCTGTAGCAATGTTATAATTCTGTGATTATGTGGTGTTTTTGGCAGTTAATGAATGCATACTTCTGTCATCAAGTTAATTGAAAGAAACTGTCATTAAGTTCAACTTTCAGACCCCAAAAGGGTAACAAATAAGTGTGCCTTAACGAATCTACAAGCATCTCATTTTTTTGACAAGTACTACATGAATTTGACAACTCATTTTTGCAAGTTCTAAAAATAATCTTCAACTTTTTGATCATAAGGCATATTGCCTTGCTAAAAATCTTTATTTTAAATTCATTTAGTGCAACTTGTTAACAAGGCTTGTTTAACTTTTTGGAGGTTCAAAACGAACGCTAAAAAAGGAACTTATTTCATAGTTTTTTGTTATTAGTTTTTCATCTTTATCCGGTCGAACTCTAGAAAATTGACCCATCAAAGACAACTTTTTGTGTTTCAAGATAATAGCTAAAACCAAATATGCTAGTCATATACATCATCAACACATGAAGCAAATACAAATGAGTGTTGATATATACTCCTAAAATTGTCACTGTGTCAATAGAAAATATGTGTACATGTGTTGGTGCTTTGGGATAATAAAAAGTTAAGGAAAAGGGTGAACTCACCCATATAGGATGTGGTTAAAGATCTTGGCAGGCAATTGAATATGAAATACAAGTAAAATTGCACCGATAAATTGGAAGCCAGAATACACATTTTATTCCATACGGTGAAGGCTATTTATAGCCCTATACATGACGATTAAAGACAGTTAAATGATAGTTATAGTTAACTGCCATGAGACCCAATTTACAACCAATTCTGACCCGTTTACATGACCCATAATCGACTTAAATTAAATACATATTCAACCTATTTATACTTAAATATTTTGACAACATTAATTCCAACAATAGACATGATAACAGTTATGGTATCAATTATTATTAACTTTTTAGCTCTATGTATTCTTAAAATACAATAGAATAAATACAACATTAAATATAATTCTTAGATCACATAGGGTTAAACAGATTTTCATAACATTACGTGTCATCCTACAAACTTAGTTCGTGGTGTGATCCCTTTAGTTTATGATTCCAAAAAGTAAATGACAATAACATAAAAAATAAATGAGGAAAGATGCAAATTGATCACGCGAATCTGCTATCAAGTTTTTTTATGACAATGAATGTTGGATCGGGTTGCTAGTATTAGCAAACACTTTGAACAATATTGATTTCTAAATATGAGTTAACAAACGCGAAATTTCCGTTTACAGGATCTCATTAAAACTCGAACAATTAGGATGAGAAAAATCTAAACACGTGAATGTTATGTCAAGCTTTGAGTATATATATTTCTCTCAAAGTCTTAACTATTGATACGTCAAGTCACATTAATTAATTAAAATTAATAAAAACAAACTACTTTGACTTTATAGTAAATACTAAGATACAAAAGATATACTGATAGAGTCTTCGTTGTCTCATACTATCTTCTGATATAATCTTGGTAGGCATTGTTGCTCTGAAACTTCATTGGAGCCTTCTGACTATAATAGGAATGTATTTTTTTTTGTCTTGGTTAGAGATCAGAGAGCCAGATCTGCAACATTGTTTAAATAGAACTCAACATTGGCATGAAAATATTGGTTGGAAGTAGTTTGTTTTTGGAAGTTCTTCAGCATCAGAAGCTTTATAATGTTCGGAACTTTGCTATATTCTGATGCTTAGATGCTTTCAGAAGCTTTCATTCTTCAAAAGTTTTGTCTTATGGTTGATCATCAGAAGGATAAGTTTATTCTTCAGAACCTTTTAGTCTTCCAAAGGTTTAATTGTCCATTTCGATGGCTAAAGGTTTTCAAAGGATAAACTTATCCTTCTAATTCTTCTTTGGACTTAGGAGTTGGACTCTGTTAGGAGTGATACTACATCTCAATACTGTTTTTGGTAAGCATCAGCCTTAACGAAGAAAACCAAATAACTTATGTTTGCCATTACATTTCCTAACTAACTAAAACAATTGAGTACATCAAAATGCAGAGTTGCGTGATGTCCTATAATATCAACATTTTATGACATGCGTATTAAGAAAACCATTTAATCATTTAGCCTAAAGTTTTACATTTAACAAATCGCAGGGACTCAACACATTATACTAGCTAGAAATTACAACGCCAAACCTAACTAGGTCAATACAAACAACTAGAAATTAATTTTATATTCATATTTGGAAAGAAATATACTTATCATCCTTGTATAATAAATGAATCATTGAACATTGTATAATAATAATCTTTACCAAAGGAATTGGTTTAGATCATTCCGACTTCTGACATACTGAATTTGAATTTGTATTGTAGAATGCAATGAGAAGGAATGATAGATATCAAATTATTCCCTATGTAATAGTAATATTCATTTAATTTGAATTTCTCAAACTACATGCAATGTTAACAGTACTACCCACCGGCTCAGAGCATTATATTTCATTTTACCAAAAAACTCGTAAAGGTCCAACTTTAAAAAAAGAAATAAAAAAAACCTTGAGAAAGTTAATGGTCCTGTATTTTTTTTTGTTGTCACAAGTCATAGCTTCGCTATAATACCCTATTAAACCTTGTGTTCTTAAATGTACAATCACTCATGAATTTTCTTACACTAATAAATGACTAACAAAGGTACGTAGCACCGTCACATTTCATCTCATGATTTTATCCGGCCCAAATCCCTTTACCCATTTAACAAAAAACACGAACCTTTTTATTTGTTTTTACGTGTTTGCAATGTGAGTTGGAAACCCTAATTCCAACCTCATTTATAATCATTGTGTTCGTTGATTCTTCTTTCAGCTCCATTTCCATGCTCCATCGTTCATTCATTGTCGTTTGCTTTCTACATTCATTGTCACTTTCTCCATTATCGGATTCAATATTCAAGACTGGCACTTTGTTCTTTATTCGATTTGTGCATGTTCATTAAATATGTCTTTCTTTGATTCTTAATCGTTTCAACCCTAATATTTGAAGTTCATCAATCATTTCATTAACTAAGTTTTATGTCCAAACCAAATTGAACTGATTGTTTAAATGGATTTCATATTGTAAGTGTATGTTAATCAAGTTAAATACTTCTTTGAAACTTACATATATTGATCACAAAATGTTATCGATTGTATTTGAGAATAGTGAAAAAGGTCAGAAAAAAAAAAAAAACAAAATTGGGCATACTGTCACACCCCGGGCCGGCAGGCCGGATCGGAGACCCGTCGGGCGGAATAGTCCCGAGGTGTGATTGTAATCGGAGCGATTAGATTGTTACATTGCACATGATAATATGAGAAATACTGAATACATTAAATGAATAAAATTAAATTACAACGGTTTCATAATTTAATTCTATTACAGCTAAACTTGGACATCTGGATTGAGAACCATATGTCCCACAAAGGTTGCTTGCATGGGTTCAAGTCTTGAATCTTGTATCCGGGCTAGCCGAAGAGATTCCATGCAGGAGTTGTAGTTTCCTCTAAGGAATCATATCTTTCTCTCTCTAATGTCATCCTGCTTTCACCTGTTCTTCACCTAAGAACATGTAAAATCTGTCAACACTAGGTTGGTGAGTCACATTAGTTTTGAAAATGTCAGGTTTTGTAAAAGGTTTGGTGAAAGTCTTTCCATTCACATCGATTTGAAATATGATGTGTGAATGGTGTTGAAAACACGAATGAACTACATAAGTGCGCCAGTCTAACCATCATTACTGGCACCATCCCAGATCACCGAAGGTAGTTTATGTATAGGGCATACGTAGGGTCAAGCTTACCGCCAGCCCAGCCGCCAGCCCTTCAATGACCCACGAAGGTGTCCTTAACAGAAATCGGACCTTGTCACTTGTGTATCTCCACTCTACTCGACACGACAGACGATTGTAAAAGAAGTTGTGAGAAAGAAGCGTATGCTCTGTCTCCGGATATAGGAGACATGTTTTTTTGTTTGAAAGTCATACTAATGGCGCTCCTTTCTCCTAGTAAACATTGTTTAATGTCTACTCGTTTAAAACTCGTTCAAGACCAGGTCTTGAACATTTATTTGATTTGAAAACTCTTGTTTTTGTTGTGTGGTCTGTCCGTAATATCACCCTTGTGATCATTTACCAACCCTAACTGATATGATTGTGTGATTAGTTCCCCTGGAACTAATCTGAGTTGTTGTGTGTATGCGTGTAACGTACCAGCCTCAGCACTGGAGGTTTGTTAAACCTATGGTATCATCTACGTTACCAACAGTTGACCCGCGTCAACTAATGGTAAATGACTCTGATGTGTGTTGTTCGAGAATTCCTCAGCGAATTCCCGATGTGTTGTTGTGTGGACGCATGTCCTAGTGAATTACCCTAGACAGATACCATACAAAATATTGTTTGTTTGATGGGGGATTCCCATGAAAATAATGGTATTCGATTGTGCACTACACAATTCCATGATTTGTGTTCGTTCACCTCTTGGTTGGGCACAAAGCCTCGTACTGTTGTGGTCAACGGACATCTCCTCGGTGATTTGTGTTTTGAACCCTCGAAAATGGTTTGTTGCTGTTGTTTGATGAAAAGTTTAATGGAGCGATGAACGCTCAGTAAAAGTAATTGAAAAGACTCTTATACGTATAACATTCGTATGAGAGGTTGAGAGTTGATCCTTTTGTTGAAATCATTTGAAAATAACTCTTATTCATTGATCACTCGAATAAGAGGTTTCATGTTCTCAGCCCCAAATGGTTTGGAAGGAAGGAAGAAAATTGAAAACAAGGGGTCTGCGAACTCACCTAAGGTCTTGGGTCGTCGATGCACTCACCCGGTATGTTCTCTGGGTTTGAATCCTGTGTTAAATATTAGTTAGCTAGGTGTTAGGTGATTATGTGCTCTGTTTCTTGATGTGATTTTAGAAAATGTGTTTTCATTGGATTTAGTTTGATTAGATTTAAGATCGGGTCTAAGGCTCGGTTCTATCGGTACAAACTGTGTAAGATAGAGCTTTCAACACTTAGCCGTTTTGGGTCGTTCTTGGTGCGAACGGTTGGTTCGTGCGAATGGCCCTCATTCACACGAACGAGGTGATGCGAATGGATACTCTCCTTCTTGTTATCCATTCGCGCGAATGGGTCTTCATTCGTATAGTTGTTCCACACGAATGAACCCATGTCGTTCGTGCGATTGCTCGTTCGTTCGGCAGCTCATTCGCATGACTCTTCTTCACGAACGAGGCCTCTCGTTCGCACGAATGAGCCCTTCGTACGACTCAATCTCCTGCAAGTTTACCAAGAACGCCATTTTCGAAATCGGTTGTTGTTTTTGGTGTTTTTATGATCGAAATTGATGGTAAAACGTTTTGGAGTGTTTTGGTGCTAAGGATCGGTGCTAATACTTACTGTGGAGCTCATATTTGACCGAGATGAGATGAAAATGGTTGAAATCTTGAAATGGAGGTGTTGGGGTTGAAATACACACGATTTGGACGGTGGAATGGTCCGATTTCATGTGGAAATGGTCGAAAATCGAGAGGGGCGAAAGAGGGGTTCGTTTGGGAGAGTTGGGTGAAAAATGGTCTATAAGGCTTCACGAATTAGACCGGTTCGTACGAAGGAGAGTCCATTCGTATTAACAGTTGTGTGTTTTAAAATTTTGATTGTTTATTAAATTGTTTTGGTGGGTTTTATTTAAAATTGTTATTATTTTACGTCAACGTTAAAGACTCACGCTGACCTCTGTATGAATCGTTACCCATACAAACGCCGCGTTGTATTTAACTGCTGACATTGTTCGATACTGTAAAGATTTCATTTAGGGTATCCAAATTTAGCAACATATCCACATGGATCGTCACCCATGTCGACATCCCGTTAGATCGATACTCCAAATGTTATCCATTGACGTTTTGTTCATTGTTTTCCCTCACAGGTTGTTTTCTTTTCTTCTGATTCATGTTCATGTAATTAAGTGGATTTTACTAACTGTTTTAGGAAAACCTGTGTATTTTTATTGTCGTTTATTATTGTTGTCTATTCTCTCTCGTAACCCTATGTCTTACACTGTGGTTGCTCGGATGCCGGTTGTCACACATATCGTATGCCAACTAGGTGTATTATATGTTGCCTAGAGTATGGAACACCCAAATATTTTTGTATATGCTGAAAACCATGCGTATGTAATTGGTCCAACTGGACATAAGGTATGCCCAATCGAGGCTATAAATTTTGAAATTTTTATCGTTTTTATAGGGACCCTTTTTTAGTTGGCAAAAAAGGACGAGTCACATCACACAAACATAAATGATCAATAATATTGTGAAGAAGACTTTAATTAAGGTTATTACTATTATATACTGATGTACCAATAACACTATATTTTTGTATTTTTTAGTGTTAAAAAATATGTATATGTAAAAGTTATATAAATATGATGTGATTGATTTTATTTAAGTATTATATATATATAGGGGATGGAATTTTTAATAACCATTATCTTTTGTTACAACCCATTAACCATCATCCAATGGTTACTTTTAAAAGGTAAGTGTATAGGATCGCGCCACGTGTCAGATTCTTTTTTTTCCTTTTTTTTTAATATAAAGGGCATTTAAGACATTTGTTATTTAAGTAAAGTTTACCCCCTTTTTTTAAACATTCATAACTTTTTTATACTATATTATTTTTTAAAAAAAATTATTTTCTCTTTAATTTCGTTATACTCTCGACTAGTTTTTTTTTTTATTTTTTTGATGTCATGTATTTACATCATTGTAACGAACTTAAAGATAGCAAATTAATTAGAAATTTTTTCTAACAATGATAAATTACAGTAATGTAAAAAAAAATAAAGTAATGTAACACAAAATGAAGTAATTTACAATGACATAATTAACGGTGACGTAACACATTATTTACAGTGATGTAATTTTTTCTTTATTTTTCGTTATAATGTTGACTACTTTTTTTAATTTTTTTCTCATTGTCCATTATTTACATCGATGTAACGAGCATAAATATAGCACATTATTTTGAATTTTTTCTAACAATGATAAATTACAGTGTTAAAAAATATGTATATGTAAAAGTTATATAAATATGATGTGATTGATTTTATTTAAGTATTATATATATATAGGGGATGGAATTTTTAATAACCATTATCTTTTGTTACAACCCATTAACCATCATCCAATGGTTACTTTTAAAAGGTAAAGTGTATAGGATCGCGCCACGTGTCAGATTCTTTTTTTTTCCCTTTTTTTTAATATAAAGGGCATTTAAGACATTTGTTATTTAAGTAAAGTTTACCCCCTTTTTTTAAACATTCATAACTTTTTTATACTATATTATTTTTTAAAAAAAATTATTTTCTCTTTAATTTCGTTATAGTCTCGACTAGTTTATTTTTTTTTATTTTTTTGATGTCATGTATTTACATCATTGTAACGAACTTAAAGATAGCAAATTAATTAGAAATTTTTTCTAACAATGATAAATTACAGTAATGTAAAAAAAAATAAAGTAATGTAACACAAAATGAAGTAATTTACAATGACATAATTAACGGTGACGTAACACATTATTTACAGTGATGTAAATTTTTCTTTATTTTTCGTTATAATGTTGACTACTTTTTTTAATTTTTTTCTCATTGTCCATTATTTACATCGATGTAACGAGCATAAATATAGCACATTATTTTGAATTTTTTCTAACAATGATAAATTACAGTGTTAAAAAATATGTATATGTAAAAGTTATATAAATATGATGTGATTGATTTTATTTAAGTATTATATATATATATAGGGGATGGAATTTTTAATAACCATTATCTTTTGTTACAACCCATTAACCATCATCCAATGGTTACTTTTAAAGGTAAGTGTATAGGATCGCGCCACGTGTCAGATTCTTTTTTATTCCTTTTTTTTAATATAAAGGGCATTTAAGACATTTGTTATTTAAGTAAAGTTTACCCCCTTTTTTTAAACATTCATAACTTTTTTATACTATATTATTTTTTAAAAAAAATTATTTTCTCTTTAATTTCGTTATAGTTTCGACTAGTTTTTTTATTTATTTTTTTGATGTCATGTATTTACATCATTGTAACGAACTTAAAGATAGCAAATTAATTAGAAATTTTTTCTAACAATGATAAATTACAGTAACGTAAAAAAAAATAAAGTAATGTAACACAAAATGAAGTAATTTACAATGACATAATTAACGGTGACGTAACACATTATTTACAGTGATGTAAATTTTTCTTTATTTTTCGTTATAATGTTGACTACTTTTTTTAATTTTTTTCTCATTGTCCATTATTTACATCGATGTAACGAGCATAAATATAACACATTATTTTGAATTTTTTCTAACAATGATAAATTACAGTGATGTAATATAACACATTATTTTTTTTTCTCTAACAATGATAAATTACAGTGATGTAATATAACACATTATTTTGATTTTTTTTCTCTAACAATGATAATTATAGTGATGTAATTTATCATTGTTCGAAAAAAATTTAAACTAATTTGTTGTCAATGTAAATTACATCATTGTAATTTAAACCAAATTCACCGAAAAAAACCGAAACCGAATTTTACGTCAATGTAAATTACATCACGATAAATTACGTCAATGTAAATTACATCACTGTAATTTATCATTTTTAAAAAAAATTCAAATAAATTTGTTATATTTAAGCTCGTTACAATAATGTAAATATAGGGCATATAAAAAAAGTAAATAAAAATTAGTCGAGACTATAACGGAATTAAAGAGAAAAATGAGACGAATATAATGGTGCAATTTTTTTTAAAAAATAATATATTATAAAAAAGTTATTAATGTTTAAAAAAGAGGGGGAGGGGAAAACTTATAAAAGTAAAATGACTATGATGCCATTTTTAATATTTTAATGAAATGCTTATGTGTAAGTTTATAATTGGTTGAAATGGGTTATGTAGTTGTAGCAAAAGATGAGGGTTATTTTTTATATCTTGCCCTATATATGTATGTATGTATGTATGTATATGTATGTATGTATGATGAGAATGATATATGAATATCATGTCCCTTAATTTATAGAGCTACTAGGCTTATGTTGAATTCCTGGTGAAAATCAAATTGGTCAAATTACTAAAATTTTGTTTCCGTAAAAACCACGCTTTTATCACTTCAAAATTTGACTTCAACTTAACTTGTTATTGTTTTAAGTAGAACTAAGGGTTTATTTACCTCAAGTGTTACGCCGGTAACTATGCATCGAATTGGATAAAGGCCCGGTCACGTAAAACTTTATAAAACCGAAATTTCACTGAACAATAAACCAATAAAAAAAACGCATGACAGATAGGTACCAGTTAATTCTTATCGTATGCAAAGAACATTTATCCATGTGATTAGATATAGTTATTGGCCTAATCTCTTAAAAGAGTACATCTCGGGCTATATAGTATCATAAACCTAAGAAAGAAGAAAAACAAGTGAAGGAAAAAAAGAGCCGAACTTAAAACCTATAAGTTGTAGTAACAAAATCATTATGAGTCACTCCACGTCAGTTTGTAATATTTTTTGAAAAAAAATTATTTAATCATTAAAATCTTGCCCTTGTAATTACCATGACGACTTTCAAAATAGTTTAAGAAAAAGAAAAAGTAAAGCTGGCATCAAATGGAGTTGAACATGAGACCTTATGAACTAGTATTCTAATTTAGTATTTAAATGTTAATTTTTGTTGTTTTTAACGGCAAAGGTCTCAATCGTGTGAGCCTACTGTTTACAGATCATGTTACTAAGGTCTAGTTACCTGGACCTCTTATGAGCCCCCACAGCCATCACAGGAGGAAACCCTACTGGGAAAACCTCTGACCTCCCTCAAACCCTTTTTTCATTGCGGGGGTTTCGAATCCGAGACCTCTCATTTGAAAGAATATCGGGGTACCGTTGAGGCACTGCCTCATTGGTAAATGTTAATTTTTGGGACATGGACTTAGATTATAACTTGAATAATTAATTGCACTTCAATTCAAATTTTGTTGTTTTTAATTCATCACTTCGTATTTATATAATCAAAATCTAAATGCTAGTTAACACTATAACAAAGAGGATCAAAAACATCACCAAAGGACCTTTGTTTGCAACGACCTTGGGTGTGAGTTATCATAATGTCGCTACCCTTATCAACAATTTTGTGTCAAAGTTGTCGCTACCCTATATTTAATGTCCGTAGTATGTTTCGTAAATATTAATTGTAAAACAAGATTTTTTTTGAGCCGGGGACTCTCACGAACTAATCTCTTTACCGTATTTCGAACTAGGTGTAAGGTCTGTTTTTATCTCTCCTCTTAAATCCTACAAAGTGAGATTTCACTTGGCAGATTTATATGATCGTTTGTTGGTCAAAATAGCAACGATGGTTTATTTGACAAAGGAGGAAGAGTTTACGGAAACAATATACTCAAAAATACGCATCACAACTATTTAACAAAATTTGAATTTTATATCTCAGGAATTAATGAGATTCAATTTAACAACTACGAAAAGTTTTTAGCCATGTGGCCAGTTTTAATCTATTTGTTCCTCCATTAGGCTATGTGTAATAAAATGGCTTGAAGGAGGTTTGATGAGAGTCACATAGGAGTTTTAATGGGTGTTTGATATGTATGTAATGAGGGGGTTTGATTGAGGATGACAAGGAGTAATTTTTTTATTTGTTTATAAAAAATCGCATCTTTGCTTCACGCTCATGACCACAGTCACCTGAGACAAGTCATGACTTGATCATGATGCTTGTGTAGTGGGGTGAAGGCGTGACGGAGGGCTGAATGCGGTTAAGGGGTGGGGATCGCGCCCCACTACACGCGGCCTTAGGGGGGTTACTTCCCTAAGATCTTTGGTAAAGTTTTTTGTAGAAGTGTGGTCGGTTTGATTTGGTTTAGTTTTTGGGTAAAACCGAAACCAAAACCAAAACCAAAACCGGATTTTTTTCACAAACCAATCGGTTTTCGTTTTTTTTCGATTTCGGTTTTTTTACTTTTCTTTTTTGGTTTCGCTTTTTTCTCTCATACCCAATATTGAAAACACAAACATGTTTAACAGTTGATAACTCATAAATTAATTAATTGATCGAACATCAACATATTACAATAAAATTAAATCATTATCATCATGTTCTTACATTTAAAAAAAACTTCAAAAGTAAACATATAAATATGCATTAATTCCGATCTTCATCATCTTTTTAAATGGTAGACTTTATCTAATACAAATCTTCATCATTCCCAACGGTAAGCTAAGTGTGTGTTTCTTTCTCATTAAATAAGCATAAAAATAGCAACATGTATATTAAATTTTAAGTAATATTAAAAATCAGTTCATTTCATTTTTTATTTTGGTTTTTGGAATATGAAAAATCGAAACCGAACCGAAAATTTGGTTTCGGTTGTTCGTTCGGTTTGGTTTTTTATGTTCACTTTTTTTGTTATTTTGTTTCCTGTTCGGTTTTTTACTCACCCCTAGTTTTTTGTGTAGAGATTTTATAAAAGAAATTAAATTTTCTATTTCAAATTTCAAAATTTTCTTTTCAACCGCATATTCTAATTCCAAGATTTATAAATCAAATAAAAAGTTTTAATAAAGCCACCAAATAATAATTTCCTAAAATTGAATAAATCAAGGCTTATATGGTAGAACTTGCTTTTTCTACCCTATATCCAATTAAACGAGGAGACAATTGTTAAAGCCATAACGACAGTTCGTGAACCGTTCGGCGGGAAGTTCGTTTATGTTCGTTTGTTTATGTTCGTTCGTTTAATAAACGAACGAACACGAACAAGAAATTCCGTTCGTTTAGTTAAATGAACGAACATGAACAGAGGTCGTATTCGTTCATTTGTGTTCGTGAACGTTCAGTAACATGTTCGTTTACGTCCGTTTATGTTCGGTTAAGTTCATTTATATTTATTCATTAAATGTGTTGTTTATTTTTAATTTTTAGTTTAATACCATAATACCTAAAGTTATTTTTAGTTTAATACTATAATATCTTAATTTATATATTTATAAATGATTATCTTCATTGCTTGAGATTAAAAATGTTGATTTTTATTGTTTAAATAATATGTGTTCGTTAGTGTTCGTGAAACGTTCGTGAACAAGTTAAATCCTTAATGAACGAACACGAACAAAAATTTTCGTTAGGTAAGCGTTCGTGAACCGTTCGTGAACCGTTCGTGAACAAGTTAAAAGTTAAACGAACGAACACGAACAAGGGCTCATTCGTGTTCGTTCGGTTCGTTCGGTTCGTTTACAGCCCTATGTGCGAGTAAACCGCTTGGCAAAAGTCTTGCCTCTTAAATAAGAGGTATTAGGTCCAAACTCAGGCAAAAAATATATTAAATTGATGATAGTATACGAGGAGAATATATTTATCGTTTTAAAAAAAAAAATTGTTAGAACCGTAGACAACTAGTAGTACCCCTGCATAGGAGGTTATGGTATAAAAGAAGACTGCCCATGATGTTGATTGCCGAGATTAAAATAGCTTTATAATTTCCAAAAACAAAGACCAATTCCTTGAGCGTGGTAGCCTTATGATTATTTTAATGAGTTGGAGTTTTGTCTAATTGAAATTTGTTTCGGGTTAATCAAGAAATTTTCCAAGTTGTGGGTATTTTTTCAGCAGAGTGGACCGGATCACCATGTTAGAGTTTTTCACGACAGATGAGTGATATGTTTGTCAAAGTAATCCAATACGTCGGGACTTGTTGTTCAAAGAAATATAAATGGCTTTCAAATTGTATTCTCTTGGGATTGTATAAGACGGTGCGCAATGGTCGCCCCGCCCCTTTAGCGGCCTCGCAATTTTCGGCAGGTTAGGCAGGAACACCGCCCCCAACATCGGCGGCTCTCCTCTTTAGCCAAAGGCGCCCCCGCTCCCCGCTACTTGCTCTTGTTCGTGATTGGCTGGGGAAGGTTTTCAATGGTGATGATTTGGCACGGTGGGGAACATTTATTTGCGAGAGTGATCCGACTAACTGAGTGTTTGCAGTTCAAAAAAAAAAAGAGAAAATATTATTATTGCGGTTTGAAAAAAAAAATCGGACGGATGAGGAAATGCATGCCATAACACTACATATAGACAAAAAGTACAAAATGTGGAATAAAGAAAAACAAAAGAAAAAGACAGAGAATAATATAAAAATTGTGGGTATTGAGTAAAGACTAAGGGACCATTTAAAATGTCTGAATGATTAAAAGGGCCTAAATAGTTAAGTGCTGAACCAGTTAAAAGTGTTTGGTTCAACATCTGAATAAAACAAAAACATACCCTCAAAACCCTAAAAATGGTACCCTCGTCGAGGTCCCCAACTGGAGCAATGGAAGTGGAGGTCGACGGTGACGGTGGGGGCCTAGGTGCGGAGAGCTGTTGCGACCAGCTATGTGCGGCGCCAGAGGCCTGGATCGACTCACTCTATGCAGCGATTGTGACGCTGCAGCGGGGCTCTATGTGGCGAACAGGACTATGTGCGGTGACCGTGGGAGATGTGGAAGCCGATGGTGAGTTTGGGGAGTGGGGGAGGCGACGGGAAGAAAGACAACCACCCCTCCTTTTTTTCTTGATTCAGAGTTGGTTCAAGATCTATTCAAAGCTAATTCAAATGTTTTTTCCGTTCAGACATCCAAAACAAACGATCTGAATCTAAATGATTCAGATTTAATCTCATTCAGATGCTATCGAACAGTCCATAAGGAGGCTTGAACCCACAATAAATCATCACGTTATTTTCTTTTTGACGACACTCAAGACATGTATTCAATCGTTCGGATTTGACAATCTTGGATGTATGTCCAAGCCCATCCTAAGAGAATCAGCATGACTTTTCTTGGACCGATTCGATCTTTTTCAAGTAAGAGGACGAAGGGTTACTGGCTCATTGAGCACATCTGTGTCACACCCCGACCAACGACGGAATACGTCGAGACGCGAGTTTGACTGTTTATTAGCTCATGGTGCTATTACTATGTTTCAATATTTAATGCATCATTACTTACAAACAAACACAACATTTATTGAATCATAAACAAACATTACATGAATTGAATATTCAAAATATTACAATTAAAATATCTAAACATTATTTACAATTTAACTAGGTCTACTAATGCCTATCCTACGTCTTCATCATGTCTTCCTTAGTCTGTTACACATGTAAAATAAGAGTTTGTCAACTATTTGCATAGTTTGTTAGATCACACACTAAGTTTAAATAATATGTATAAAAAGGATGCAAAGTATTGTATCTTAAGCATAGCATGAATACAAGTTTGGATAAATAGAATGAATAACCATAAATTGTGTCCAAACAAGTATTCATACAACATGTTAATTCAAGTATGACCATACTATAAATTAACATTTGTATTTCAACAAGTTTGCTAGGTGTACTTTTAAATTTTTCTCACAATGGCAAAAGCCAATGCGAAGATGATATCCAACACATCTTAGGCTACTAAGTACTAGCTTGTTTGACTGGCAACACACATAGAATCAACAAATTATATAAAGCGTAACATCTAACACATAAAACTAACTAGGTCTAAGGCTTGCATCATAGTTTGAACAAATGCTAGAATGAACGAAGTTTGAATAGGTACATGTGTAACATCTCTAAAACAATGAATGTAAAAAGAGAGTGTGAAGAAACTTACGTGATTTGCTTAGCTAATCCAAAATCTTTCAATAGAAGATGGAAGGAATGAAGATAACATTCCTCACCCTAAAGTTATAGGAATAAACTTAGTGAGCTAAACACCTCTAAAGTTCAAGTTTTAAGTCTATGGCATTTTATTGAGATCTTAAATAAATAATTCTAAGTTTGAATTGTATTATTTGGGATAATCATTTAGTTTTTTTGAATAATTTCGTAATTTTAAATAATAAATAAAATAGAACATTATATATTCTATTCTTTTAATTTTAATGTTATTTGTATGATAAGACTTGGATTACTATTTGTGTAACAAAATAATTGTGGTTATAACTTAGAATTTATAATTCATTTTCAAAATATATGAGTCATTTAGAGTAATTATAAATTTATTTAGAATAGTAATGTAAAATTCTTATGTTTATAAAATATTTTTAGAGCTTTAAATTGTTTTTTCGAATCTTTAGCAAAGATTATTATTTGTTTAAGATAATTATTTAAAATTATCTTATGCTTTGTTTATAAAGCCTTGTTTTAAAGATTTTAATAATTTGTTCAATTTTTAATAAATATTATTTGTTTAAAATGCTTAAAATTATTTTATGCATTGTTCATAAAACAATAGTTTATTCAAATAATTATCTTATTTAATAATGTACTTACATATTGGTTTAAAGATTAGAGATACTTGTTTCAAGAAAGATTTCATTTAGTTATAACACTTTATGAATTATAAATACGTTCTTAGATTTTTATTAAACAATTTTATTTAACACCAAAAGTATATTTTAATTATTTTAAACACTAAATAATTAGTAGAATATTAAAAATAATAATTTAAAATTTCCTCTTTTCTTTTTATACACATAGGTTGATAAAAGGTGTAAAAGGGCTGAGAAAATAGAAGAAAAAATAACTAAATAAATAAATAAGTAAAAAAAACCACTGGAGCAAAACCGGGCAGCGCATGGATCGACCCGCGAACTCCGGGTTGAAATTCACAAGCCTTTACCCGTTGAACTGTGCGCTTAAACTGATGATTTCCTCGTTTCCATTGTATCTATTATGTAATTTTGATTTCCCAAACTTTAACAAGAACCCTAGAAAACATCCTATCGAATTCGAGTGTCTCAAGGAGTGTGAGCTTCTGATAGTATAAGGCTTTTGTTCTAATATTGAAGACGAGTAGAATGGTATAGATAATTTACCTGGTTCGATTTTGATTTGATGGTGTTAGAGTGAATGACCGAGAGTGACCGAGCTTGATATTGTTTTTGGTTTAGAATCGTTGATTAGCGAGCGTTTTGGTTTCAGACTCATTCGAAATTGGTAAAGGAGCCTATTATGTTAATTGAATTTGGGTTTTATACGGGTTTGAGTCGATTCAAGTTTTGGTTCGATCTGGTATTTACGAAAACCGGTTAACGCATTAATTAGTGATTGGTTTCGTTAATTTGTGTTTAGGAAAGATTCGGGAGTTCATTTAATTGCTTAATCTACTCGAGATTTTGTTGTAACCGTGTGTATTGTGTGCTGTAAGCGCGTGGGTCATTATCGGGTGTGGGATCCATGGGTCAGACCTATTGGGTGAAGAAGGAAGGAGATTATGGGGTTTTTTTACAAACAGCCCCGCGCCCCCTACCTTTTACTCTCTTTCCAATTTCGTTTTAAAGTTTCTTTACTCACAAAATAGCTTTGTATAATGCCAGATTCAACCCCTTGAGTTAGTCAAGTTTAATATTTTATGTAAAATAGTTATTTGAAAGCTTTATAAACTTTTTGCTTCCTATTTTATGTTAATGTTGTAACCCCCTGTTACTATTTAACCTTTTTCACATAATATCAGAGTTGGTCCCAGGAAATTTCTCGTTTTCAAAACCTCGTTTAACTTTTTAACACCATTTTATCGTATTTAACAAGGTTTAGTAAAGCAAAAACATGTCACAACTTTTACAAACCTCATTTAGAGAAAGACATTTAAACAAAAGCTAAAACATTTGAAACACGGGTCGTTTGTTCGATTCCTGATCCTCCTCGATCCTTAAAGCCGTGTCTGTCATGGTTGACCTACAAACATCACATAACAACCCCCGTTAGTCCATAGGAACTAAGTAAGTTAAGCCCCAATGGTCCCTCAAGGCAAAAATGTCAAAATACGTCTTTCACAATCAATGATTCAAATGAGCCATTTCTATTCAAAATGACTCTCACAATGTAATAATATCATACTATTATTTATCAATTATAGTTTGCAATAGTTTAGTCATGATCACACTATGGTGTTCACCCTCATGTTCTTCCACCATAGTTACTTATCAGCACCTCTGGCTATCCACACACATGTAGTTTCATGCATGATCTTAAGTCTTAAGATGTTCACCCACTGGTTCTTCCATCTAAGACACTTGCTAGCACCTCTAGCTATCCAGACACATGTGGTTCTTTATTTTAATCAAATAATTATGATGTTCACTCACCGGTACTTCCATCATAGAATCCCAGTACTTTAATTCACCAAGGTATTGGATTTATCATAGCTTGTTGAACTTCTAATATCCAACTTTCCACTAGCACCAATACCATGCTTATCATATAATTGATTCAACAAGTTTAATATTCATTATGTGATGTCATATTTGTAGGATTGCTTACTGTAACATCACTGTATTTCAGGTTGTCCGTACATGTACGACTGTACTGTTATGACCTGATATGATAATTATTAATGATAATGAATTATTGGATGTTATTATTGATACTGGTATACATATTGAGAACATATGTTGATATGCATAAACCATGGGAAGTTTAGTTGAAACACAACTAAACAGAACCAGAGAGTTTATCGCAGTTGAATTCACAGATTATGGATTTTGGTTTGGAATGGAAAGGGATTAGAAGTTTGTTATTGTTTGGTTGCTAAACATAGTCAAGGACACATGGTCATGGTTTATCGAAATAGCGGTGGGACGGTGGCTGGGGCGGTTGCGACTGACCCCTACATATGCCCTATACATATGCATATTTCGGTCTGTCACGGATGTGTCAGTGATATGGTTTAGTGGGATTTGGATTGGGAATTTATAATATTAAAGATAATAAGATAATGAGAACAATATTGGAAATGATTAAACGATGGTGAGGTTACGAACATAATTAAACGCGAATATTAATTCAGAAATATTAACTTAATGATGTATTCGCGTGGGTGATGATTCACACGAATATAATTATTAAGAATAATATTCTGAAACGATATTCCATAAATTGTAAATCAAATCGAAATACAATACGAGCGTCGGATTCGGAAAGGTGACGATATTTACGAATACGTACGTAAGTAACGCGTTTCGATGAGATAACGAAATAATATCCAACAATATTAAATAAGAATAAGAAAATAATAACGTTTATTAGGAATCACAACCTAAAACAAATCCGAATAAGTTGTTTTACTTAAATAATTAATTTAACGAAAGTAAACGGAAGTATTTTATTTAAACGATTTCATTTAAAATCATTTCAATAAAACGAAACTTAGTTATTTAAATGTTGTATGTTTTAAATGTGTTTTTCAATGAAAACCGAACATATTATAATTTTTACGCAGAATAAACGAGACCGAACACACGGGGACAAAACGCGGTATAATAAAGAAGAAACTCTTCTTCCTCTTCATTTCTCAAGAAACCCTTCTCTCTCTAAAACCCTATTTTCGTCACCTCTCTCTCTCTACCTTCTCACTAGGATTTCTCCCTCATTTATTGGTAGATTCAAGAGATCTTGGTGCCTAAACCACCGCGTGATCGAGGAGAACACAAACCCACGAAGAAATCTCACGATTGGGCGACGTTTAGAGGTAAAGCTTATGTTTTATTTTCGGTTTCTCACTCTAAACTACCACCAAGTTACATTCTTATATTTTAAACAACTTGTATACTTGGAAACTCTAAAATACATGTGTATGGGTACAATGAGGCCATAGATGAACCTGAAGAAGCTTAGAACTCGGTAGGAATGATGATGATGGAACTGGTTCGCGACTGGCCGAAAACCTACAGGACAGCGAACCTATTGCAGCGAACTTGGACGAACCATTGGTCATCATCTAACTGGAGTAGGTGGGTCGAACCCTGGTCTCACGAACCTAATGGGCGGGAAAAATGGTGACCGAACCATCCTCATTCTAGGCGAACCTCTTCCCACTCAGCCGAACCCACCGAGCCCCGAACCTATGCTCGGTGGACGAACCTTAAGACCCAGGCGAACCAGGGAGGAGACAAACCTTGAAGGAGCCGAGCCTTATACCACCGAACTCTTTGGGGCGAACCTTGGCAGTTGGCATCAAACCTCCTTTAGGCGAACCTTGGATGAGGGCTGCATGAGGCGAACCTCCATGGGCCGAACCCTACTCTCAATTAGTCGAACCTTTTCATGTAGCCGAACCATGGGGTAGGCGAACCTAAAGGTTCGCTGGTCCTAAGGGTTGCTCGACATAGATTCTTTCTTTTAGAGGGAAAAAGACACGCACCTCTCATCAAAATTAGGGTTTAACTAAAGAAGTTAAGACTTAGTACAACCGTGCATGCATGAGGGTTGAGAACCACCATTTTTTTTCTTTAATAACATAAGTTGGAATGTATGAATTTGCTTAATATGAATATTTGATGGGAATAAATTAAATATAATTTCTTTATACTCAAATTAAATTTTAATAACTCGGATCATGGTGGTTAACTAAATAAAGCATGCATGTATGAATGGGTGTGTGTATGAGGAAGGTTATCACCCTTTTGCATACACATTCATGAGGGGTGCACACGAGATTTCGCTATTGGGTTATCATCAATATATAATTAAAATTAACAAGTTAAATTATACTTTGATGAAAACAACCTTCGTATTAACAAGTATTATTTTAACTTAGAAAACACTAATGATTTAAAAGGAAACACTTGTGGACATTTAATCGAAATAAAACGAATTTGTTTATAAACACGAACACATATTAAATACAGGTTGATTGAGTTGCTTTTGAGTTTACATACGCGAGCGCGCATACTACAAGAACACCGAATCTAAGGACTCAGGTGAGTTCTCATAACCTCCTTTTAAACTATTTTGTTTTAAACTCGGAGGTGGAACATGTATACCAATATTTAAAATATTATGTTGATAACACATGGATGACACCTGTTTATTGTTATGATATTCAGATTATTGGATTATCATAATTCCATGAGTCGTTGCTGTTGACTCCGGTCATCCGCAATGATTGCATGTATTGTCACTATTCCATGGATCGATGTTGTTGACTTCGGTCATCTGCAATGATTGCATGTATTGTCATTATTCCATGGGTTGTTGTTGTTGGCTTCGGTCATCCGCAATGATTGCATGGATTGTCACGTGGATTGCCACAACTCCGTGTGTCGTTGTCATTGACCTTGGTCATTCACAATGATACATGTATTGTCACTTATACTAATTGAAGATATTGATGATTGAGATTGGTTGAATGTTTATGTGATTGATTATCTATGATTATTTGAATTATGTGACTGTATGTTTGTGATTATGTGTTTGGGTGTTGGATTATCTCGCAGGTGCACATGTGGATTTTCTCGGAAAATTATAAACTTTCATAAACATTTTTTAAATATAAAACTTACGATTACTCACCAACTACTTTGTAGTTGACACTTGATTTCCTACATGTTTCAGGAAACGATGAGAAGTAGGTAGAGCAGGATAGCTCTACATCTTTTGGACATCATCACTTAGGGTCTTGGACTTAGCTAAAATAACTGAAATTCTGAAGACTAGAGTTTAGTTAGTTTAGCTAAATCTTTTATGTAACTGATGTAACTAGCTCATGATGAACATGATTTTTGATGTAATTAATTTGGTTGATTAATTGATATGTGATGATTTAATTAGATGCCCACGAGCTTATGAACAATCTACACATCCCTCGTGGCATCCCGATGTTTCCGCCATCGGTCGGGGTGTTACAGATTGGTATCAGAGCCTAGGTTATAGGGAATTAGGTTACTAGAAATGGTTGACCTAGTCTATAACCATAGAATACCCTAGTATGAATTATTTCATACACTAGTTAGTATATTCTGGATTTCATGCTTATGTGTTTATTACATGTTAACTGAACTCCTGTTATACATCTGATTTACATATGTTACTTACTGATTATTTGCTTACTTGTGCCCTAATGATTCGATAAGGACATGCACGTGATGTATCGTAAAGGTGGTGGGACGTCGGCCGGGGCAGTTGCGACTGACCCCTACATATGCCCTATACATATACCATTTACGGTACATTAGGTGGATGTCAGTATTCAAGAATAAGGGAACTACCCGTTTGGGAAATTAATTGCTTTGGAAATTAACTGCTTAGGAAGTTATTTGCTTTAGGAATTATTTGTTTGATCTTTAATCACCAGACAAGGACACACTCTTGGTATACTACAAAGGTGGTGGGACGGTGGCTGGGGCAGTTGCGACTAAACCCTACATATGCCCTATACATATACCATTTGTAGTATATTGGGGGTCTGTCAGTGTCAGGAACTTAGGATATTATTAGGAAGTTCTGGGAAAGTTACGATTGATGGAATGTTGGTTAAATTTGGTTTGGATTGATGTTATGGATAATCATATTTGATGGACACACATATTCATATGAAAATACACTTATTTGACACGTGGGATGAATAGGATCAATGAATTATACAAACACTTAATGATGAAATAGACATTTAGCGCTGAGATGGAGACGATAAACGATATGGACACTTGGTGATAGCATGAACGCATAGTGATGATACTAACACTCAGTGATGATATGAACCCTTATTGATAGTTATAAACATTGGGATTTAGTATGGATTTTTAGTGAACTTAGACATTAGGGGAACTTTAATGTCAGGTGAATTTAGACATTAGGTGAACTTAGAAATAGGCAAACCTATATGTGATGTGTTGTAAAACACATATGTTTTTCCATTTGTTTTGTTAAAGTTTCTGTACAGTTTTATTTAGTTTAGAGTCGATTTAAGCTGGTACTTCACATTTCTGTAATTCAATGCTTGCAGGTTATAAACATGCGAAATTGGTGCTAAAGATCAAGAAAACGAGCTCTCGGCTGGATGAAGACGGACCTGAAGCTAAGGAGAGAAAAATCTGAATTCTGGAACCCTTCAAGGACATCTGAAACCCTGTCGCGATACGCGACAGAGGAAAATGACCAAACTACCCCTTTTAATGATTGCGGTTGACCCGACTGTTTTGTCGGGTAGCGAGACCCATCGCGTAACGCGAAGGGTTTGGAAGATGTTGTCGTGGTACGCGACGAGGGGAAAAATTCAGAAAAACGTGTTGATCGATTAAAAACGGCTAGGGGATGAAAAATTAGGGTATCACACGATCTGGGACGATCAGAGACGACTGAGGAGGCGACTAGAAGCAAGGATACGAGATTGGAGTCGATTTGGACCATCGGGAAGCCCTAGACGAGTGATCCGAAGGGTGTAACATGATCGGTTCTTCTTCCCTTCTTGTTATTCTCTTTTGACTGATGTTTGAGATGTGTTTTGACATTAATTATCACTGTTTATCTAGTATGATTTGTGGCTAAACATTCTAGACCACCTAGGGTTTTACGAATATGCATGTTTGATGTTGATAACAATTGATTGTGGAACAAGTTTGGATTTTTAATGGTTCAATGATTTGGTTTGGATTCTTGGATGTGTATGAATGTTTATGATGTTTGTGATTGAGTTATTGTTTCCTCATATGCTTTGGCGAATGTCTTTCGTGTAATAGGCATGTGCTAGGTCATTTACTTGGTGTTTATGATTTATGGATGTATTACTAGACGTAGTAATTCATAGGAATAATAATTAGGTCACAAATGAATTAAATGTTTAACCAAATTCAATAGCCGTGAGGTGAGGGTTTGTTAGTATGTCTTGCGTGTTTAAGAACTAGTTAAAGTCTTCGTGAAAAGACTAAGATTAGGTTAATTAAACATAGTCTTGTATGCTAAATCTAAGATGAATTTCCTTATTATCCCTTGCATTTGATGTATTGAAACTATCGTTTCCGTGAGGTAGATGGTTTTTAGGATATACCATTGATGGGTTGGTTAACTTGTGAGAGTAATTAACCTAAACCGGTGTTTAAGATACTTGTAGGCATTTTAGTTGAAATCTTTAAAAAGGGTTAAAGAATCTCTAATATGATGATAAGCTAATATTCAAAGATCCCGGTTCCAAAACAAGTTTCATAATCAATGTAAACACATTAGACATGTATAAAGTAAACCCTAGGTAGTTTTTTCATCGTTAGTGAGTTTTAGTTGCGTTTTCCCATTTGAGTCTTAATCCTGTTTTCAGAATTTTATCAATTTCAGTTTGATTAGTTATTTACAAAACCCCCCTTTAAAACAATTAATTAAAATTAAGTCTTTTGTATAGATAAGTCCTTGAGTTTGTTTTGCATTTTCTACAGGAGTCTGTGGGTTCGATATCTGGACTTACTTTTGCTTTACTAGTTTCGATAGGTTCACTTTCCTGTCAGTAGTTTAGTTTTAGAGAGTCTAGATTTATTACTTTGTGTCTATTTTTAGAGTCGGTTTTTAGTTAGTTTTATAGCTAAGCTCCGTCGACATCAAGTTTTTAGCGCCGTTGCCGGGGACTTATTAGTCGATTGTGCTTACTAGTTCTTGTTCTTATCTGTGCATATCTGTGTTTATTTTGTTTTCAATTTTATTTTATTTTATTTCTTTTTGATTGGTTTTTGTTTGTTTGCAGGTTTGGTAGTGTATGCCACACTTACGCTCACACGGACTGCCACCTGAGCTTTCTTTGCCTTCAAGGAGCGATTCGCGGGACTTCTCTGAGGGTTCCACGAGCGAGGTAAGTGCTTCTACTCCCATTTCTGCTGATTTTTCTGGGCATACCCCACCTTCTTCCTCTAGTTCTTCTACTCACTCCAGTCCACACTTTCCTTTTGGTCCACAAATGGCGGCGCGTCGCACTGTTCACCAGCAGGCCACTGTGGGTTTCACGAGGCTTAACAACCCCATTACGCTGCCAACGATCCTGAAAGAAAATTCGTGGCAGATTCCTTCATATATCATGACCGCTATTAATAATGCTCAATTCAGCGGTCGTGATGATGAAGATGCACCCGCGCACCTTGCTCGCCTCACACGCATCTGTGGCACCTTTAATCTTCAAGGTGCCACCAAAGATGCGGCTTTCATGCACCTGTTCCCCTTCTCTTTATCGGGGCGAGCAGCTACTTGGCTTGACTCTCATCCGCCAGGCACTTTTACCACTTGGGCTAGCCTCTGGGATGCTTTTTCTTAAAAAGTACTTCCCACCTGCTAAGGTCGCCCGCCTGAGAGATGAGATCCATTCGTTCCGAATGGCCCCTGATGAGCCCTACTATCTTGCTTGGGAGAGGTTCCAAAACCTTCTAAGTCGATGCTCCCCGCATGGTTTGTCTGAATGGGCCCTTGTAGAGAAATTCTACAATGGGCTCACATATGAGACTCGTGCCAGATTTGACACTTCTGCAGGAGGCCACCTCATGGGTAAGAGGGATGTGGCTGAATGCAATGACCTTTTTGAGAGTTTTGCTCAGGCCGAGCATGAGCGGCGGTCTGCAAATAGGAATTCCACTCCTATTACTAGTTCTTCCTCCTCAACAAGAGGAATACATCAATATGTCATGTGAACTTAGACATTAGGCAAACCTAATTGTCCAAGGGAACTTGAGACCACTTCACTCAAAATTATCCTACCTAGGATAAGGTTTGTGAAGTGAGATAATGATAAGATACATAATACACCCTAAATCCTAACAAGGGCATAATCGTGGTGCAATGCAAGGTGGTGGGACGGCGATGATGCGACTGTGGTCAAGTCTACGTATGCCCTATATATAAGCTTGTTGCACTGCATTGGGAGGTTGTCAGTGCTTGGTATAGGGTGGGAAATGTTTGAAACATAGGAATATTTAGTTAATAATAGATATGACCAACTAGGATGCTTTAGTATAATATTAGGAAATTAATACCTTGTTATGAGTTTAATTATAGATAGGAGAACAATATAGTTCCTATATGTAATCCTAACTGTTGAAATGAACTCATTTGACCATTGTTTGTATAACTTACGTTGTAAACGGTAGTAACATGTTTCTAATATCCTCAGAAACATGCCGCCGCGCCGTCACAACGGAGATGATATGAACCATGATGATCCTAACGATAATGCCGACACCGGCATACAAGGGTTAGCAACGCTTATTACTGGATTGGTGAATCAACTGACTCAAGCCAATCAGACTCTCAATCAGAACAGGGGTGGTGCAAACCCACCAGTCTTCACATTCAAACACTTTAACTCCTGTAATCCACAAAAGTTTACGGATTTTGAGACAGCCACTAGTCTAC
The DNA here is from genome assembly GCA_009363875.1 of Mikania micrantha. Lineage (NCBI taxonomy): Eukaryota > Viridiplantae > Streptophyta > Magnoliopsida > Asterales > Asteraceae > Mikania > Mikania micrantha. The sequence continues at coordinate 39,760,783 of CM018692.1, forward strand.
TGCAGTGTTTGAGAGTATCGAGAACACCTTCATAAACAGTGACTGTCCAGAAAATTTGAAGGTGCGTTATGCCATAAGTGTTTTCCAAAAGAGAGCACTAACTTGGTGGAATGGCTAAAAGCGAACTAGAGGAGTTGATGCTGCCCTGGCACTGTCATGGACTGAGGTCAAGAACTTGATGACCACTGAATGCTGTCCTCGCAGTGAGATGAGGAAACTAGAGACTGAGTTCTGGGAGTTCAAACAGGATAGTGGGGAGAATGTAATCTACAATACCCACTTCCATGAATATAGTCTATTGGTACCTCATCTGGTGACACCGTTGGAGAGAGCTATCGAGAAATACATAGGCGGTCTGCCTATGCAGATTCAGGACACAGTCTACGGTAGCAACCCTAAAACACTGGAGGCTGCGATCCGCTTATCTGCAACTTTAACTGATAATCACGTGAAGGCTGGAACACTCACACGGAAGGGGTCCAAGAAATTTGATACAAAGTCAGCTGCAAAGAAGGCTGCAACTGAAGTCAAAACTGAACAAGGCAGCTCTTCAAAAAGCAGCAACAAGAAGAGAAAGACCAGAAACTTTGTTGTTACTACTCCTGCTGCTAAGTCCGCGCAACAATCATCAAACAACACCACTGCCAGAAATTATGTTGAGAATACTCCTCAATGTAACACCTGCAGATGTCATCACATGCCTAACTTGCCTTGTCACGTCTGCAACAACTGTGGCAAGTATAGCCATTTTGCTAATGTTTGTCGGAGTGCACCGCAAGCACAAAGGATGCAACCTGCACCGCTTGCACTGCCAGCTCCGCAAGCGCAACCAGTTCAAGCTGTACCCGTCCGCCAGGTACCTGTACAGGCAAGATCCTGTTACGAGTGTGGTGAAGTGGGTCACTTCAGAAATCAGTGACCAAGACTGACGGGAAACAATCAAAGGGTGGCTCGAGGCAGAGCGTTTCAACTGAATGCTCCAGCTGCTCAAGCCAACCAGTATGTGGTCAATGGTACATTTCTGATCAACAAATCTTATGCATCTGTCTTACTTGATTCTGGTGCTGATAGGAGTTTCGTTTCATATGATTTTGAATGCATGCTTGGTAGAACACGTACACACTTACATAAACCGTTTAACGCGGAAGTGGCTGACGGAAACACTATTGATATTGACACTGTTATTATTGGATGTACTGTGAACTTAAGTGATCACGTTTTCCCAATTGATCTTATACCTATGCACCTTGGTAGCTTTGATGTTATCATAGGCATGGATTGGTTAGCCACCCACAAAGTGGAAATCATTTGTCATAAAAAATACATTCGTATTCCCTTACCTTTGGGTGAAACTTTAAGAGTTTTTGGGGAAACTTCTAGTGAAGGTCTTAAGCTGTTGTCATGCACTCAAGCACACAAGTACCTTAGGAATAAGTGTATAGCATTTTTAGCACACGTTGTGGAAAAGAAAGAGAAAGGAAAGAGCATTGAAGACATTCCTGTGATAAGAGATTTTACTGAAGTATATCCAGACGACTTGCCGGGTCTTCCACCAGAACGTCAAGTAGAATTTCGAATTGACTTAGTACCTGGTGCGAATCCAGTCGCCAAAGCTCCTTACAGACTTGCGCCTTCGGAGTTACAAGAATTGGCGAGCCAATTACAAGAACTGACTGATAAGGGATTCATTCGCCCGAGCCATTCGCCATTGGGTGCACCGGTCCTGTTTGTCAAGAAGAAAGATGGGTCATTCTGAACGTGCTTCGACTACCGCGAGTTGAACAGGCTAACTATCAAGAATCGATATCCTTTGCCGCACACCGATGATCTTTTTGATCAACTTCAAGGCTCGGCATGGTTTTCAAAGATCGACCTTAGGTCTGGGTATCATCAGCTTCGTGTACATGATGATGGTATTCCCAAAACAGCGTTCAGAACAAGATATGGTCATTATGAATTTCTGGCAATACCTTTCGGCCTTACCAATGCACCAGCGGTCTTCATGGATCTCATGAACCGTGTTTGCAGGCCATACTTGGACAAATTTGTGATTGTATTCATTGACGATATTTTGATATACTCAAAGACCAAGGAAGAATACGAGCAACACCTTAAGTTAGTTTTGGTGATCCTAAGAGAAGAGCGACTGTATGTCAAATTCTCTAAATGTGAATTTTGGCTTAAGGAAGTTCAATTCTTGGGACACATAGTCAATGAAAAGGGTGTTCACGTGGATCCTGCAAAGATTGATGCGGTGAATAATTGGAGTACACCGACGACACCAATGGAGATTCGATCATTTCTTGGACTTGCCGGTTACTATCGGCGATTTATTTCGAACTTCTTCAGAATTGCTGTCCCTCTCACTTCTTTGACTCAAAAGAATAAGCCTTATGAGTGGGGACCGAAGCAAGAAGAGGCATTTCAGACTCTGAAGCAGAAACTTTGTGATGCTCCTGTCTTGACATTGCCTGACGGAAATGATGATTTTGTAGTTTACTGTGATGCATCTAACCTAGGTCTCTGTTGTGTCCTCATGCAACGAGGAAAGGTTGTGGCCTATGCATCAAGACAGTTAAAAATTCACGAGAAGAACTACACTACACACGACTTGGAACTTGGTGCAATCGTGTTTGCTTTGAAGATATGGAGACATTATCTTTATGTCACGAAGTGTGTAGTCTTTACAGATCACAAGAGTTTGCAACACATTCTGAATCAAAAAGAGCTTAACATGAGACAACGGAGATGGGTTGAACTGTTGAACGATTATGACTGTGAAATTCGCTACCATCCTGGTAAAGAGAATGTAGTAGCAGATGCGCTTAGTCGCAAAAGTCATGTTCAAATCCATAGTGTCCGAGTGCACACTAATCTCCATAATGATGTTCGCACAGCCCAACAACACTCAGTGGCTCAAGATAGCCTGAAAAATGAGATGTCTTGAGGGGCCGAATTACTGTTGGAAACTAAGGATGATGGTTTGATGTATTACTTGAATCGATTGTGGATACCGAATCGGGATGATCTTAGGATGATGATTTTGGATGAAGCTCATAAGTCTCGTTACTCAATCCATCCGGGTGCTGATAAGATGTATCAAGACCTTAGAGCCTTGTACTGGTGGCCTGGAATGAAGAAGGATATTGCTGAGTATGTATCCAAGTGCCTTAACTGTGCTAAAGTCAAGGCTGAACACCAGCGACCTTCGAGATTGTTAATTCAACCAGAAATACCCATGTGGAAGTGGGATAATATCTCTATGGATTTTATTACTAAACTCCCACGAACCGCAAACGGTTAGGATAGCATTTGGGTGATAATTGATAGATTAACCAAGTCGGCTCATTTCTTACCGATATGCGAGACGTACCCTGTGCGGAAGTTAGCTAGTATCTATATTGATGAGATCGTTAGCCGGCATGGAATTCCCTTAAGCATAATATCGGATCGTGATGCTCGTTTCACGGCACGATTTTGGGAATCACTTCATGAAGCTTTTGGAACAAGATTGGATCTTAGCACCGCTTATCATCCTCAAACGGATGGACAGACGGAGCGAACGATTCAGACATTGGAAGATATGTTGAGAGCTTGTGTCATCGATTTCGGTGGCAATTGGGATAGCCATCTACCATTAGTCGAATTCTCGTATAACAACAGTTATCACACGAGCATTGGTATGGCGCCGTTTGAAGCTCTTTATGGCAGAAAATGTCGGTCACATATTTGCTAGACCGAGGTCAGCGAATCGCAGATCACTGGTCCTGAGATTATTCAAGTAACGACTGACAAGATCCGCCAGATCCGTGACAATCTGTTAGCTGCACGTAGTCGACAGAAAAGCTACGCGGATAAACGGCGGAAACCCTTAGAGTTTGAAGCTGACGATATGGTATTACTTAAAGTATCACCTTGTAAAGGAGTGGTACGATTCGGGAAGAAGGGTAAGCTTGCTCCACGTTATGTTGGCCCTTTTAAAATCCTTGAACGGATCGGGAAGGTTGCCTACAAGTTGGAACTTCCTCCTGAACTTAGCAATGTACACCCGACGTTTCACGTGTCCAATTTAAGGAAATGCTTAGCTGATCAGGATCTTCAGGTACCACTCGATGACATTCGCGTCGATGATACCATGCACTTTGTTGAAAGACCAGTTGAGATAATGGATCGTGAGGTTAAAAAGCTCAAACGCAGTAGAATTCCAATTGTCAAAGTACGACGGGAGTCGAAGCGTGGTCCAGAATTCACCTGGAACGGGAAGATCGGATGAAGCTTAAGTATCCACATTTATTCACTACGGTCACTCCAAGTTGAATTTCGGGACGAAATTCCCTTAACTAGGGGAGACTGTAACATCACTATATTTCAGGTTGTCCGTACATGTACGACTGTACTGTTACGACCTGATATGATAATTATTAATGATAATGAATTATTGGTTGTTATTATTGATACTAGTATACATATTGAGAACATATGTTGATATGCATAACCCATGGGAAGTTTAGTTGAAACACAACTAAACAGAACCAGAGAGTTTATCGCAGTTGAATTCACAGATTATGGATTTTGGTTTGGAATGGAAAGGGATTAGAAGTTTGTTATTGTTTGGTTGCTAAACATAGTCAAGGACACATGGTCATGGTTTATCGAAATAGCGGTGGGACAGTGGCTGGGGCGGTTGCGACTGACCCCTACATATGCCCTATACATATGCATATTTCGGTCTGTCACGGATGTGTCAGTGATATGGTTTAGTGGGATTTGGATTGGGAATTTATAATATTAAAGATAATAAGATAATGAGAACGATTTTGGAAATGATTAAACGATGGTGAGGTTACGAACATAATTAAACGCGAATATTAATTCAGAAATATTAACGTAATGATGTATTCGCGTGGGTGACGATTCACACGAATATAATTATTAAGAATAATATTCTGAAACGATATTCCAAAAATTGTAAATCAAATCGAAATACGATACGAGCGTCGGATTCGGAAAGGTGACGATATTTACGAATACGTACGTAAGTAACGCGTTTCGATGAGATAACGAAATAATATCCAGCAATATTAAATAAGAATAAGAAAATAATAACGTTTATTAGGAATCACAACCTAAAACAAATCCGAACAAGTTGTTTTATTTAAATAATTAATTTAACGAAAGTAAACGGAAGCATTTTATTTAAACGATTTCATTTAAAATCATTTCATTAAAATGAAACTTAGTTATTTAAATGTTGTATGTTTTAAGTGTGTTTTTCAATGAAAACCGAACATATTATAATTTTTACGCGGAATAAACGAGACCGAACACACGGGGACAAAACGTGGTATAATAAAGAAGAAACTCTTCTTCCTCTTCATTTCTCAAGAAACCCTTCTCTCTCTAAAACCCTATTTTCGTCACCTCTCTCTCTACCTTCTCACTAGGATTTCTCCTTCATTTCTTGGCGGATTCAAGAGATCTTGGTGCCTAAACCACCGAGTGATCGAGGAGAACACAAACCCACGAAGAAATCGCACGATTGGTCGACGTTTAGAGGTAAAGCTTGTGTTTTATTTTCGGTTTCACACTCTAAACTACCACCAAGTTACATTCTTATATTTTAAACAACTTGTATACTTGGAAACTCTAAAATACATGTGTATGGGTACAATGAGGCCATAGATGAACCTGAAGAAGCTTAGAACTCGGTAGGAATGACGATGATGGAATTGGTTCGCGACTTGCCGAAAACCTACAGGTCGGCGAACCTATTGCAGCGAACTTGGACGAACCATTGGTCATCATCTAACCGGAGTAGGTGGGTCGAACCCTGGTCTCACGAGCCGAATGGGCGGGAAAAATGGTGACCGAACCTTCATCGTTCTAGGCGAACCTATTCCCATTCAGCCGAACCCACCGAGCCCCGAACCTATGCTCGGTGGACGAACCTTAAGACCCAGGCGAACCAGGGAGGAGACGAACCTTGAAGGAGCCGAGCCTTATACCACCGAACTCTTTGGGGCGAACCTTGGCAGTTGGCATCGAACCTCCTTTAGGCGAACCTTGGATGAGGGCTGCATGAGGCGAACTTAAGACTTAGTACAACCATGCATGCATGAGGGTTGAGAACCACCATTTTTTTTTCTTTAATAACATAAGTTGGAATGTATGAATTTGCTTAATATGAATATTTGATGGGAATAAATTAAATATAAATTCTTTAAACTCAAATTAAATTTTAATAACTCGGATCATGGTGGTTAACTAAATAAATCATGCATGTATGAATGGGTGTGTGTATGAGGAAGGTTATCACCCTTTAGCATACACATTCATGAGGGGTGCACACGAGATTTTGCTATTGGGTTATCATCAATATATAATTGAAATTAACAAGTTAAATTATATTTTGATGAAAACAACCTCCGTAGTAACAAGTATTATTTTAACTTAGAATAAATGGGCTAAGTTAATGAAACACTAATGATTTAAAAGGAAACACTTGTGGACATTTAATCGAAATAAAACGCATATGTTTATAAACATGAACACATATTAAATACAGGTTGATTGAGTTGCTTTTGAGTTTACATACGCGAGCATGCATACTACAAGAACACCGAATCTAAGGACTCAGGTGAGTTCTCATAACCTCCTTTTAAACTATTTTGTTTTAAACTCAGAGGTGGAACATGTATAGCAATATTTAAAATATTATGTTGATAACACATGGATGACACCTGTTTATTGTTATGATATTCAGATTATTGGATTATCATAATTCCATGAGTCGTTGCTGTTGACTCCGGTCATCGACAATGATTGCATGTATTGTCACTATTCCATGGATCGTTGTTGTTGACTTCGGTCATCTGCAATGATTGCATGTATTGTCACTATTCCATGGGTCGTTGTTGTTGGCTTCGGTCATCCGCAATGATTGCATGCATTGTCACGTGGATTGCCACAACTCCGTGTGTCGTTGTCTTTGACCTTGGTCATTCACAATGATGCATGTATTATCACTTATACTAATTGAAGATATTGATGATTGAGATTGATTGAATGTTTATGTGATTGATTATCTATGATTATTTGAATTATGTGACTGTATGTTTGTGATTATGTGTTTGGGTGTTGGATTATCTCGCAGGTGCACATGTGGATTTTCTCGGTAAATTATAAACTTTCATAAACATTTTTGAAATATAAAAACTTATTATTACTCACCAACTACTTTGTAGTTGACACTTGATTTCCTACATGTTTCAGGAAACGAGGAGAAGTAGGTAGAGCAGGATAGCTCTACATCTTTTGGACATCATCACTTAGGGTTTTGGACTTTGCTAAAATAACTGAAATTCTGAAGACTAGAGTTTAGTTAGTTTAGCTAAATATTTTGTGTAACTGATGTAACTAGCTCATGATGAACATGATTTTTGATGTAATTAATTTGGTTGATTAATTGATATGTGATGATTTAATTAGATGCCCACGAGCTTATGAACAATCTACACATCCCTCGTGGCATCCCGACGTTTCCGCCATCGGTCGGGGTGTTACACTTACCTTGATTAGATAATGGATTAGCACCTACAGGTTCCTTCCCCAATCTATGACTACTAGCTTGACTTCCACTACCACCACCTAGTTGCAAAGCACATATACAACTAGTTTCAATATATATAACACATACATACAATCAAGTTCAACCCGCTTGACTCATTTGACTTTTTCAAAGTCAATTTATCACACAATTGACTCTATCTTACTACATCTAGCAAGTTTTAGCCAATTATCACAATTAATCATATTCCATGCCTCTCTTAGGCATTTCATCAAATAATTGATGTTCATTACACTAGTTATGATCCTAATCACCCCATGATTACCCATAATCACCCATTTTAGTCGTTGGAAGATAAAATTTGAAGCTTGATGGGATGTGTTACATCTTTTAAATTAAATTCTTAAATAAATTTTTATTTAATATTGTTTTATGACTTTTAAATTAGAGTCGTAAGTATATATTAATGTGTGTGGTTCATTGGTATATGTCAAATGAAGAGTTGCAATTGTTATGTATAAATAATGAACTTGTATGTTCATTTTTTGTTGATTGTTTGATTGTAGTTCATCCACCATCTGAAACAACTTCATATGTTTGCTAACAATTCCAAACATACTAGAAATTTGTTGATACCTTGTGTGTGTGAACATTTTCGACATTACACAAACTGTTTCAGTTGTTGTATCCTTGGAGATAGACGTGTTTGATTTGAAAAGATACACGAAATCTGTTTTAAGAGAAGCGTATTGAATACTTACATCAACCACAATCATAATCATGTATAATCCATGTTTTTGCAGTGGATAACAAGTGGAAGACACAATGAACCGAAAACTGTAGTAAAAAAACTACAAGAAGGTGTCTTGAATAACTTGTTGTAGAAATTGATTTGAATTATCTATAATAATTTATATAATTTGGTTTTTATATTTCAATTATCAATCATTTAGTATACATGATATGTACTAGTTTGTTTCTCAAATATAACTTAAAACCTGATTATTTTCACGTTATATTAAAAATAAACTTTATTTTTCTAAATAAATACCATGTAAGGCCGTATACACGAATGTGTGACAATCCGGCAATTTCGAGTTAACTCCGTTAAATGAAAACTAACGGAAATTATACGAAATCAAGTTTGTAGGAGTAAAAGTAAGCAAAATAAGTTAGAATTACTTTAAATTCAAAGATTTAGCTTCGCTCGGTTTTGCGTAAAATCTGTCAGTTTTTTTTTAGGATTTCACGTTGCGAGGCCATCCTATGCCGTTCATTAGGCCCATTAAAACAAGTTTAACAAGTTTAACATACGTGTGTTGACACGTATGTGATATCAAGCACAAAACTACATTCCGAATAACACTAGATTATTGTTAAAACACAGGTTCTTCGTAAGAGGACTTTATACGCGAGTTCACGTGTTTGATCATTCTGCAACCATCAAAGGTGCGTAAACGGCCCCTTTCTTATTTTAACTGTTTTGGGGGAGAAAACATGTGCAACAAACATTTTTGGATACATATCACTTGCATGAGTTAGCTGTTTACATTATGTGACAACATAGCATTTACAAGTTTGCCGTAGCGCAAAGCGTGGTAGTTGGAAATAGATCTATTAGGTTTGACAAACCTCACTTGGTAGATGGCATCTACGCAAGTGTTTTACTGACCAAACACACATTACTATTGTTTGTGCTAGACAATAGTGGCAAGGCAAAACATGCGATAGCATGCAATCGTCAGCTTCGGTGTCGACCACTTATGTAAATAGTATAAATGACTAGCTATCATGACTATGCATGTGTGATTATGTTATCTGCAAACTTTATACTCAAACTGTGGTTTCAACATTTGTGAATGCTTAAACCTGTGTAATGCACCAACCTTTGTGTTGACTTGATTTACATGTTTTCTCAGGACGCTAATGTATACAAGAAAGCAGGCATGGACTAGGAGATCGAGTCGCACGCATGGTTTTACATTTCTATTGTTTGGATTGAACATTTGGGATTTTGGTTTTGTAATTTACATTTTACAACCGTTACGTTTGTTATTGTTTTAAAACGCTTCCGCAAACTTTGAAAACTTTGATATTTCAATTTTAGACCAAAGTATGTTTTGAAAATTCATATAGAGGTCTTCGTTATGTCTAATGATCTGAGATCCTGGTTTGTCACGTTCCCAAATGGTATGATTCCGTTAGTTGAAAATTGGGGGTGTGACAGATTGGTATCAGAGCCATTGGTTATAGCGAGCTAGGTTTGCATTTGTAGACTTAGACTATAACTGTTAGACATTAGACACGCATACTTACACATATTACTTAGAAATTACATACGGCATTATGTAATAGACTTGCTTACACATTCCATGGCACTGCACTTACATATGGTATTATGTAACAGGCATGGCATCTTCATCATCAGTACCATACATATACATTGATGATTCGGAGGATGAGGAGCCGGTAGTTCCAGCACCACCATCATCACCAGCACCACCTATCCCATCTCCTCCACCATCTGAGAGAGATGATTCAGACCCTGAGGAGGATCCGGATGAGGATCCGGATGAGGATCCGGAGGAGGAGCCAGCTGAGGGTACTCAGGAGATTCCTGCTGAGGGACCTTCTACTCATCCACCACCTGCATTGGATGTTCCTGAGCCTAAGAGGCAACGGACTGATTCTGAGGAGATTGCCCAACTACGTGAGGACTTGTACTGGGCAAATGATAGGATTGAGTACAATGTTCGGGAACTCTGGGATGCGAATGAAAGACAAGATAACCTTGCCAACCTGGTTAATGAGATGCGAGATGAGATCATCCAGTTGAGTGGTCTTCTTCAAGCTTCTGAGAACCGAGCTGAGATTCTGGAAGGCAGACTTGTAGCCTTGGAAGATTTGGTGGTCTCGGAGAATGAAGAAGAGGATGAAGAGGAGGAAGGGGAGGAACCAGCACCAGCTGTAGATTCTGATCCTGAATCCACTATCGATGACCTAGAGGACTGATTTAGTTAGACTTATTAGGGGCGGGTTGTGTCCCTACATTAGAAGTTTGGAAAATTTATGTTTTGATTTTAAAAGTATTGTACTCAAATCAGATTATTATCTATTGAAAGCTATTATTTATTGCCAACAGTTGTGTTGATTTCTACATTACATGGTTGTTGTTTGTTGTATTGTTTACACGTTTCACATTGGACTTTGATAACACTCTAACATTTCTTTTAACTAGGAAGATAATGGCCGGTGAGAACGTACAGATGACAGTTGCTGAGCTCAATGAGCTGATCAATAACAGGGTCGCGGAGGCAATCGCGAACTACGTTCAGACACACACTACAGGGCCACAGGATCCAACAGGGGGATTGGTGAATCCACCGGTGTGCACGTTCAAGATGTTCTTGGACTGTAAACCTCATAATTTCAAAGGATCGGAAGGGGCCATTGGACTCCTTCGATGGATTGAGAAAGCGGAGTCAGTTTTTGAAATGTGTAACTGTCCTGAGGAGAATAAAGTTAAGTATGCCACTGGAACCTTGGAAGGTCTGGCATTGACTTGGTGGAACTCGAATGTTCAGACTTTGGGATTGGGTGAGGCCAACGCCTTAACCTGGAATGGATTCAAGACTTTACGGCAAGAGGAGTAATGTCCTCGCAGTGAGATGCAGAAACTAGAGGAGGAGTATTGGCATCCCAAGATGGAGGGCTCAAACATCGAGGAGTACACGACTCGATCACATGAACTGTCCAGACTTCTACCTCACATGGCTACTCCAGCCAGTAAGTGGATAGAGAGGTACATAGGAGGATTGGTGCCTCAGATCCAGGGATTGGTTACTTCTGCAAATCCCACAACAATTCAACAAGCTGTTCGACTGGCGCACCAATTGACTGACCAGGCAGTGTTACAGGGAACTCTGCCTAAACGAACATCAGCTACTAAGGTGGGAGACCACAAGAGGAAGTGAGAAGGTAACAACTCTAAGAACTTTAACCAACAGCCTTTCAGCAGAATCAAAGGCAGGATTCAAATAAGTCTTATCACAACTCGAACGGTGGTCAACAGTCATCATCATCCGGGGGTTATATTGGTAAACATCCAAAGTGTAATAGGTGTGGATTTCATCATGCGGGAAATCAGTGTGATAAAATTAAGTGTCAACGGTGTGGTAAAGTTGGACATGCAGCTAAGGATTGCCACGGAGAGCTGCAAAACAATTCCAACAATCAAAATAACAATCAGAACAACGCACCGAAGGGTTGTTTTGAGTGTGGTAAGCTGGGGCACTTCAAAAAGGATTGCCCACAACTAAAGAAAGGCGGAACTAACGATGCAAATGGCAACGGCAACGGCAACGGCAATGGAACCAATAACAACAATAATAACAACAATGGTGCTAGGGGCAGGGCGTTTGTGATTGGAGGACGTCAAGCACGGGAGGATCCCAACATTGTTACGGGTACGTTCCTCTTAAATAATCACTATGCCTCTATGTTATTTGACACTGGTGCAGACCAGAGTTTTGTATCTAGTTCACTTTCTAAGTTGCTAAATGTTAGTCCCACTGCCTTAGAAAACCCATATACTGTAGAACTAGCTGATGGTAAGCTAATTGTAGTTGAACAAATCCTTAAGGGATGTATCCTTGATTTGATGGGTCAAACATTGGAAATTGATCTTATGCCTATCACTTTAGGCAGTTTTGATGTAGTCATTGGCATGGACTGATTGTCCAAAAACCAGGCTGAAATAGTGTGCCATGAAAAGATCATTCGTATACCTCTTCCGCATGGAGAGACATTGTATGTACAAGGTGAGAAGAGCAGTACGCCACTGCGTCTCATATCTTGTATGAAAGCACACAAATGTCTGCGTAAAGGTCATACAGCAGTTATAGCACTTATAACTGAGAAGCCGGTAGCTGAGAAGAAGATTGAAGACATTCCAGTAGTTTGTGAATTTCCGGAAGTATTTCCAGAAGACTTAACGGGATTACCGCCTATCAGACAGGTGGAATTCCGAATCAACCTTACACCAGATGCAGCACCGATAGCTAGGGCGCCTTATCTACTTGCACCGTCTGAGATGCAAGAATTATCTACACAATTGCAAGAGTTGTTGGATAAGGGTTTCATACGACCTAGTTTTTCACCATGGGGAGCTCCAGTTTTGTTTGTTAAGAAGAAGGACGGGACTTTCCGTATGTGTATCGATTACCGGGAACTTAACAAGGTTACTATCAAAAACCGGTATCCGTTACCCAGAATTGACGATCTGTTCGATCAGTTGCAAGGTTCGAGTTACTACTCAAAGATTGATCTCAGATCGGGTTATCATCAACTAAGAGTTCAGGAGGAGGATATTCCAAAGACAGCATTCAGGACGCGCTATGGTCATTATGAATTCTTAGTCATGCCATTTGGGTTGACAAACGCTCCAGCTGTATTCATGGAACTCATGAATCGTGTTTGTAAACCTTACCTTGATAAGTTTGTCATTGTTTTCATTGATGACATTCTCATCTATTCTCAAACTGAGGAGGAACACGCTGAACATCTTCGATTGCTGTTGGAATTACTGAAACAGGAACAATTGTATGCTAAGTTCTTGAAATGTGATTTCTGGATGCGAGAAGTACAATTCTTGGGTCATATAGTCAATGAAAAGGGTATACATGTTGATCCAGCAAAGATTGAAGCGATTAAGAATTGGGAAGCACCAAAAACTCCTAATGAGGTACGACAATTCCTTGGTTTGGCGGGTTATTACCGACGATTCATTGAGGGATTCTCAAAGATCGCTCAACCACTTACAGCTCTTACGCACAAGGGGACGAAGTATAACTGGACGGATAAACAGGAAGCGGCATTTCAGTTGTTGAAACAGAAACTCTGCAGTGCACCGATTCTGTCCTTACCGGAAGGGACGGAAGACTTTGTGGTGTATTGTGATGCATCTGCACAGGGTTTGGGATGTGTGTTGATGCAACGTGATAAAGTGATTGCTTATGCTTCAAGACTACTACGACCACACGAAAAGAATTACACTACTCATGACTTGGAGTTAGGAGCAGTGGTTTTTGCTTTGAAGATTTGGAGGCATTACTTGTATGGAACTAAGTGTACTATTTACACTGATCATAAGAGTTTGCAACATATCTTTGATCAGAAGGAGCTTAATATGAGACAGCGACGATGGGTTGAGTTGTTGAACGATTACGAATGCGCGATTAAGTATCACCCGGGAAAAGCTAATGTGGTAGCTGATGCTTTAAGCAGAAAAGATACTTCAACAAGACGGGTTCGCGCACTTATGATGACGATACATACTGACATACCTGACAAGGTACGCAGTGCTCAGCTCGAGGCTTTGAAAAAGGAAAACTTGGTACAGGAATCCTTACGAGGAATGGAAGAACAATTGGATGTTAAACCTGATGGAATTCGTTATTTCATTAATCGACTGTGGATACCTTTGTACGGAGGCTTAAGGGAACTCGTGATGGATGAAGCACACAAGTCCAGGTATTCAGTCCATCCGGGATCAGACAAGATGTATCATGACTTGAAGGCACTCTATTGGTGGCCTCATATGAAAGCTGACATTGCTAAGTACGTTAGCAAATGTTTGACTTGTTCGAAAGTCAAAGTGGAATACCAGAAGCCATCTGGTTTACTGCAACAACCAGAGATACCGATGTGGAAATGGGAACAGATTTCGATGGACTTCATTACTAAGTTACCCCGTACACCGAGTGGTTGTGATACGATATGGGTAATTGTCGACGATTAACGAAATCTGCACATTTCTTAGCAATCAAGGAAACTGACAAGATGGAGAAACTGACTCGTATTTACATCAAGGAAGTGGTAGCATGACATGGCGTGCCAATTTCTATCATATCAGATCGAGATGCTCGATTCACTTCAAATTTTTGGAAGTCACTCCATAAGTCATTGGGAACTCGTTTGGATATGAGTACCGCCTATCATCCACAGACCTACGGTCATAGTGAACGTACGATTCAAACGCTCGAGGATATGTTACGAGCTTGTGTCATTGATTTTGGTGATAGCTGGGAAAATCACTTACCGTTAGTGGAATTCTCTTACAACAACAGTTATCATACAAGTATTCAGGCGGCACCGTTTGAAGCTTTGTATGGTCGTAAATGTCGTTCACCAGTTTGCTGGGCTGAAATCGGTGACAGTCAGATAACAGGTCCTGAACTAGTGCACGAAACGACAGAGAAGATAGTTCAAATCCGGAACCGTATGGCAGCGGCTCGGGATCGACAGAAGAGTTATGCTGACAAACGTCGTAAGCCGTTGGAATTTCAAGTAGGAGACCGAGTTCTTCTAAAAGTATCACCTTGGAAAGGTGTGATACGATTTGGCAAGCGCGGGAAGCTTAGTCCACGGTACGTAGGACCTTTTGAAATCCTGAAAAGGATTGGTCCGGTTGCGTATCAACTCAAATTACCGGATGAACTCAGTGGAGTTCATGATGTCTTTCATGTTTCAAACTTGAAGAAATGTCTTTCTGATGAGACATTGATTGTACCACTCGAGGAAATACAAGTGGACGAACATTTACGATTCATTGAAGAACCAGCTGAAATCATGGACCGAGAGGTCAAACAACTTAAGCAAAGCAAGATTCCGATAGTCAAAGTTCGGTGGAATTCAAGACGTGGTCCTGAATTCACATGGGAACGGGAAGACCAAATGATGAAGAAGTATCCTCATCTGTTCAAAACAACAGCAACAAACACTGAGAGCGCACGTTAAATTTCGGGACGAAATTTCCTTCAACAAGGGGATGACGTGATGCTTCACACATCAACACTGCAAATTTCAAACTGTAAGCACAAACACTTTATTCAATTGGTTTTGTTACAAACATTTGTGCTACATTACATTTTATACATTTTATGTGCTACATTTCATATGTTACATGTTATGGTAGTACATGCATGATTAGTTACACACATTTTGCTATGTGCGAGGTTGCATAGAGCAAACAGTTATAAACACTCACTATGTGCAAGGTTACATAGCACAGTATGATCAAACACAAATAGTCACAGTTAGGTGAACTAACTAGTGTACACGCAAACAATTACATAGAACGATTACACTCAGTGGTGATGTTACAAGCATTGGGAATTGTGTGTGAGTACATACAAGCACACAGAATGATCAGACATCACACAAGCACGCACAATTTAAACTCGCAAATAGTTTCCTAACTACTCTTAACACTTAACAATTTTCAGGACGAAAATTCCTTCAACGAGGGGATGATGTGACAATCCGGCAATTTCGAGTTAACTCCGTTAAATGAAAACTAACGGAAATTATACGAAATCAAGTTTGTAGGAGTAAAAGTAAGCAAAATAAGTTAGAATTACTTAAAATTCAAAAATTTAGCTTCGCTCGGTTTTGCGTAAAATCTGTCAGTTTTTTTTTAGGATTTCACGTCGCGAGGCCATCCTATGCCGTTCATTAGGCCCATTAAAACACCTCGGGCCACAACAGGCTTTTCAGCCGATTACACTGCATCGGCCCAAATTGAGCAGCCCAAGCTCTTTTCTTGTTTTGGTCACCATGTTATAATAGGCCCATAGTTATTTGTAAAAATAGGCAATTTTGACTTTTAAGTCAAAATTCATTTATAGCAATGATAGGAAATTCGAAATTTGTGTTGTTACACTGAAATTAATGGGATTAACCTTTCAATCAACTCATATTCTTGATCTGTAACAGCAATCATACGTTATTAGACTGATTAATGATCGAATTTAAATCATTTGGTGTCCAAGAGTTGTAACCGTCGAAGTTGAAGACAAAACCGTTCGAATTGTGGTATAATCGATCACAATTGATCAAAACTCACATACACACACACTATTCGGCACCTTTAGTGTCTGCAACAACCACCAATTCGAAGCAGAAAGCTGTGGATAGACGAATTGATCTAGAACCAAGCCGAAATCAAGCTAAAGGGGATCTACTTCAATTCTACATCAAATCAAGTAAGTGTGCATTCCTACACCTTCTGACATGGCCGAATAAGAATAAACCCACGGTCATTTGTCGTTTTAGCATCGAATCGTATGGGTTCCATAGCTAGGGTTCATCACTACAACGGTTTTGGGGGTTTCGATTGATATGGACTTTAAAATGAAATTAAACATCACCATTAGTTTCAGAAACATCCGATTAAGCTAAAACAAGTGTCAATTTCATGAAGCATTAGCGAATTTATAGTGTTCGAATTCTAGGGCTTGTTCTTGGAACCGAATTGGGGATTTCAAACTAGCTGAGTTCGAAAAACAAATTAAATAGCATGAGTAGCTTCAGAAGATCCCGATTGAGGTTAATGCTATGTTAATTTCATCATGGAACTACGAATTTAATGATTTTTTATTCTAGGGTTTCTTTTAGAAAACGATTTGGGGGTCTTGTTAAGAATGGACTTTAAAATCAAATTAAGCGACACAGAAAGGTTCGAAACTCATTCTAGATTGAAAACCATGTGTAAATTTTATGAAATAATCGCGAATTATAAGATTTCAATTCTAGGGTTCTTGTTGTAAAAACGATTTGGGGATTTCGGTCTAAATAGAGTTTATGTTCAAATTAAATTATACTGAAAGAGTCGCAAGGGCATTGTTAGGGAAAACCCTATGAATTTGTGGACTCTAATGAACGAATTGAACGACTTTGAGTTGGGGTTTGAGAACTTGAGTTCGAATCTATTAATAATCGATTAATCGGGCTATGGTGAATGATAGTTTGAATTAAGACCATCTACAGGTTCGGTTGAATCTCAGAAACATAACCCCTATGATTTGGAGTTCGGTTGGATTCGAATGGGGGATCAATTGGGGGGATGTTGGTTCGATTAAGTAGAAAAGGGGAAACCATGGGCTGTTGGTTAAAACAATTTAAGTGGAAGATAGATTGCAAAATCAAAGGTAGTTGAACTGGTAGGATGGGTGTGTTAGGAGGTAAAGGTCGCGGGTTCGAACCCGGCCTTTACTGGTTTTTGAGTTTTAAGTCACTTTTAGTATTTTAATCATAAATCACTCGTTTTAACTCCGATTTGACCCATTCAAATTTCGTTGGAATCAGAATTCAATTTAGAACGTAATAGAACAATAAAATTCACATTTTAGATCGAAAACGTAATCGCGTATAAATACGTTTATTTAAATAAAATCATATACGACCATATGATTTTATTTAAACGATTTTAAAGGTACGCGTACTTACGAATGCACATTCCTAACAAGTTTAACATACGTGTGTTGACACGTATGTGATATCAAGCACAAAACTACATTCCGAATAACACTAGATTATTGTTAAAACACAAATCTCCTAGAAATGTAAAGACATGCATGCGACTCAATCTCCTAGTCCATGCTTGCTTTCTTGTGCACCTTAGCGTCCTGAGAAAACATGTAAATCAAGTCAACACAAAGGTTGGTGCATAACACAGGTTTAAGCATTCATAATGTTTAAAACAACAGTTTGAATATCAAGTTTGCAGATAACATAATCACACATGCATAGTCCTGATAGCTAGTCATTTGTACTATTTACATAAGTGGTCGACACCGAAGCTGACGATTGCCATGCTATAACATGTTTTTGCCTTGCCACTATTGTCTAGCACAAACAATAGTAATGTGTGTTTGGTCAGTCAAACACCTGCGTAGATCCCATCTACCAAGTGAGGTTTGTCAAACCTAATAGATCTATTTCCAACTACCACGCTTTGCGCTACGGCAAACTAAACGGTTCGAAGTGTAAGGACTTGTAAATGCTATGTTGTCACAAAATGTAAACAGCTAACTCATGCAAGTGATATGTATCTAAAATGTTTGTTGCACATGTTTTCTCCCCCAAAACAGTTTAAAATAAGAAAGGGGCCATGTACGCACCTTTGATTATTTGCAGAATGATCAAACACTCGTGAACTTGCGTAGAAAATCCTCTACGAATAATCTGTGTTTAAACAATAACTTAGTGTTATTCGAATAGTCGTTTTGTGTTTGAAATCACATACGTGTCAACACACGTATGTTTGACTTGTTAGAAATATGCATACAAAAGTACGCGTGCCTTTGAACTCGTTTAAATAAAATCATATATGATTTTATTTAAATAAACGTAATTGTACGCGATTACGTTTTCGTTCTAAAATATGAATTTTATTATTCTAAAACATTCGGGACAGAATTCTGGTTCTAACGCAATTTGAATGGGTCAAATCGGAGTTATAACGAATGAGATATGATCAACATACTAAAAGGGTTTTTAATTATCAAAAACAGTTGGGGCCGGGATCGAACCCGCGACCCCCCATCCACCGCACACACCACCTACCATCTAATCTGTTCAGTTTCTATTGAAAGATCATGGGATTTAATTGTTTTAAGCCTCAACAGATCGGATCCCCTTTGTTTAACATTAACCGACCCAACTATGCTTCAATAGACCCACGATTCGAACCCAATTGATTTCAGAAACATGGGGCTTTGCTTATACATATCTAATCGAGTTCATTTGTGTTTTTAATTGATCCATTTCAATCAGAATCATATGGTTTTGTAACTCCAATCGGATTTGAAACTAAGTTCAAATCCCTAACTTGAATTTATCAAATTCGTTAATCTCAATCTGAAAAATCATAGGGTTTCCATTCAAACACATAATTCTAATCCTTCTGTGATGATTAATTCGAGTTCCAAGTTCGATTGAGTCAAAACACCCAAAACCTTTTAACCGACTAATCCTAGCAATTTGATCTTCAACAATTCGTTATCTACTGATGAAATTGGTATATGTATTACCTTAAACGAATTACTCAGAAACTTCCCATGTGTTTTAATTCGACTATCAATACAATTAAACAAGAAATCCCCAAACCCGTTCTTACAACAAACCCTAGATCTTGATCTCTTCCAATTCGATGTTATGATACAAAATTAACTTAGATTTCTTCTTGGTCGGCCTATTCTGAAACTAACAAAAACATTTAATTTCATTTTAAAACTCGCTTGATTAAAAACCCCCAAATCGTCTATGTCAAGAACCCTATAATTCGAGATCGACAAATTCTTGATTTAAACCTAAAATTGAAAGAGGTCTTTCGTTTGTGATGTTAACACGAAACTATCTGTATAATTGAATTGGGTTTTTAAACCCGTTTGATCAACAATCCCCAAAACCGTTTCTTATTTGAACCCTAAATATTGAAATCGATTAATCCGATGTTAGAAACTGAAATTAACAGGTGGTTATCCTTAGTCGGACCTTTTAGGTACTATAGGAATAGATTATTACCTTGCTTGATGCCCAATTGAAGTGATTCGACTTTTAGGTTGAGTTCGGCTACTCTCACAATCAAATCCGTCTCTCAATGCTTCTGGTCTCGAATTCTTGTGTGTGAAATAGTCTAATGATGCCGATTTGGGTTTCTATAACATCAATTTGATGAATTGATATCGTATTATAAGCATTCGACTTCAACCGACTTCGGTTACCATTTTCGAAGTTAATATTCACTTAAATTCAACAATTATGAGGTTAATAACTGTGGATAACTGTTGCCCATAATCATTGTGTGTCCATTGACAGATTGATTTTGATATAACTCACTATTAATGTGCAATTCGAATTCTAGATGCCAAATTAGCCGAATTTTGACTTATAAAAGTCAAACTTGGGTTAATTCTTGTAATTTCAAGTTTAATCCACCCAATTTATGTGTTTGCACATCATTTTGATCGATCCCAACTATTCTGGTTTGATATCATTTGATTTTGTAACAATTCTGTGAATTTTCAGTTAACGGAGTTAATCCGGAATACCGAATTGTCACTAATTGGCTACTTAGAACATTGTTGAACTAAATTAATCCTTTTGGGCCTAATAAATACAATTGGGCCTACCTTGGCCTCATTGGGCCTTATTGGGCCTTCTTTGGCCTTATTGGGCCTTCCTTGGCCTTATTGGGCCTATCTTGCCCTCATTGGGTTTGTGATTCCGTTATTTTCAGTTGACGAGGTTAATTCAAAAAGTCGGATTGTCACATGACAGAATGTATACGAGCGTATAATGCCTGTAAAACAAGCATATGCATAGAGAAATAACCCAGATAACATTAGGTTTATAGCGTATATATAAGCCTATAGCATCAGTGGCGGAGCTTCGTATGTTTGATAGGGGGGCGAAAATTTTCGTGAACTATAATTTTTTTTCCAATCGATCGATATGTTTCGGTTAGTTTGGTTAAATGTACGGGTCAGTGATTCGAGTCAATTCGAGTCATACGATAAAATATAAGTATTGAATAATTATCATTATGAGTGAAAAAAGTGAGTACCTGAAAAAAGAATTACAATTCAGCTCGACGCCCTTTGAGTTGGATGATCCCACATTTGTATTTGTTTATCCGGATCCCTTTCTAGATGGTTAAGATCCATTTCATTATTATTTGATAGTGGGGATTTAGGTTTTTCATGCTCTTGATGATTTTCATGTTTCTCGGACTCAATGGTTGAGAAAAAATGAGTTAATAGTTTTCACTTTTCTCATGACATGTTAATCCAAAATTATGCACCAAGCCACCAAATTACCAACATAAACACTAAAACAGATAGACACAAGAAAAGAATTCAAGAAAGGAACAAAAAAATATTTGTTTTGTTAACCAAGGCTTGAATCTATACGATAACACAAATAATGATAATTTACACCAAATTACCACCTGCACATCAGTTGGTTAGAGTGAGGCAGTGAGCAAATGAGCAATTCCAGTCAGGTAATATTCGGCCAGTCACTCAGTCAATGATGTTGCCGCCTTATTCGGTCGGTTGCTCACTCAGTCAGCACATGGCAATACTTATTTGTATACCCTACCCTACCTAGCTACCTATTCGTAAATCGTAAGATAAAACAACAAACAGAGATCGATAAAAGAGAAATTACCGCCGTGAAGATGCCATGAGCTGCCGCCTGCCGTCGTGATGTTGCACTGAGCCGGTGCTGGGTCAAGGTTCAACGGTGCTTGACTGCTTGTGAGTTGCAGGCGCCGATCGGGAAAGAGAGATTAGGAGAAAATAGGGTTAGAATTTAGAAGATGGGGGGAAATGAAAAAGGAATTTGGGATTTTAAGTTTTTAACTTGAGGTATATTTAGAGGTAATCTTTCGGGTAATTTTTGACTTGGGTATTTTTAATGTAATTCTTTGGATAATATATATTTTTTCAAATGTAAGAAAATATAATATATTTTAATTTTTTAAAATGAGAGGGGGGGTGGCGAAACAAATTTTTTTTTTTTTTTGTAAAAATAACCTCGAGGTCCGAAAATTAACACTATCGACGAAAAAGAGAGGAGGGAGGTCGCCTCCCCCGGTCCCAACAACCCTTCGCCCCTGTATAGCATATTAGACATACAAATGTTGTGTTTGCATCTATACGATAACACAAATAATGATAATTTACACCAAATTACCACCTGCACATCAGTTGGTTAGAGTGAGGCAGTGAGCAAATGAGCAATTCCAGTCAGGTAATATTCGGCCAGTCACTCAGTCAATGATGTTGCCGCCTTATTCGGTCGGTTGCTCACTCAGTCAGCACATGGCAATACTTATTTGTATACCCTACCCTACCTAGCTACCTATTCGTAAATCGTAAGATAAAACAACAAACAGAGATCGATAAAAGAGAAATTACCGCCGTGAAGATGCCATGAGTTGCCGCCTGCCGTCGTGATGTTGCACTGAGCCGGTGCTGGGTCAAGGTTCAACGGTGCTTGACTGCTTGTGAGTTGCAGGCGCCGATCGGGAAAGAGAGATTAGGAGAAAATAGGGTTAGAATTTAGAAGATGGGGGGAAATGAAAAAGGAATTTGGGATTTTAAGTTTTTAACTTGAGGTATATTTAGAGGTAATCTTTCGGGTAATTTTTGACTTGGGTATTTTTAATGTAATTCTTTGGATAATATATATTTTTTCAAATGTAAGAAAATATAATATATTTTAATTTTTTAAAATGAGAGGGGGGGAGGCGAAACAATTTTTTTTTTTTTTTT
The DNA here is from genome assembly GCA_009363875.1 of Mikania micrantha. Taxonomy (NCBI): domain Eukaryota; kingdom Viridiplantae; phylum Streptophyta; class Magnoliopsida; order Asterales; family Asteraceae; genus Mikania; species Mikania micrantha. The sequence goes on from CM018692.1 coordinate 39,783,472, forward strand.
GTAAAAATAACCTCGAGGTCCGAAAATTAACACTATCGACGAAAAAGAGAGGAGGGAGGTCGCCTCCCCCTGGTCCCAACAACCCTTCGCCCCTGTATAGCATATTAGACATACAAATGTTGTGTTTGCATCTATACGATAACACAAATAATGATAATTTACACCAAATTACCACCTGCACATCAGTTGGTTAGAGTGAGGCAGTGAGCAAATGAGCAATTCCAGTCAGGTAATATTCGGCCAGCCACTCAGTCAATGATGTTGCCGCCTTATTCGGTCGGTTGCTCACTCAGTCAGCACATGGCAATACTTATTTGTATACCCTACCCTACCTAGCTACTTATTCGTAAATCGTAAGATAAAACAACAAACAGAGATCGATAAAAGAGAAATTACCGCCGTGAAGATGCCATGAGTTGCCGCCTGCCGTCGTGATGTTGCACTGAGCCGGTGCTGGGTCAAGGTTCAACGGTGCTTGACTGCTTGTGAGTTGCAGGCGCCGATCGGGAAAGAGAGATTAGGAGAAAATAGGGTTAGAATTTAGAAGATGGGGGGAAATGAAAAAGGAATTTGGGATTTTAAGTTTTTAACTTGAGGTATATTTAGAGGTAATCTTTCGGGTAATTTTTGACTTGGGTATTTTTAATGTAATTCTTTGGATAATATATATTTTTTCAAATGTAAGAAAATATAATATATTTTAATTTTTTAAAATGAGGGGGGGGGAGGCGAAACAAATTTTTTTTTTTTTTGTAAAAATAACCTCGAGGTCCGAAAATTAACACTATCGACGAAAAAGAGAGGAGGGAGGTCGCCTCCCCCCCTGGTCCCAACAACCCTTCGCCCCTGTATAGCATATTAGACATACAAATGTTGTGTTTGCAAAGACTAAGGGTTTGGTAGATTTTTAATGTTCCTTAAGAGATTGTCTCTTTGTAGCTTATAATCTTTTAATGATTAAAATATAAGAGGTTTTTTGGTAGCTTCTTAATCTTGCTAATGAATCATAATTTCTTAATATTTAAAATGTAACATTCAGTTTGAATTATTAAGATGTAACATTAAGAGTATGTAGTCTCTTAAGCATTCAAAAAACTATAAACCACTAATAGGTGGCTTCTTAATAATTTAAACTAAAAATTACCATTTAACAATTAAGAGAATATGAACCAAAAAAGGGATTAAATACCAAAAGGGCTTCTAGCTTGATAGTATTGCGATGAATGTGAGAAGTTGCACCTTATTGAGACAAGCGGTTCAAACCTAAGTAGGGGATAGGATTTACGGATTTATCCGGTTCCCGCTTATCTGGTGGGTGGAGGGGTGACGACAAGACCTATTTTTGAATGTGTGCCTGTTTGGACTTAAATCAGTCTTTAAGCCTGAAGCCATTCAAAAATAAATTAAAAGGGATTAAATGAGTATTAAATAGCCCATAATTCTATTTAACTTTTTAGGGCGAGCATAGATTTCATCAAGAAGTATTAAAATGTTTGCATATCAAAGTAATTATGAGTCAAAATGTTTGGTCTCAAGATGACGAGTAGTGTTTAATATCTAACTACTAATGTGAGACTAGCCCACTTGGTAGAGGCTTGCCTCTTAGAATGAGATGTTATGGGTTCAATCTCATGCAAAGATGTAATTAAGGTGTAATTTATGTGAAGCGGTTCAATAAAAGTGTTTAATATCTAACAAATGTCGACGATGGATTTCTGTACAAATTTTGTCTGGTCTGCTTCCTCAACGCTTCCTCCACCCCAAGTTCTTACCCACCCACCCACGCCCTCTATTTTACACTCTACCCCATGAGGTGTTTGAACGCGACAAGATAACGAATCATACTCTATTCTGCGTGTGTCAAACAGTGTACGAGTAGGTGTCTTTCTTCACAGATCCAAAAATCTCTCAATATATCACCTGCTAATTGTCAATCTCTCTCTGTCGTTATAGACGTCTAATACGTTAAAATTATAAGATCAGATCTGCCTATAAGATTCTGTGAATTGGTTGCCACCATGATATTAGGGTTCATAGTTATCTAACTGAATTGGGTTTTGTATTAAAGCCCTGAATCATAGGGGAAATGATTGATTTTTCATGGTCAATGAAAGTTTTTGAGTTTCTTTGAAGTTGGGTTGTGAATAATTTTGGTAATTTGGTGGAAGTGAAGCTGATACGTGCTAATGTCTTCCAAGTGTTCGACGAAATTCCGCTGAGGATCAAGGTGAGGGCTTTTGTGTTTTATGTGAAGAAGGTATGTAGCTCTTGGATTTTGAATTTTCTATAGATTATTGTCTTACTTTCTTGCTATTTAAAGCAATTTCTTTTTGTGTCCTTTCTATCTTAGATTTTTTACCCAAAATTATTAATTTCTGATGTATCTATTGACATTTAGTCTGTTGGTTGTTTCAAAAGTTTTCACTCCTTATATAATTTTGTTCTCCCCTTCTTTTTATTGTTTCAAATGACTGAACATATGTATATTAATTGTGTAAATCGGGTTATATAGTTGCTCTACACATAGAGAATAATATTACACTTGTGATAGTCATATAACTAGTCCAGAAAATGATAATTCTGTAGGAAATTATATTCATTTGCCTATATTGTGGGTTGGATGATATTTGATCTTGTTGTAGGATACATGACCATTAAGTTTTGACCCGTAGTGATTGAATCTGCTTGTATATTATTTCTGCATCTATAGACTTTAATTATATTACCATTCTCACATTCTGTAGGAAAATGGCAACACCAGTTGAACCACCAAATGGGGTTGGATCAGAAGGAAAGCACTATTTTTCTATGTGGCAGGCGCTGTTTGAAGTCGATACCAAATATGTGCCTATCAAGCCCATTGGCAGAGGTGCTTATGGTATTGTTTGTTCATCCGTTAACTGTGAAACAAATGAAAAGGTTGCAATAAAGAAGATTCACAATGCCTTTGATAACCGTATAGATGCTCTAAGGACTTTACGTGAACTTAAACTTCTTCGCCATCTTAGACATGAAAATGTCATTGCTTTGAAAGATGTCATGGTACCTGTCCACAGGAGAAGTTTCAAGGATGTTTATTTAGTTTATGAGCTTATGGATACAGATTTGCATCAGATTATTAAGTCATCTCAGGCGCTTACAAATGACCACTGCCAATATTTCCTTTTTCAGGTATGTGGATTCAGGGGTTATTTAAGTAGATTTGTGTTTCAAGAGTTATAAAACTTATAATCCGTATCAAATAGTAAAAGATAGTCTTTGAATGTCCTATTGTTTGAACTTTAGCCATCAAATAAGCATGTGTTTAAATAATTATTTTTATTTAAATAATGATCGATCAAATTAAAAATGAAATGTGAGCTATTTTGTGAAATGAAATTAAAAATCTTTCTAATTATGGTAGGAAGGATTAATAGGTAGCGTAGTAAAATTGGAATTTCCATTGACTTGGTAATCGATGGTCCACCTTGCAATTTCACCTAATTGGCCATAAAATTGGTAGGCAGTAAAAAACTAAAAATATGCCAAATTTGGTCAAAAATTGGTCAGCATTGGTCTAAAGTTGGTCAAAATCGGTCAGGCGTGTGTATTTATCCAAGTTTGAAAACTTTTATATAAAAATTTTAATCCGATTAATCTCTATGAATCCTAATTAGTCTTTAGTCGATATCACACATTGTGACTAGTGTCAAGCGATTTTTACAACACAGTTATAGGTGATTTTATTTTACCCTTAGACACAGTTATATTGCAGCTGGTATGAAACTGATTATCAGTTTGTCCTAAACTTTAAAATTAAACATTACAGTTAAAATTCATATTAATTAAATAATCATGTGACATCTCTACTCATATACTTTCTAATTTCATGAATTTGAAAATAAAACAAATTTTATTCTTAGTTATTGCGAGGGCTCAAGTATCTGCACTCAGCAAACATTCTCCACCGTGACTTAAAGCCTGGAAACTTGCTCATAAATGCAAACTGTGACCTAAAAATTTGTGATTTTGGGCTTGCACGAACAAGAAGCGGCAAAGATCAGTTCATGACAGAGTATGTGGTGACCCGCTGGTACCGTGCCCCAGAGCTTCTTCTATGCTGTGATGATTATGGTACCTCAATTGATGTTTGGTCTGTTGGGTGCATCTTTGCTGAACTTCTTGGGAGAAAACCATTGTTTCCAGGTACAGAATGTCTTAACCAATTAAGGTTAATCATCAACATTCTTGGAAGCCAAAGAGAAGATGAAATTGAATTTATTGATAACCCAAAAGCAAGAAAGTTTATAAAGTCATTACCTTTTTCTCAAGGGACTTCATTTTCTCGACTTTATCCCCAAGCTCATCCATTAGCGGTTGATTTACTGCATAAAATGTTGGTTTTTGATCCTTCAAAGAGGATTAGTGTGACTGAAGCACTTCAACATCCTTACATGTCAGCACTTTATGACCCGAGATGTGATCCAACAGTTCACACCCCACTTGATATGGATATAGATGAGGATCTAGAGGAAGATGTGATAAGAGAAATGATGTGGAAAGAGATGCTTCATTATCATCCTGAAATTGCTGCTACCGCCAATTCGTAGGTAATATTTATCACTACCATTGGATTTTTACGTTTGGAGTTTGACTATCTTTTTATTTTGGTCTTTCAGTCTAAATAAATACCCTAAAATGTATCATGTTACATAAACAATCCGATTCCACGAGCTTGTTATCGGCTCTGTTGTATATACGCGTGTTGTTGTTTCACTTTCTTTCATCCTAGAGTAATGTCTCATAGGATATATGTCATTGTTGTACTTGTAAACTAATTATGGATAATTGAGAATGACTTAAATGCTTGTTTTTTCTGCAACAAGAATCTGGATTTTATATGCATTTTTGGTAACCGCAATATCCCATTGTCAGAAAACTTATAGGATGCTGCCAACACCTAGCTAATCAGTGGAAACAGGTAAAATGTAAACGCAACTTGTGTTTTGTAGGTAGTCTTCAATGGAGTTTTAATAGAAAATTTAAAGTTGTATGGCTGAAATATACCAAGGATGTATTGTGTTGTATGACTATCAGTATTCTAACCCAATCCTTTTAGCTGGATATGGAGGATACCCTATTTGATGGGTACTATGCTATTATGTATATTCTTTCAAACCAAACCCCCACTAATCTTTTTTATAGTTTATCAATTTAGCATTGATACTTTACAAAAAGAAACCATATTTTTTGTCTTGATAAACTATTTTAGAATATTATTATGTGGCTGCTGACTTTATGAAATTAATATTTTTAACTTCATATATTTTTGAATTATAAAAACTCAAAATACTTGAAAGAGTACATGAGATTCCACTCTAAATCCAGTTGATTATAAAGTGAGTAACATATAAGCTTACATTGTAACCATTTTATTTCTTTGATGATTTAAAATGGGTTGACGGGTCACTGTTACATAGAGCAGAAACTAGACGTAGTTTGGTTAGATACAGAAAAAAAGGTTAAACAGTCGAAAGATTCCAAGTACAAAACGCTTAGGTATTCATTACGTTTAACAAACGTTGTGTCTTAAGACTAGTAATACTCATTTTTTTCAGATGACCTTGAAGACCTGTAGTGAAGAAAGGAAAACATAACTGAGAAAATTGTCTGATTAGCACATGCATTCAACAATAGCTAAGCAACACTCAGCAATGGTGACACATAAAATCATGTCACCTGGAATTATTTATAGCTGACATATAACATGTAACTAGGAAATATACAAGTAGCAATACAACCCCTTGTAACATACAGTGCTCTTGAAGCCATAAAAAGATGGCATCGTGATTTGATCACATTGTCATAAGGCTATGTGTTATTATCAAGCTCTCATCACTTCACATAAGCGCCACATAATCAACTAACACCGTCACCCCTTCATCACTCCACGTCATCAACACTTGTGTTATCAATTATCACCATCCTTTTTCCTCCTTTTCTTCCCCTTTTTCCTCCTCTTCACGCCGTGAGGGCTGTCACGAGTTTGCCCCTCATGCGCCTTTCACGCCCCTGTGTAGTGGGGGGGTGCCACTGGGGCGTGACCGGCCTCTCTCACTCCCCACTTCACACATGATAACACATAGCCTAAGTAGTATTTACCAATGAGTGTGAACAAGTATTTAGCATAATAAATCCTCGAGTTCCTATTAGGCAACAAAAAAAATTGGTAGTCGATATGAAGGCGATGTGACAAATGGCATTAGATCTTTATTTTGATGAAATGTTGTCTAAGGTGGTCATCAACGATAGAAACCCAGATGGATTTTAAGAATTTAAGAACTTGAATCATTGATCATCAAACTAGATGTAACAAAGGACGAATCAATCGATGAGGAAGTTGTTGTAGTAGCAAGTAAAGTTCAGCAGTCTGGATCTATTGAGGTTGCGCAACAACAATAAACGAGTCTTAATAAATTAGATCAAGTGAAAAAATAGAATCCAAAATATGCCCATTTGGCAACTGTCGAACCATACTCTATTTGATGCTGAAGCTATTCTATCTTTCAGAAAGTTTTAAGTGAATCAGAATCATTTGATTAAGCTTGTGATAGACAAGAATGGATGCATGCTATGGAGGCAGAGACATAAGTCATTATCTCACTCCTTTTAAGACGGAAACATGGGAATATAACGAAACTGTATATCGAAAACACACATTTAATACAAGTGTACTAGTTATTTTCATATAACGTAGCTTAAAGGGCATCCATTGTATATGATACATCAACTTAAAGTACATAATATATTTTACAAATTATGTTTTCAACAATTCTAACTTCTAAGCAATCAGTGGCGGAGGTTGACCGAAACTTCGCCGGGGGGGGAAGTAATTTTTTTTTCAGGGGGGGCGAAATAAAGGTTTTTAAAAAATTTTACACTACGTATCAGGAAATATACACTACTACACGAAAAAACAGGGGGCAGTCCCCCCCGGCGGTCTTCACTAAGATGCGCCCATGTAAGCAATTAGATAAGCATGATCCACATGAGCTTAATGGTGGTGCTAAAACTTATGTTTACTAGTTATTGCTTAAAAAACATGCTTAAAACAATCAACTATCAAAAAGATTGATAAGTTTGCATGTGTAAAACAAAAATTGACATATTATGCTATAGATTAAACAAGTTCGTAACCAACCATATGTCCATCACTTTGTCTTGCAATATATAGTATTTGGACATTAATTATTAATATACCTTAGCCTTTTGACATTAATAGTCTTTGAAAATTAAAATGCATCAAGTCTTGCAATAAATAGCCTCAATGGGGCTTACACTAGCTAGAGGGTTATTGTGTGTGAAAGTTTCCTCAAGTATTAATGATCTATCGGCTTAAGTCGAGTTAATGGTTGTATAAAAAATAATAATAATATTGGATAATTAGCAAATAATTTTGTTTAATAACATATCATGAGTTTACAAATAGTAGTTTTTTTCCCTCAAAAAGATATTTAATTAAAAGTAGAGTCGTGAAACTCACCTAATGTGTTACAATGGGAAAAACGATGCCACAAAATGTAATAGCAAACAACACACTGGTGATAGTCAAGCTCAATGTATGACTAAGATAGTATAGTATTTCCTAATTGAACCAACTATTAGATCTTATTCATAGATCAAATGTGCATCCTCAATTAACATCGATAGTCTTGTTTTACGTTCTAATTTGATAAAACTGGCCATTACGTGATCTAATATGACCTCACGAGTATTATGTTTAATCGTGCCGGGTCGTGAGCTATGTGGAGCGATAAAAAAAATGGGATCTATTGGGCTTTCACCTGTGTTGTGGTTTTTTCTTCTTATTTTTGTATATTATTTTATGTCGATAATGTATTTATAAACAATTATGTTGAAATACATGTTTATTTATTTTATAGAATGTTATTCTAATCATCAACTTGATATTTATTGTATGTATGCATGCATGCATGTATCACGTGTATATATGTATTTGATCACTCGGACACTCGGTAAGTTATAAAAAATGACACTTCGTAGACATGTATGTAGAGGTGTACAAATCGGGTTTTTTTTAGACCCGGTTCCGGTTCCAGAACCGGTTCCGGTTCCAATCGGTTCCAGTTCCAGTCAACAAAGTCAATACCCGGTTCCGGTTCCAGTTCCGGGTTTTAACCGGTTCCAACCGGTTTTTGACCGGTTCCGGTTCGGGTTTTGGCCGGTTCCGGTTCGGGTTTTGACCGGGTTCAGGTGGAACCAGTTCCGGTTCCGGTTTTAATTTGTCTGAAAAAACCGTACCCGTTCGTACCCACCGGTTCGGGTATGACCGGTTCCGGTTCCGGTTCGGGTTGTCGGTTCCGGTTCCGGGTCCGGTTTTTTTGTACACCTCTACATGTATGATGCAGACGGGCTTAGTGATACAATAGAAGCCCAAATAAATAAAGATCCGATGCAATATTCGTTGAGGCCCAAAAAAGAAGTGCTGAAACACAAAAGGTTCTTGGATTAGTTCGGTGGTCAAAATCACATTTACTAAAAGGCAGCATCATACACACCATGATTTCCATTATCAGTTCCATTATTTTGATTTCCATGTTTCCATGTACTCCTAGTTTCTAGTTAAGTTTTTTTTTAACAACAAATTTTTTCACCTTTGTCCACTATGGGACTAGAACCTTCAACCTATTTTAGGGAGTGTACCTTAATACACCTTGGTACCATTGAGTCAAATACCCTTTGATTCTAGTTAAGTTTTATTTTCAACATTTATTTAACCTTCATTTTGGATTAATAAAATGATGAGAAAATTGTTCCAAGTGTTCTCTTCTTTCTTGTTTATTCTTGGAGTTTTTACCTACTAAAAAAGGCTATCAATGTACATACGCATATATTTATGGAAACCAATTATCAATATTTTAACTACTTCAAACTTGATAATTATTTATTATACATCATATCTATCAAATAATCAACTTATATTTATAAGCATACAATTGTTTCAACTTATATATACTTGTCACGTAGTGGTTGTTCGTATTATTTGATGTGTAATTGTGTGATTTTATAGGTTCTTAGTCCGAAACAAGTTTACTTTGAGTGTATTTATGATTTTCAGGTGTTAAGTGGCTAAGCATGTGTTTGAGAGCCAATTGGATGATTAGAAGAAAAGTCGAGGGCTCAAGAGTGCAAATACATGAAGTTCGGAATGTCAAAATTTAACGGAGGCATAACTTGGGCTAGGAGATGAGTTATGGGGCCCATAATATATGAAATTTGTGTTTTTCGACGAGACGAAGTTGCCTATGAAGTCAGATTGGGCGTATCATACGGCCAGCTTGGCATATCATACGGCCAGCGTATGATACGCCTAGTTTTGGGCATTGGTAAAAAGTTATGGGTGTAGCCTAAGCAGTTAGTCGTACCATACGCCCGTACCCTACGTCGAAGGCCGGAAAATCAAATTTTGGGGTTATCTCTTCCATATTTAAGCTAAGATCTTAGGGTTTCAACAGAGGCCGCTTTTGGGACAATTTCTGAGCGAAATAGCAAGGATTTTGGGCATTCCAAGTCTCCCGAATTCATTCGTGTTCATAGAATCATCTTCTGAATCAAGAATCAAAGCGTGTTAATGACGATTAGTGGCTAGTTTTCATTTGTAATTGCTTCCGGGCAATTAGGTTAGTGGATGAACTTTGATTTGACATTTAAACTTAGGTTTTGGTTTGTTTTCGTTTTGATAATTCTAATTCAATTGTGGTTTGATTGATTTAAACAGTTTATTTGTGTTGCAGTATCTATGTTTTGCCATCAATGATTCGGTTTTCTTGCATCGTATACTCATTGGTATTTGTTTGTTACTTTGCATATCTATAGTGGTAATTATGTGAACTGTTCTTAAACGTTTGTTCCATTGTTGTCACTTTTGATCAAACCGATTAACAAAATCATGTCTATGTGATTTCCAACTAAGTTTAACCTAAAATCATTGTGAATCTATTAACCTAAACCAGGATTGATTATCTTTTTAATTAATTGTTTTTAAAATCATAAATCATAATCATTGCTTTGAACATTTTGTTACTTCAATTCAATTCCAAGTTTACATTTTTCTTCGTTTAATTAAGTGATCAATTAAAGCTTAGCACTTTCCAATGATTCCTTGAGAAGACAACATTACTTACCGGTGCTATAGTCATAGGTAGATAAGTCTTTATTTTTACATTGTTTTTGATTGATTAACGACACCTTGATCAATACTTATCATCCCTTATAAAACAATTACATTCTACTTCAAGACATACATATACACACATATGTTATGTTCATATCTTTAATAATAATTTACAAATACGTGTCCATATATATTAAACATCTAATCGATATAAATAAAATAGTCTAACATTTAAATAGTTTATCAATTATTGTGTTTATAAAATATACAAATACATTATCTAATTTTATAAAAAAATAAAATCATAAAATGCTGATGTTTGTATAAGAATGCATGTTTTTATAACCAAGTATTTTATAAAATTTATTTTTGAGTTTTAGATAACTAAAGCATTTCTACTTGTATAATACATTTAACAAAATCCATAGTCTATAAAATCTTATTTTACGACAACCAAGTGTATTTAATGGTTTGTCTAAGACCATTACTAATATCTAACATATTTAAGTAAATATAAAATGTATATGTATACATATATATATGTGTGTATATATTGTTGGATGCCAATCACCAAATACTCAAACAACATTTCACAGGATTAACTAGTTTCACATATGAAACAACTGATCAATAAAATGTGAAGTCAAAAGAACCAAAGACCAAAACAACATAAGATTGAAGAACAAACAATTGATGAAGTCAAACAAGTGGTGAAGACTAAAAACTACTAATGAAAAAAAAAACTATTGAAGGCCAAAGAATTGAAGACAAAATTAACAAGGAGTAAAACTTTTTTTTTTAACGGCATCTGATCTCAACATGTGAACCATTGATTTTCATGTCACGTCATCAAAGTCTAGTTACCATGAGTCCATGACCTCCGTTGAGATCCTACCACCATCCCAGGAGGAAACCGCACTAGAAAACCTCTGACCTTAGTTGTTCAATTGTTTTACTTCATCAGTTGTTTTAGCTAGAGTAGTATCTTGTTTTTGTTATGTCTATCAGTTGTTTGTAGTAGTTTTATGTACAAAGTCTGTTATATGTTTTCACTGTATATATGATAGTGACTTCTCATTCCTTTGGCCAATGCGTCCTTTGCTATGTATACACAATGTTAAATATTTTAAATGTTTGGAAAATAGAAATAAAAAACTTTGTAACTATTGTTTATAGGAAGGTTATCGATTGCCATGTGCAACTTGTGACCAAGAATGCCTCGGTCAATTAATGATGAGTTGTTCATCATGGATTTTGTAATTTAAAACATTACAATTGTTAATGAATGGATCACAAGTTTTTTACAACTCTAATGTTTACCATCATTTTGTTCTTGCTTTTGCTATCTTGTGTCTATTATAATTATTATTAATCTAAACCATTTTCCATTAAAGTTGTTGTTCTCTTAACTTAATCAATACAAAAGAATCATCAAATCCGAATATTTGATCCTAAAATATTTGAATATATCTATGTAGTTGTTATCACTAACCGCTAAGCTAACTCTATGTCATTCAATACCTTATAAACCTATCTAATTAAGATACTTAGGAACACAATTCTTTCTATCTTTGATTGGTACTTCCACGTTGATCTCTTCCTCATTCAAATCGTCCAAAACAATGGTTACCGATTTAGTTTCCTTAACTTATCTCTCTCGGTGTAACTCAAGATCTCGGAATCGTTGGCAGAGCCGTTTGATCTTAAGATCTCGTGGACCAGGATCAACTCCATCGTTGCCTTGGTTAGTGGTTGTGCAAGTAGGATGTCAATCTTCTCCATGAGCATTCATTTGATAATTAAAAGCTTTGACACCAAATGATGCTGAAAGCAGAAGTAATCAAATGATTTAAGACTCGTGTCCAAAAAAGAGATTCAAAACCGAAGGTTTTTATAATAAAATTCAAACCAAAATCTAAGTTCTTCTAATGTTAAAAGTGCTAAAATCAAATTCCTAATTAGATAGGGTTTGAAAGTAATTCAAAAATCAAATAATAATAAGAGATTAAAAAAACGAACTTACCCTTACCCAGTATATTTTCACTTTTTAATATGGTCTGGAGAGAAAGGATGAATACAAACCTTACTCCTATTCTAATTGGGATAGAGAGGCTGTTACAAACAAGTCCACGGCTCAAACTTTTCGTTTGAAGTTAATAATTCAATGTTTTTAACGTTATTTTCACAAAATAAGTAAAATAACGTTAAAATTAGTGTCATTTTACTTTTGCCATTGAGGGCCCACACACATATAAATTGTTGTGTGCATCGCAAATGAGGCTTAACTTTCTGCGTCAAAGCTCATGCATCAACTTTTCACTTGATAACATACAATTAGCCAGTTTACCCCAAGTTTTCATAGAATCTATATGTTATAGTGAACTCTAAAGGTAGAAAGTTGGATAATGACCTTAAAGACGAAAGTTCTTGATTCATCTTGTGTTTCGAATTGGATTCGAGACAAGACCGTAGCTAGCACAAAAAACTTATCATTATTATATGTCATACAATGAATCCGAGTATGATCTCCATGGATTACTTATGGCGATATCAGTTCCTACTTGATGCATCAGCACCAAATCAAAACCATGCATGCATTAGCAAAGTGACCAATTTCTAGCTTCAAGATCCAGCCTTTAGATGTTCCAATCTTGTCATCGACTCTAGACTTAGATCTAATTAAACAGGAAAGATACGTAGTGCTTTATTTCATTTGATTACTCATGCTTATTCCAAAGCATTAGGACAATCGATCAAACCTATTTCTCGATTCTTAATAAAGCGGTTGGGCTTTGTAACTCATAAAATCATTCATATTATAACAAGTTAACAGATTAGATACTAGTTCAACAACAGATCAGAATACTAGGTGTTTTTGATCATAAACATACAAGATCTAGATATCATCAGTTAACCCTTCTGCAGTTCTTCCTTACTTCACCCTTGTTATCAATAATAGGACGGATATTTCCCATTTTAATCATGGATCTAGCAAAATGGTTAAAGAAAAGGGTTTGGTCATCAGCAAAATCCTTCACTAACTGCATGGGTTCGCCAAGATTTCCCGACAAAAGAACTTGGTCAGAAGTAAGAAGACCTTTCCCTGACATAATGAGCTTGAAATACGTGTTGTCGAATGTTGCGGGTGATGCAAGATCTAGTGGTGAAATGTTATTGTCTCCCCCGGTTTTTGGGCATATGGCTTTTAAGTCATGGTAGTAGTTTCTTTCTAGAGTCGAATCGGGTTGGTTGTGTCCGTTTTGATTGTATAGTCGTTGCTTAAAGGTCGTGCATCGCGCCATCCCTAATGTATGAGCTCCTACAAAAAACTCGAAGAAAATAACCATGATTGGGAATTTTTTGATCGTCTGTCTCTGAGGAAGAGGAAAAATAGACCATTGGACCGAATTTATAAAAATAAAGCATGTTAGCGCGTAAATTTTGTAAAAAAAAAAAACTAACCAGAAAGGGAGACTAGATCAACTTCATTAAGCCCTTGGCGTCGAAAAAATGATACAAGATTTTGAATCGTTGAATTCGGTGGAGGAATGTTGTTGTTCGACCCGTTAAGACTTGCTTTTTTCGAGTCTCGTCTTCCTAATGGTAATTCCCAATTCGGTCCACCAGTCTGGTACATTTTTGGCAGTTAATGTTAGTTACTTCTTGAAACGGAAAGGGCATTATAGTCAAGAAAAATATTTTAAGTTTTTGAATGCTTACCAGCACAGTTGAGCCTCTAGCAGCAAGCGCAAGTATGTCAGCACAAGAAACTGTCTCAGGACAAACTTGTTCAAGTTTAGCTTTGATCTCATCAATCACTTCAAATCCGCGAAGAGAATTCTTGTTCGGGATCGATTTCTTTTCGCTAGCAAACGTCGGATGATCGTCCAACAGCACAGATGCATCACATCCCTGAAAGATCATAAACTTCATAGCCTTAATCACGATAAAAAAAAGTTCAAAATGTAACAAAAACTGATTAACCTGAACAAAACAGTCATGAAAATGAAGCCTGAGCAAAGAAGCAGCCAGTCTTCGGTCCTTCGAGATCGCGCGTTCGAGGACGGACAAGACAATGTCATTAGCTTGTGGGCAAGAGTGACTATAGAAACCTGGAGAAAGTCCTATTAACCTTTGACCGCCAACAGGGTGGCTAACACCACCTCCACCACCAACACCGCCACCATGACCCCACCCAAAACTGAAGCCTGGGTAACCTAGGCTGCAAGTGGAAGATGAGAGCAGAGCCAGTAGTGTGAGAGTAGTATAGAGAAGTTTGAAAGAAGCCATTGATGTGCAAGTTTTTCTGATTTGGGTGCATGAAAGTGATGATATATATACACACATACATGCATGCATAGAGTGGAGAATTTTTTTAAAAATGGTGTTGTAATTAAAAAATTGGTTACATGCGGTGCTCAAATTTTTTTCCACAAATGAGGCTAGCTCCACTAGCAGTTGCAATTTAGATGAGAGATAAAATTAGAATGTGGAGATATAAGATGGCACAGTGAGTTTCAGAATAAAAAATTCACTTTTTTCTCAAATCTCTACTAACAGTGGCGATTTCAGGCTCCTCTAGCAGTGGAGGGGAGCCTGAAATCACCACTGTTAATTGAGATTTGGAGAAAAAGTACAACTCACTATGTCATCTTACACTCCTACATTTTAATTTTCTCTTTTCTAAATCACCACTACTGGTGGAGGTAGCCCTATTTGTGAAAAAAAAAAAATTGAGCACCCCATATAACCCATTTTTTTAATTACTAACTCCATTTTTTTAAAAAAAAAAAAAATTAGAGTGGATGATGATGATGATAATCATGTGCAGAACCAACTACTAATGTTACCAAATCCTCGAGATTGAGGGGTAGTTTTGTTAGAGCAGTATGTCATCATGATTGACCAAATTTTTTAACCATTGATGGAGTGGTTTCACACTTGATTTGTTTTTGGCATCATAAGTACAAAGTACACAAAAACTGAATCCCTTGGACAAAGTCTATGATTTGTTTTATGCTCTCAAATGCAGTCAAAAGCGCGTTGATAGAACTGATTTGGTATCGTCACATATGTAAATACTCCTTTTAGTCATAAAACTTGTAAAAATCGATTTTTTCAATCTTTTTTAAAAGTTACAAAGCATAAAAGTATTACTTTCAACCATGGTAGTAAAAATCCCCGACTAGGCCGATTAATCAGCCGATTAATCGTTAGTCCCCTAAGGCCGACTAGGCCCGACTATCCGGTTAGGCCGATTAGTTGGCCGATTAATCCCGAATAATCCCTAGTCCCCACCGCACCGAACAACTAGCGACTAGCGATTTCTACAACATTGTTTTCCACTACAACCCAATTTGGGTCTAAAATCGACTTTTAATTGCTCAAATATCATATTTTCGTATGAATGCTGATCTTGAATTTAGAGATGCACAGGAAAAACCGGTTTTCATACTGACCTGATGACCCGTCCTGAGATTGGAACCGGTTCCTACTTGGTCAACTGTCGAACCGGTTATGAACCGTAAAAAACACCCGGTTCCAACATGTTTCTCCAATTTTTTTTGCCCTTTGACATATTCCAACTCAGACCTGAACAAGAATTGGTTCCTATCCAACCCTAAAAAGACCGAATCTGGAACTAGTTCTAGCCCACTCTCCTTTAACTCTTGCTATACACTCGATCTCATTCTCTTGTTATTATGATTTAATCACAATTTTCAGTTGATCAAATTTCCTATATATATGAAGCGTACAATTATTTAGGTTATTCCTCATAATAGAAGCATATATAGATTGAATTTGGTACAATTGAAATTTGGTTGAGTTAAATGATTCGACTTAAAAGCATCGATACAAGTTGTGCCATTATATTGGTAAAAGAGTCGAACTTAACATTGAGGAAGTGCATTGATAAATATTGCAAGATGAAGAGAGCATCGAACAAATTCAGTTGGGTAGTGAAGGTGGAACATTTATGTACGATGTAAATGTGGTTTAGATGTTAGTCGACCTTCACTGTTTACAATAGAGAGATTTTGACTACAAAACTATATCAAAACTACCGGGTGAAATTCAACTTTTAAAATATTTGAATATCCTATACGAAAAAGAGAATCTTTATCAATCTTTTATAATAGTCTTTCGAATGTTATTTGAATCTCAACAATTACGGAAGAAGGTTGCGAGAATATTAAATATATCATGGAATTTCTTGATGATTTCAAAACTTTATATACCATTGGGTTATTATCCCACGAGTATTTTAATACTTTAAAAATTATATTTAATGGTTTTAAACTTATAAAGCTTTGAAAATAAACATATCATGTTTATAACAATGGCAGATACTATGAAAACAATATATAAAAATATTTTCCAAAACTACCACTTGTTTTCATTTGTGTCGTCTCTTTAAACTTGTTTTAAAATGTTACGGGAATGATTGATGTTGTGAGGTCAATTAAAAGTGAGTCTTAAAACTCTGGTCGTATATATCCTTAAATAGTAAAGAGCAAGTAACATATCATATCCATTGGGAATAAGCGAGAAGTGTCATTTAAGTATTAAAGTACTTACTGACTATAAAAATGTAAAATCAGGGTTTTACTTGGATTGTGAAAAAGATTGCAATTTTAAAGAGTTTTAAATGAGTTTTAAACAATTACCAGAAAAGGATTCACTCTAGGTTACATACATATTTAGTTAATAACTAGGAAAGTTACCCACCACGTTGCGGCGGGCCAGTACAATTACCGCTGGCAGTACGATATGGAGATTGAAACGTAATTGTTAATTAACAGATCATGTAAAATAGTTAATATCATTATTTTGCATTAACTTCATTCCATGAAGGCAAGAATCTAAAATACAACAATAAACCATTGCAATTGTGTAAATATAGAAAAACTCAACTATGTGGTTGGTGTGAATTGAAATAACACCTGTGGCACAAACAATAGCCTCATGAATACTGAGACCAAAGAAGAAGGCAAAGCTGTGTAGGTTTGCAAGAAGGTGAAAGCACGTGAACCCTAATTATTTAATGAAGCTTTAGTTACTCAATCAACACCCCATTTGCGGTGCACACATATAATATATATATGTGTGTGTGTGTGTGTGTTTTCACCCCATTTGCGTTAAAAATGTTGGGATGATCAACTTCAAACGATAACTTTGAGCCGGGGACTCTTTCTGAGCAGCATCTCTATCCCAACTGGGATAGGGGTAAGGTTTGTGTCTATCCTTCCCCCCAGACCCTAATGAAAGGTGGGAATATGCTGGATAAGTTTGTTTGTTTATTAATTACTCAATCAAGTATTGCAGAAAAGGATTTGGCGAGCAGATAGAAAATAAAAAGAAATATATATACATATATACATATATACACATATATTTACATATAAGGCTTTAACCTTTGTAGAAGCAAATAATAAAGTTAAACGACCAGAAGGATGTATGGGCAGGGTAAAAAAAAGAAACTAATGGAAAAAAAACCCTACAATTCCAATACCAAATAAGCAAATACCCAAATTTGTATTGTTTTCAAACACCTATATTGAAGAACTTATAAGAATAGTGAATTCCAAAAATTTCATAAAATATCACAAACTCAACCCAATGAGAACATCTAAAAGATAAAAGATTTACAAACATACCATTAAGCTATAGAAGACCATGATCTTGAAATCTATTGAAACTGACACTTCAATAGTTGCATTAAGAAAGCAAAGGTTTACGTCATGACAATGGTTGCAGAATTTCTTCATTGTAGTTGTATTATAGAATAAGTCTCTCCTTGACCTCCTATAGTTTCTTTGACAAGTTAACATGTTTCTCATATTCTACCTATACTGGCATTCCTGTTTTTTTATATAACAGAAATAAAAACAAATACAATAGCCTAATTAAAACAGATATATGATTCGTTGCAACTCTTAGGGGTTGTTTGTTTACCTCTTAATGGAGTCATTCAGCACTTAACCATTCAGCACTTAACCATTCAGCGCGTTTGGTTTAAATTTAGTTGCCTCTTAATGATTCAATTCAGCACTTAATCATTCAGCACCAATACCATGCTGAACCATTCAGAGGCCATTCAGAGGTGCAACCAAACATTCAGACCTCTTAACCATTCAGACCCTCTTAATCATTCAAACCTCTTAACCATTCAGCACTTAATGATTCAGACCAACCAAACAGCCCCTTAGATTAAAATAAAATAAGGACAAACAAAAACAGGCCTTTGTAAGGGTGATTGGAGGCAAATAATCTCACGAAACACAGACCTTATAATCCAAATTACAAAATTAAAGATTCATCAGTTTAAATTGAAATATCATTCACTTAAGTCAATTTTTAAAAGTTACTCAAGTCAAATTAGAAAAAAAAAAAAAAAAAAAAAGTTGATAGAAATATGTAAGAAAGGTAAATCTTTCAATCCTTCAACTACAAAATGTTTGATTATCATTCAAGTTTATATACAAAAATCCCTAAAATTCTCTAAAGACTATACAAAACCAACAAATATTAAAAATCCTTTGAATTACCTCCCTGATGAGTTTGCGTCGATTGAAAGTTAATAAAACTCATATTCACCTATAAGAAAAGTCCATTATTATTTCTGTAAAAACCTAAAAATTTCATATGAAACAACGAACATTAAGCTGCAATAGCAAAGCTATAACATGCAACTAAACATGCTTGAATTATGACACTGACATGTCTGGAAACAGAGCCATCATTTGTTGCGTGCGTACACGGTTGCAGCCTTCCTGAACCTTGTAATTGATGAGTATAACATGCTTTGTTAATTGTTGTTGATGTTGATTTGTTCAGCAAAACATAAACCTAAAGGCAATTGTAATCTCAAAAGTCAAAACACACATAAGGCAAGGCTTGAAAGAAAGAAAAGAAAAAATCAATATGCCCCTGACGTGTACTATTAAGGAGAGAGTGAATGTGAAAGAAAAACGCATCTTGAATTTCATGATACCTAGGAAAGTAAAAGGTGAATATTGGTGGTCATGACAACACCAGATAAAAATAATAAATCTAATCAATTATACAATGACGAAGAGAAACAGGGATTAGGGTTTCGTTGGTTATCGAAGTAGAAAGGATAAAAAGGGAAACCATATCGGTGCAAATAAAATATGCACCAGGAAACAACCTAAAGACTTGGCAAAAACTAACCTGAAATCGGAAACCCTACCATCAGGAGAGGTAGTGAAAAAAATCGTGATGCTCACAATCGTGGCTTGGGTCGTGATGTTCCTGTCCAGTCATCTGGTGTGTGGCATCAAATTGATACATACGACAACATCAACAGTTCGTTGACTATGACCGTCAGACATTGGTGACCGGAGGGTGTACAGAACAGCAAGAAATGAGGTCTTTCAAGAACTCAGAAAGAAAAAAGAACAAAAAAAACTCTGACAAGCACGCAGACAAAAAAACAACCATCCAAAGGATCGAAACTGCGACCTCTTAGCGGAAATGTAAAGACCTACCGGTCACACCAGGAGAAAATTGTGAGGAAAATAGAGAAAAAAATACATAACATTAGACGAAAAGGCAGGGGTCACCAACCTTTGCTTTTGTATATATATATACAATTGATAAAATTAAGCCTAGTTGGAGAGTCATAAATCGTGACCAATGGCGGTTCTAGGTAGTGATTTGTGGGTTCAACGGAACCAACCACGTATCAAAGTGTAAGTAGGAAAAAAAAATTTTGAAAGACTTAAAAGGTAGAGTGAACCTATTAATATTTTATGAGTGAATCCTTACTGTAATTTTCCCCAACAGTTTGTCAATTTGAATGGATTAAACAATCTTTGTTAGCGATTTCTTGACAATCAATACTTGTATTTCTATAGATCGTATTTAAGTCACTTTTCGAAATCAATATTTCTTCATAAATTTTATTTAGGTTTTCAGGGTGTTGCCTCCTGGTTGGCCAGAGGGACCACCACCAGGGGCTCAGGCCTTTGGACCCCACCAGAAGTGCTTCCCCTAGGTCCCCGCAAGAGCGTGTGACCCCCTTGACTCCCCTTTTGGTCCGGAGCTCATAAATCATAAATGAGTGTTTACTCTGCACCTTCGAACTCTTTCATGGCGGTTTTTTATAATTATTGACTTAATATATAGCACAATTATTATGTAATGAACATTACAAAACCCGAACCGTCAAACCGACGGTTCTATCTAATTGAAGTGTTTGAAAATAGTGAACCCACCGAAAAATAGTTATGGATCCACGACTGATCATGACTGCATAGTTGGTAATTCAAATGATGGTTATGGAACTGATTATCAAGCAAAATATATTCAAAAATCACCCAACCTAACTTTGCAAAATATAAAAAACATTCAAAGTGCTAATAATGTAAAAAACCAAAATGAATGAACATAACCAATGTTTTCAACACAATCAAAGTTGATTAACAAAGAACATTTTTTTAGAGTAACATTAACCAATGTTGTCTAACTGACAAGACTTACAACAATCAATAGATTTACAATTTAATAAGCAAAATTATATTCATTTTAAAACTTTAACCGCCTCCAAGAGTACCAATCTTCAAGTTTCGTGCATACAAATGTTCATATCACTCATAATCTAGGCATGCATCACAATCCATAAAGCCCTCTTAATTTGTGTCATGTTTTGTGTTAACCAATGGAGATGTGACTTCCATACAAGCTTTATTGTATATATTCTCTACATTTTATTGTATTTTCCTTCATTTTCTTTGTTTGTTTTTCATTTTTTTTCCCCGGCCTATCTTTATCAGCTACTATTTTGCTGATTTTGCTCGCACTAAAGCTAAAACTTATAGGATAACAATCAGGGCGGCGCACCTTTAATAATTCCTAGGACTTTGCCTAGAGCCTCAATTTTTTTTTTTTTTTTTTTGAGAGGCCACATTTAAAACAAATTTTAGGTCATTGTTTTGGGCTTAATTCTTAGGGTTTTATCTACCTAAATTCACAAACGGACCACCTTCATTACTTCTAATTCAAAAATCAGAACTTCATATATTCAATTGACAGTAGGGAAAAGAAACCACAAATACAAAAGGAAGCCCTAATCAACTATTTGATGTATGTGTTGGATATTAGATGTATTAGAAACACCGGAGTCAACGGTCATCATAATTAGATTAAGCTAGAATGAAATTCAAATTATATATTTAAATGTATTCAAAATGTATAGTCAATAGTTGCTTAGATTAGATCCACTAATTTCTCCATTAATTGCTACTTTCCTAACAATGTAATTAGCCATATAAGGCACGCACTCTGTAAATGAAAATGCATCTTTTACTCACAAATTGTTTATTTCAATATGGTATCTAGAGCCGATTAACTCCACTGAGTTTTTTTTCCGATCACCTGTTCTTATTTTTCCGGCCTATCTCCGCTCACACATGGCACCAAATATCGTTGAAGTCACATCACACACCCACTTCCCGATCAAACTTAGCCCAACCAACTTCCCGGTTTGGCGAAAGCAAGTTCTTGCTACCCTCACCGGACTCGGTCTTGATCACTTTGTCGATGGCTCCACCAAACCGCCATCTAAAGTTCTTCTAGCCGACGCTACCAAGATAAATCCGGAATATCTTCCTTGGTTCCGACAAGATCAAATCCTTCTAGGTGCTCTCCTCGGAAGCTGCTCCGACTCTATACAACACATCGTCTCATCAGCCGAGACTTCATGTCAAGCATTTGACCGCCTAACAGCTAGCTACGCAAGTATGTCACGCTCTCGTATCATCTCTTTAAAATCTCGTCTTGCAAAGAATCCTAGAGGTAGCAGGCCGGTTGCTGAATTTTTGCACGATATGCGGATGATTGCGGATCAACTTGCCCTTGCCCAAAGCCCGGTGGACGATGAAGATCTCATAGTACATATTCTCGGACAACTTGGAGATGACTATACTCATGTTGCTGCTGCCATAAAAATGCGGGATACACCGATCACTTTTCCTGACCTCTTTGACAAACTTGTGGATCATGAAAGGACATTGAAAGAACATCCAACAACACCTATTATTGCTACAGTCAATAATACTCAAAGGCATTCCTCACGGTTTTCCCCTAGGCCCAACAATGACTCGCGAGGCCCCACTCGGTCAAACAATCTCAATCCATTTCCTCTTCCTACTGTTGCTACCTTCTTATGTCAAGCCACTGAAAATTTCAATTCGTCAATTTCTCAACCAAGTAATATTCCTTGTCCAACACATTCACATGATTCCTCTATTTCACATGTAACCCCACCTACTGATCCGTTATCTTCTAATTCTTTCACATTTCATCAGCCCACTTGCTCTCCAAATCCAAACTCTTTACCTCCCAATAATCCAATAACTCCTAATAATTCACACCATGTTACGTCTAACTCAATTCCAAACAATCACCAAAGTCAAATTACCTCTCTACTTTCGTCACCAAGCCCAACCTCCTTATCACCAAATAATTCAGACCCACCTCATATTTTAAATCCCTCCGCACCGAATTCCACAACAACTTGTTCAGATCCTACTACCCTAGCATCTTCATCCACTCACCCCATTTCCACCTCATCACAGCTTCCTTCAAACCCCATTCCACATCGAAATAGAAAACCCAATCCCAAATACTTTAATAGTAACTTTGTTAATACCACAACTCTTCATCCTCTCCCACCGACACTTGAACCATCCACGCATATCCAAGCTTTAAAAGACCCGAAGTGGAGGCAAGCTATGGATTCGGAATTTAATGCTTTACTTCAAAATCAGACTTGGGAACTTGTTTCACCTACCTCTCAAACACCTATTGGATGTAAGTGGGTTTTTCGCATTAAACGAAAACCCGATGGTTCCGTTGATAAATACAAAGCACGTCTTGTGGCTAAAGGTTTTCTTCAACAATATGGGAAAGATTATTTTGACACCTTTAGTCCCGTCACAAAACCCGTTACTATTCGAACCATTCTTTCAATTGCTCTCTCAAAGAACTGGCCACTTCGCCAACTTGATGTCAATAATGCGTTTCTTCATGGTACCCTTCATGAAGAAGTCTTTATGACTCAACCACCTGGTTTCATTCACCCTCAGTTTCCGAATCACATTTGTAAACTCAAGAAATCTCTATATGGTCTAAAACAAGCTCCTCGAGCTTGGTACATTGAGTTAACAACGTTTCTTCTTCAATTTGGTTTTAAGAAATCTCTCGCCGACGCCTCCCTTTTTATTTACCAACACCAGGGTGTTATGTGTTACTTTATGGTCTATGTCGATGACATAGTTTTAACAGGAAATGACACAAAGTTCCTTGATCACTTTAGCGAAGCCTTGAGTAAAAAATTCTCGGTAAAAAATCTTGGTACCCTACATCACTTTTTAGGTGTTGAAGTAATTCCTACACCTACTGGCCTTTTTCTCTCCCAACATCGTCATATTCAAGACATTCTAAATCAATTTCACATGGAAGGTGCTAAGGATGTTACAACTCCACTTAGTGCCACCGACCCTTTGTCCCCCAATGATCCTTCACCCTCGGTTGATGCCACACCGTATCGTAAACTTGTTGGTTCTCTTCAATATCTTGCATTTACACGTCCTGACATCTCATTTGCCATCAATAAACTCTCACAATTCATGCATAATCCACGCCAAGCCCATTGGCAAGCTCTTAAACGGGTTCTCCGTTATCTCAAAGGAACCATTCACCATGGTCTTTCTCTCAATCGCCATTCTTCTCTCACACTCTCGGCCTTCTCAGATTCCGATTGGGGTGGTGTTAATGATGCAGGTCGGTCCACAACAGCATATCTACTTTACCTTGGTACAAATATTGTATCATGGAAATCTACAAGACAAAAATCGGTATCTCGTTCATCAACTGAAGCCGAATATAAAGCATTAGCTAATGCATCGGCAGAACTCACTTGGCTTAAACACCTACTGATGGAACTGGGTATTGCAACAACTACCACACCAACTTTATTTTGTGATAATACAGGGGCCACATATTTATCTGCCAACCCGGTTTATCACTCGCGTATGAAACATGTTGCACTTGATTACCATTTTGTTCGCGAACAAGTCTCTGCCGGTCACCTACGAGTTCTACATGTCAACTCTCAAGATCAGCTTGCGGATATGTTAACAAAGCCATTGACTCGTGTACCGTTTCTTCGAAATCGTTCCAAGATTGGCGTGGAATTCAACGTTACTATGAAAGTATGATCCAAAGAGTTGCACTTTAGAGGGCAACAACCTATATTTTTAATTGTTAAACATTTATATGATCACGAACTATCGGTTTTAAGGAACGGGCTATTTATTATTTATCATATCCATGTGAGATGAATTGAATGTATAACTCAATTCGCTCAAAGAAGTATTATGCATGTATTTAGTCCATTTAATTGTTGTGCAATTAGTGTTCCAGATGTAAGTCGGATAAAATTAGTAACTTCTTGTTCACATCACCATTAAACATCTCTCTAGCACTTTTTATTTCAGTCATCCAATAGTGAACATGCTTATCTGAGTTTCCAATGTCTCACCTTTTTTATAAACGTGAAAACCTACTTACGTGATAAACCCCCAGGTCCTTCTAATACCCGACTGACCGATATCTCGCCTTTGATGTGGCTAAACATGTTAGATCTTTGTTTTAGCAAATTCTTTGTACTTTCTTTAATATCTTCATTACCATCAAATCTTTGAACTAATGCATCCCATAATTCCTTAGTTGTCTTATATTCTTTAAAACCATAATCAACTTCATGAAACAGTGCCATAGTAATAGAATCACAAGTCTTGTCATCTTCTCATCTTCATCAACATAAAGATCCAATTCTTTTGGAGTTAATATGTTATTTTTGGTCTCACACATAGGAATATGAAGACCCTTTCCAATCTACCTCTATAGTTTGGGGTAGGTGTATTTTATGAAGGATCTAAACCTGAATTTCCAATCCTGGAAATCATTAGCAAACAAAAGTCCTCGAGACTTTGTACATGTATCGATATATTGTGTAGGTTGAGATCGTAATGTTGTTTAAATTCAGAGGGGCCATTGGAATTCTAACATTGTCCGAGGCTTTGTACATGTACCGATCTCATGTCCTAGGTTGAGATAGTAATGTTGTCTAACAGTACTCAGCAAGGGTATACGCAAAATAGTCAAGATCTCGCAAAGGCCAAGTATCGTGTGCTTGTAGAGAATTAATACTCACACATAACAAGTATTTGTTATAAAAGCAAACATAAACAGAAAAACAAGTAATTGCAAAAACATCCATGTTGGATCTCGAATATGAAAATCAATGCTGAATTACCTTGGAATGTGTGGAATCCAAACCAAGGTTCAATCAAGATTAACTTGTAGATGAAAAGAACAATGAAACACAAAAGAATACTTCAAAACATTTGTATATTGCATTCGTCAACTAGGTCGAGTACTCACTACTTTTCAGTCGACCTACTCGGCAACGTCTAACGACTTTTGCAACCATGTATTGCGATGATTGAACATTATATAAGGATTAATTATTCAATAAGCCTAGAATAATAATCAAATAATTGAATACAAAACACTCCCGCATACTATACACTCAGCCGAACCCTAAGCAATATAAAATATGTCAATAACCCTAAACTTCATTGAGTCAAGTAAACGACCAATTCAGTACACACACTTATATAAGTATAAAGCATACTCAGTGTCCGATTAGTTAACCTACAAGAATTTTTTGCTTTATTTTCCATCTTAATACATTTAATGTGTCGGCCTAAACATTAGGTTTCTATAGTTACATGCATCTACTTATGTTGTACATTGCTTAGATCTGCAATTTTCATGCTCGTCCTATCTTCTAGATATAAGTTTAAGTTTATATGACAATAATTTGCATATATGTAGCTTGATAGTTGCATAACCTCTTTTGTTAAAAGAATGATGATTAAAAATAATGTTTGAATGTTTATATTTGTTTAAAAAAATTGTTTGAATAACTCCTTTAATTGTCATTTATTTACAACATTGTCTTTTGAGATCAACAAATAGCTGCATAAATCAAGGGTAGATACTAGATATATGTTTTTTTTTTCGTTTTTTTTTTTTTTTCTAATTCAAGATTTCCTTAGAAACCATATAAAAGGCATTGTCACGGTAGAAGAAATTAATTTTTTTTATAGTTAAAAAATTAAAAGAAAAACATCAATTTTTAAAAAATAATATCTTTTAAAATAATTTAGCGAGCACACGAAATGTGGCTCGAATTTTGTATGATTCAAGCAAGAGCTCACCGCCTCACTTCTCGAGCTCATGATTTAGCCAAGCTGGTCTGCTTAACGTTGAGCCCAAGACCAAACCAAATCTGACATGGCTCAAACACGTTTCGTTGACAACTCTGGTTTTGTGCCAAAAGTTCGCGTTTACCTCGCTTTCCTAAGTGTAAGACAAGATCAAACGTTTGACGAGCTGGGTACATGCTGAAGCGAGCTCATTCTCATTAGACCCTTAAACTTGACGGTTTACCCATCCTTATCTGCACCCAATGGAGCTCGACTCTCATAAGCCAGAAATAACTAGCATAATGAATTTAAACTTCAGTTCATTTTAAATAGTAACGATGTAACATGACATGGATGACAAATACAAATACTATATATCATTAACGAAAGCTCCAGAAGCAGAATTACCATCTTGGAAAGCCAGGTCAAGAGAAACTGTTGGTTAACACAAGCTAAGGGTATTTACATATCGTCTTCAACTCTTGAAGGCTCTCTTGCAAGATATATATTATTGTTTTAGGTGGTTTACAACAATCAACTTTTTTTATTTTTTATTTTTTTAATATTCCGATACTTTATATCGATGAGTCATCTTCCAAAGAAATAGGAGATCGTGTTACGCATGTTTGTCTCATCGGTGTCAAAAGCCTTGCGAAACGAAGAGGAACGTGTCCTCTCACCAGTGTCCCATTTTCTGTGTATTCCTAATAAAAAATACAATTTCAAGCAAATGATTTTTTTTAAATGGATTTATACGTTGGAATTAGATTTTAAAAAGAAAAGAGAATACAGAAAAATGTAATGTGTACTTACAGTTCGTTCAACCATACCGACTTGATGTATGGTGCTGAGGAGTTCACCTTTATCAAAAGGAACCAAAGCTTCCACCCATACCATACTATCCTGTTCATATGTATCTTATAATTCAGTTTACTTAAATCAAATTAAGAAAGTATGTTCTGGCATTAAACCATAAATTTAGAAATGAAAAAATTAAAATATATATATATAGAGTCAACACCTTCAGTTTCTCCTGTACCGCATTACAGAATTCATCCAAACCACTACCTTCTAGAGCAGATATGCAAATAGTATCTTCAAGATCCTTGGCTTTTAACTTCAATTCTTCTGGATTGTTAGCCTTATCAATCTGTTTTAAAACAGATTCTTGGTTTTTTTAATCTTTTTGATAATTTATATAAAAATAGAAAAAATATATATATCCAGATTCACCTTGTTCCACACCATTAACTTGGGAATTGAGGAAGCATCTAGCTCTGATAGAACTTTTTCTACTGCATCAATCTGCTGTTCCGCCAGTGGGTGGCTACAAGGATGCTTAATTTTTACATACAACTTTTATTTAATAAAATCATTATAGTTTGTTGACGCCTACCTTATATCTATCACGTGCACTAGAAGAGATGACTCTGATATTTCCTCCAGTGTTGCTCGGAATGCAGCAACCTGTAACAAGAAGAAGTTAATTGGCAGAAATAATTGGATGTATTTGAAATTAAACATTATTAGATAAGTAGGCTGTGATGTCAAAGTAACCATAACACAAAGTACAGAGTATATTAAAAGAGGAGGCAAATTTGTGTCATTATATAAATGGGTGGATTTATTTTGTGTTTTTCATCTCAAATGGGCCAAATATAACAAAATTAGCCAAATAGGGAATAGGTTAAATGGTACTAAAAACCTTATCTTTAATGCATACTTACCTAAATCATTTTTATTAGAAGATTAGATTTATTATCAGTGAAATGATAATATAATCCTAATTTCGTAATCATAATTGACCCATCTACTAGTATAAAATGCTCAATTACATTGAATTTAACAAGGCAGTGGAACTCACTAGAGTTGTTGGTAGCTTTTGAATGAATCCGACAGTGTCTGTAAGCAGAAACTCCTTTCCGTTCTTCATCTGGAGTGAAGAGCGTTATTTTTTTTTTCAGAAGAACAAATGTTAAAGACTACGTATAGTCTGTTATCATTGTTAATACACTGTAGTTCCAAAGTACTTATAGCACACAAATATACCCAGAGAATTCCCACTTTTGAGTGGGGTCGGGGAGTACTTATAGCAGTATAAGGTTCCCAAATAATCAACCAACCTGTACCCTCCTTGTGGTTGGATCAAGTGTTGCAAACAAACGATCCTCAGCAAGAACATCAGCCCCTGTTAACTGATTTAACAGTGTGCTCTTTCCAGCATTTGTGTACCCAACCTGCATAAAAAATCGGTCACGTAATTGGAATTAATATAAATGTGTGTGTGTAACACACACTGAAAAGGTTCTTAATCCTACCAATGACACAACTGGCATGGGCACTGAAAGGCGTCTTGTCCGATATTGCTTTCTATGTTTCCGAACAGATTCTAAATCTTTTCTAAGAATACCTATCTGTCACATATCAGGTACACCCAAAAAATTTCATGTTACAACACACAAACAAACAATCAAAACAAATCTGACATGGTGGCATACATAAATTTGTATTGTGAAAAATAATTCCTTACTTGAGTGCGTAAAATACGCTTGTCCACTTCAATTTGTTTCTCTCCCATACCTTTGACCTTTCCTCCTGATTGACGTTCAAGATGTGTCCACATTTTTGTTAATCTTGGTAGCTGGTACTCCATTTGTGCCAATGCAACCTGAAAATTAATTTAAAAATAAACTCATAATAAAGTCTATATTAATTTATAAATAGTTTAACCTAGAGTAAATAATATAACCTGAAGAGAAGCTTCACGTGTTGCTGCTCGCTGGTCAAATATATCAAGAATGAGAGCAGTTCGATCGCATACTCTAACGTTTCCACCAAATGCCTTTTCTAAATTACGTAACTGGCTGCATTTTTATTCAAATATAATTAAGAATGCATTTGCCCCTAATATGTAAAATAGTGATGCTTAAAAACTATTCTCATTTATTTTAGAAATTTATGCAATAACTGATAAAATATATAGTAATAATTCATTCAAGTGATTACAGATCAACAGTTCAGTAAACCTCAATGCCATCTCATGATATAAGGAAAGTGCATATTGTACAAAACGGTATAGAGCTTTATGTGATTTTCCATTTGAGATGGTCAGCTAAAGTATAAAATCTTTTACTCACTGTTTGAGGATTTATTTTGCCAGTTTGAAAAAAAAAAAAAAAAATTTTTGGTCAAAAAATAGACAAAAGTGAAGTTTGATATCTTTAATCTATTTCAATGGAAATCTCATGAAGCTTGGTATCTTTTTGTGCATTTTGCCCATGAAAAAACTGAGTTCTGAGGGAATATAAATATATAAAATCATGTGAGTAGCCCTTCTGACTATTCATATTACCCAAACATCCATAGACAAAAAAATTCAATTTCACAGTTGTATATGATTACAACCAATCAAAATTCGCCATGTTTATCAAATTTGTGCCAATTGCAAAGAATATTGCAAATTTTGAGCCAATTGAGACATGTATCAGTGTGCTATAGGTTGCAAGTAGTAAGTTTCTATACTAGTTGGCATAAAAGTGACTAAGTGATGCACAAAATGACCCAAATTCCCATTACTAAGTTTCTTTTTACTAAAAGACTCTGTATTGGTAAACCTGATAAAATTTATAAAAAAACTTTCATGTGCTATTTTGATGATATATTGTGTAAAATGGCTATTCGCATGATTTTCCTGAATAACATGAATTCTTCCTAAGGGAAATCTAGGTGTAAAGTGGTATACTCCCACCCAACTAACTGTTTGTGAGTTCAAATCCTGCAGAGAGTGCAGGTGTGGTAATTTACGAAGTAGAGGAGGCGTAGAATAGAGTGTATGTGGGGGTGTGTGTTCCTGTGTATTCTGGTCCATAAAATTAATACATAAGTAACATTAATTCAAGAAGAGAGTTTTGCCAGCCAGCTTGATCACTAACCCTGGAGAGAGTTCATCATCAAATATTACCGTCTCTACACCATAAGCGTTAATCGCAGTTTTAATTTCTGCAACCTTACCAGATCCGATATATGTCTTTGGGTTTGGAGTTGATAGTCTGCATCATTAAATTATTAAAAAAAATATGTCTTAAAAGTTAAAACACAGAATAGAATTGTGTTTCTTATATATATGATATAGATTAGAGTACATTAAAAGTAGATTAGATTGCTGTTAAAAGAACATATATATGATATAGACATACATAAACCAATGAAAATAAAATAATTATTAGAAAAGATTAAATGTTACTCACTTTTGATAAGTGGAATCAACAACCATTAATCCAGCAGTATCAGCTAATTGAGCCAGTTCTTTGAGTGACTCTTCAATGCTAAATAACTCCTCAGATTCATCTTTACGTGCAACACCTACAAGGTAGGCTTTCTCTTCAAAAACCTGATAATGTTAACTAATATTCAATAAGAAATTGCAGTACGCAAATAAGAAATATTTATTCTTATCACATTTTAAACTACTTAATGTAACCTGGACCGTTTTGGATGGTTTTGACAAACTCTGGGCCGAACTGCTAAACAAGGTTTTGGGAAACCACACACCTATCTGGTTTTAATGGTTTGACATTTCGGTTTTGACAGTGTGACAGTTTGAGCTGCTTATTTATTTATTTTTTTTCAGATTTGTATTAATAGTTTTAAGTTGATAAAAGATATTTCATGAACATAATACAAATGCATAACTGAATAGTGAATACTACAAAAAATGAAAAAAAAAATAAAGAAACAATTGTTTCCAAGTTACAACATGTTAGCCGGAATGCCAGATCATTAAACTGCCAAACTAAACCATAAACCAACTGCATGAATCTCAACTAGCCAACTTGCTTCAATTTGAGCAGTTCAGGACTTCAGGTGGTTTCAGTTATTTATAAAGACCCCTACTTGTTAGCACCAAAAGACAATAATTGGTATGCTTTATTGAACAAATGACCACTTTCTAGCCATTTTGAATTTATATAATATGGTCAATTCTTAAGGAATAAACAATTCAGAACATCAGGAGTTGAATACAAGAAGTTTTTTTTAAATGACGCAAAAAATTTGCCCCTGTTCTGACCAAGATACAACTTTGCCTAGGTATGTAGCATCATCATTATGAATAAAATAAAAGACATAATGATGAACGAAAATAGATATGAAAGTGAAGATCACAGATCAAAGATCCTGGCAAAGATATAAAGAATACTCCCACCATCATAAAACAAAAGAATCGGCCAACAAACAGTATCTATAATCTGTGCAAAATGAGACATGCTTTCAATTTTCATGTAATTCAGGGAAAAACAGACTTGAGAAGTCAGGTGCTGCAGGCCTGCAACACGACAGTATCGGTGTTCTCTGTGATTGCAAAGTGGAAGAAACAAAACACGATTGAGAAATCACTAAACTATCAACTTCAGAAGAAACTAAACACGATTGAGAGCTCGAACACAGTTACAAACTACAGGAATTACACACCTCCCTGCCGTTTCGCAGCTTGAATCGACTATCATCTCCATCCTCCTCGCTAGGGCTTGCTTTCTTCTTAACAAACTTTTCTGCCAACACACTTGCCGGAGCACTTCCGGCGTCTTCCTCCACCACATCCACAAGTCCTTGCAGCACTCCATCGTCAGAATCCGGTACCTGGCTGCCAATAGAAACTTCCGTTCCGTCATCGGTCGGGGACAATACTCCGGTTCCATGTTCTACAACTCTAATTGACGGCTTAAAACGACGGTGACGATTTCTGCTAAGATTATTACTGTAATCTTGTATCAAAAAACGAGTTGTGAAATTAGGGTTCCTAGTATAGCGATTGAAGTCAAATTGCGAAAAGAGAGTGTAAGGTTTAACAACTGAATGAAAGCATAGAGTCATTATCAATGGAGGGAGGATTCGAAGCGATATTTGTGGGATTGGATCAACTTTATGGTCGTTAATGGCTTCCGGTGACGGTTCCGTAAAATGTATTCTGGGCCCTTCAAGTTTTTGCACTTGCTACTTATAACCTTCGTAATATCATTTGAATCTATCCATATGACTCGTATTCGACTTGTATAGTTTTTAATTCCCGATAAAAGTTGATAATATCCAATCAGTGCAAGTGACACCAGGTATACAACATGTATACATTTATATGAGTCGTATAGGTCACTTGGTTCTTTTGACACCACATATATTAGTATCAATATGACGCGTATGAGTGCATATATGACCCGTATGAGTCTATACGAATCTTGTTAATTGGCACAACTTATTAAACGAACAAATGCAACCTACCATTTGTTCAAATTGTTGGTGTCATCTCTATACACAATACTTTCTACATTGCTAACGTTTATAAGTAAGGAATGAGAAGGTAATTTCGTTTGTGTACTACAGAACCTAAAAGATACGTTGCAACAGTGTATGGAGTCACGTATAATTGTAATAGATAGAAAGTTGGCTCTTATAATTGCAACGTGCTAATTCGATTTCCTCAACATCAAGACTGCATGATTTCATCAGGTTATCATAACAAACAGTTGAGTTTTCACCAATTTTAAACCGATCAATAACTATATATATTAATCGGTTTAAGGCTCACATTCCTAACATTTTCCATCCATACATCTCATGAGTACAAAACGTCAATTTAGTTAGTATCTGTAGGATTCCCATAAATCCAAAAAAAGTCAGTCCCACAGTTATCGCCGGCATTTCATCACCTACCTCATACTCTTCAATTTCATTTAATTATGTTCGTTTCTCCAAAAGAGCAAAACCTGGAAAAAAAATTATATACAACAAACAAAAGGATTACAAAATGAGAAAGGCATCCTTCAAAACACATGACATGTTTCAAAAAATACTTTAGGAACCCAAAAAATTGCATAAGACAGCCAACACATGTCAACAGTACAAATAACAAGTCTAATATAAAATATAATTACAAAAGCAACCCAACGTAGTCATGCCGACCTCTCAAATAAGGACCTATACTACACCTGCTATACATATAACAAGTCTAATATACAATCTAATTACAAAAGCAACCCAACATAGTCATGCCGACCTCTCAAAGTAACCAAAATTTTAAACAGGTCAATCAAAATAACTAAACCAATAGGTGTGACAGCCAAAATTCTCACACAATTACACGTATCAAAATATGGTCCCAGTTAAGTTTAAACGCAAAATATTATCAAAATTTCGCTCCGAAGCGTGAAATTATAATATTTAAGTTAAACATACTTAATTACATGCCAATATATCATAACATAACCAACATATAGTATTTTAAGTTTACAAATACCAAAAACAACATTACGCTTGAATTCGCTCTACAATGTGCCCGATCATGATGTCTGATGCATACCTAGTTTTGACCTATAAACATCACATATAAACTCACATTTAGTTCATATGAACTAAGTAAGTCAATCCCAAAGTCGCCAAGTCAAAATATAAAAAAAAAACTCAATTTTTGGTCCAGGCCGTAACCTAGCCGTAAACCCTAGGGCTTTGGTTGTAAGTAATTTTCCTGAAATGCCCAGGCCGTAAGTTATAGTCCCCTGGCCGTAGCTTACGACCACATGCACATCAGCTTTCCTGTATTGTCATTTTGGCTCCTCCGAAGGCCCTTTTCATCTGTTCTTTCGACTTGTATTCACCCAATTCAAAATCCAAACATATATATTTGATATCTACCATATCATATAACATTGGCCAACCTTATATAGGTATAAAAACAATATGGATTTCAATAAATTTTGGGTGAAAACTTATTAATGGGTCAAAATTACCAAGTCACCAATTAGCCCTTTTTATAACACTTAATCACACACTTATGAATTAATATTTGGTTATAGATGATTACACCCTCATTTTATCATCTTAAACCATAATTTACTCACTTGGTAACTTTCAAACTTTTGTTGTTTATTGTTTAAAGGATCATTTCTACTGGTTTGATCACAACTTGTAAACACATACAATCTCCAGCTCATCTGCCTAAGTTTTTCACACCAAAATCCCATACTCAACTCAATGGCTCATCCAATTATCCACCCTCTAGTGGTTTAATACTTAAACTACTGGCTCGTCCATAAATTATGTAGTTATTTTGTTTTACAATTGGAACAAAATATCTTGAATTAAAAGCATTTGGTTGATAAACTTTTTTAGTCTTTTCATTTCGAAAATAATCATTAAAAGCCTTGGTCAATAAGTCGATTAAGTTGACATTCTCTTTCGTTTTCTTGTTGTTCCTTGACTTTCTTAACCTCCTCCTTATTTTCCTTTTCTTCTTTTGTTTCTGACTTTCTGACATCTCAACAGGTTTTTGATATTGACTTGAATACTTTCTTAGAAATATCAACAAGATCTTCATCCATCCGCTTTTTCTGGAGTTCAGATTTATTTTTCAAATCTTCAATTTCTTTCTTTAAACTCATATTCTCTTTTTTTAACAAATCAAATTCATCACATCTTTTATTTAGTCTCAGATCATCAATCTGATCTTTTAAATCATTAGTATTAGTCTTCATTTTAAGATCATCACACAAATTGGCAATAGCAATCCAAAGATCTTTAGAATTCTTGATTGCTTGAAATTCTGAAGAATGTCTTTAGAAATTGCCATAGAAAGCAAAGTAAAAACCTTTTTTTCAAGATCATAACTTTCTTTCTCTTCGTTATTCAATCTTGATGGATTCTTATAAACTCCATTGAGCTTAGGCTGAAAATATCCATCAAATATAGGAATTTTGAGATTTGGGTCAACAAGCTCGAGAAATGTTTCAAATTGTATAATCCAAGATGAAAAATCGCTAAGCGAGAAAAGAACCCGAAGCTTTGACATATTTTCAATCTCCACTTTACTAAACAAAGTAGATAATATTGAATAATGTGCCATTTTGAACTATCGAGAAAAATTTTTCAACAATTTTAAAAAAATTTATAAGTCTTGTTTTGTAGATACTGATAGTATCTACAAAAGTCAATGATAATACTAACAATTTGAAAAAGTTAACGCTGATACTAATAATCTGAAAAAATCAACACTGATACTAATAGTATCAATGAAGATCCTTCAATACTAATAGTATTGACCAAGATTCCATCGATACTAATATTATCGACAAAGATTCCACCGATATAATAGTATCAATGCAAGAAATGGCGGGAAAATCTTGAAAACTCCCAACGTACAGCTCGAAAAATCACAAAATCCCTTCTAAAATCTTCATTTTTGAGAGTTAGAAGCCGAATTTTATATCAATCTCTTCGTAATTCAAAAATACACAACCCTAGCCGGTCAATTTGATCAAAATCACATCTGAATATATATGTAATGCTTAATAAGTCAAGTGACTTACCTTGTTCAAATGGTTGGTTAACTCTTACAACCTCTTTTCCACTTCTATGGCTTGTCCCTTGACTTCCACCACCAACACCTAGTTGCATTTCACATGTATACAACTAGTTTCAATACACACAACACATATACATATTGATTCAAACTCATTTGAATCTCATTTCTCACTATGTGATGCTTTAGAAGTCAAGTGTCACACCCCGGGCCGGCGGGAACGGATCGGGCTTTCCCGTCGGGCGGAAGGTTCCCGGGGCGCGATATCTTTGAGTGATAATCAAATGATCAGATTGTTTACATAGCACATGAGATATAAATGAGAAATGCTAATCATGACATGAAATAGAATTACAAAGTTAAATTACATTGTACATCATAATTTAACTAAGTAACTCTAATCAAAAAGAATCAATGAGTTTATATCTTGTATATGTACAAGATATACAAAAGATGATTCATTGTCTAGTCATCAAAAGTATGCAATATCCAAAAGTAGCTAGGTCTTATAAGAGTCCACTAGCTAGTCCTTGCATATATGAAATTACACCTGTTCGTCACCTGAGAAACATGTATTTAAACAAAGTCAACACTAGGTTGGTGAGTTCATAAGTAAGTAAATTGAAAACCATTGAATTGATCATGCACACATCCACAATGTCATACTTGTTACTTGTAATACTTGTTTCATCTGTACCACCCAATGGCCTCTCCTTAGTTATATGTACAAGTAATGTATCACCTGATCAAGTATGCTTATATATAGGGAATCCTGAAAGGGTCAAGCCCAGACGCTATCCCACCACATACTCAGTCAAGTTCCACACCACTTGCGATACAACTAAAGATATCCATTTCCCCGCTTATTCATCTCCATTAATATGTATTCAGTTATTGTATTGATGATAGAATAATATATTGTATGGGGTTTAATTATCAAACCGAAGTATTGATAACCCTCGATGTATTAAGGAATTTTAGATTAATATAATCCTGTCCTTGTATTATTCTATACTTGAGGTGGGTTAACTGATGATACTCTATTAAATATTAAGAGTGTGAGTTAACCCCTTGCAACTTGTTCTTGAACCATAGAGCATAGAGCCTAAAAGGAATCCATTGAAATCCTCACGTAATCAGATTTCAATGCATCCGATTTATCTCTACCACTTTGCATGTCTATTGTCCTCAACGAAATCTATTACTAGTAGTGTAACATGAGAGCAGATCACCTTCTCAACCTACTAGTCAATAGGGTTTTCGCTGGATTAATTACTTATCACTGTAGATTAATATCACCATGTGTCGCTTACCAGAACCTGACTTGAGGTCGCCCTGTCACCGGTCATACGTTACCGGCCAATGAATTGTTACGATCAACATACTAGCCCTACAAGCTAGAGGTTTGTCAAACCTATGGTACCACTATGCTATCGTCGGTTTAGTCACGTCAAACTAACTGGTCAGCGAATTTAAGGGACTTACATGATCACTTGAACAAATTGGCACATGATTGAAGTGATATAATGCAAACAGGTCAAATGTAACTAATTGTAATTGTATTCACTTGTACTCTTGTTCTCATTGTAATATGTTCTCCGTGATATTAACAAAGTTAAATAAGAACTAGTCTTATTAAGTTATGTTAATTAATTGAGTGAATGATGTTGTTATCATGAGATTATGTTATCATGATTATCATTCCATGTTCCTTGTTCTTCTTGTAATATGTGTTGAGTTGTAAAGTTAAGTGCTATAAGAGCTAGTCTTAATACACTTATTTAACTCTTGTATTGAATGATGTAATAAAGATATATTATCTTTATATCATTCTTGTGTTATGTTCATGAAATCATGTCATCATTTTTCCTTGTAATTGTTGTAATGTCATTTCTTGTAAGAATAACTAAGTGTTGTAAGAGTTAACTTACTACTAAGTTATTCTATTGTATCGATGAGTTATGATATTATAATATCATCATCATCTTATCTTTCCTGTATTCTTGAATTCAAACAAGCATGCATACAATGATTTATGATAATAAACAATTTAATATCAACTAATCAAAGTATTAACAATATGTAAGCAAAACTTTTAAGTAATTAAAAGTAAAGCATGTTTCTCAGCCCCGAGAGTTAAAATCAGTAAAGATTAAAGTAAAAGGGGCATATGAACTCACCTTGGTGTTGTAGGGTTGACTTAGCTTAAAGAAATGAAGACACGCGCTCTTTGTCGTTCTTGTTGTTGGTTATTTCACGTTCCTGTATTGATTACATGTTGTGGTAATTTATAAGTATAAGTTATGAGATTTTGTGCGCGTGTATGTGTTGACCTTAACTTGGTTGTCATGACTTGGTCTCGATTCTCATTCGGCCCAATTCAATTGAAGTGTATTTATTAACACTCAATCAATTTAACATAAGTATTTTGTAGGATTGTAAGTTATGACTAAAGTTTTCTATCAATATTAGCTTTTTAGTATTAAACCTAGTTCCGTATAGATTTAATAATATAGGCGTCATTAATGGTGTTAACCCAAAATCAACACCTTTGAAAATAGTCATGACCATCACCATTTATGAATTAAATTGCGTTTAATTTTGTTGGACCGAATAGATGTGTCATTGGGCCGACTAGTGTCGCGGTCTATCAAACCAAAATGATAGTGTGTGAGATCGAACCATGGTTCTAGACCGAAAATAATTGGGCTGTCGGGCCGGTTTAGTTGAGGTTGGGCCTGTTGGGCCGGCTGTAACAAGTGGGCCTACTCATTTATATGTGGCCCAAAGTGTTTATGATTGGGCTGATTATTTGTTCCTAGTCCAAGATAGTTGTTATTGGGCCTAAGCATTATTATTGGCCGAACATATAGAACATATACGTGTGTGTGGCTGCATAATAAGATGGCCACAAATAAATTGTTGGCCTAAGATGTGAGCTGTAACCAACGATTTAATTCACATGTAAACTATTGGGCCATAGGGTTTCTTGGGCCGAATAGTGTGATGGGCTATTTGAATCAGATTTGGCTACTACACCAAGACTAGCCCAAAGCAAAAGATATGTCGGCTGGCTTCCCAAGATGACCGTGAAAACCAGTGTATTGGGCCTGTAGGATACTTGAGCTGCTAGACCTCGGCTGATTAAGTAGTATAGCAGCGAACCTTTTGGTTTTGCTGGGTTAGGTTCGCTTAGGATGGTCTAGTCGGAAGGTTCGTTGCTGTTAGATGGTTCGGATGGTAGTAGACCCGCCCATGAAGGTTCGTTGTTACTCAAAGGTTCTGTGGTCAAGGTGCAGGGTTCGTCTAGGCATAGTATCCGGCTAAGGTTCGTCTCCAGAAATTTTCAGCCATAGATTCGCCACGTGTGTTGCTGGGTTCGACAAGTCATGCATCAGTAGGGTTCGTTTACTGAAATGAAAGGTTCGGGACTCACGTGCAGGTTCGACTAAGGTTCGTGACATCGAGGAGGGTTCGGCCAAGGAGACCGATCGTACAGGTTCGGTGGTAGTGCAGCTAAGAGGGTTCGGCTTTCCAGCACCTCGCGAACCTGTGGTTCGTGCTTCATCACCATCGACCTGATGAACTTGTAACCGGTCCCCGAGCTCCCCCTTCATTAACATGCCTTGTACGAACCTTGGTGAAGTCTGAATGCAGGTTAAAAGTCGGATAATACTCGATTTATAGAGGTGTCATGTGTATATATCAACCCAAGACACAAAACCCTATTTTTCAGCCTTTTGATGGCTTCATACCTCGATATATTGTGGATAAAACTTCAGATCTGCAGTACTTTCGTGTAGAGGACTTCAAGGGCTACGCGTGGGTTCGAAAATCACCCAAATCGGGCTTGAAATGAGTGAGATATGCTTGGTTGAAGGTGATGTGGTGATGGTGGGTTTTCTAGCCGGAAAATGGAGAAGAGAGAGAGTGGAGATTGTGAAAATGAGAGTTTTCTCCACATTTGGAGTTTTTATACTCCGTGTGGTGTTCGGGTCCGTTTTGGTTGCTCGGTTCGTTAATTCGTCGCGTATCCGGATTTTTACGCGTAATTAATTAAAATAAGTAAATAAATAAATAAGGACTTTAATTAAATTAATTTGATGAGTTTCAAAATTGTAAAAATGTTAATTATTTTATTTAATTAATTTAAAATTCGTTTCGTGTCGTAATTCTTTTTCGTTTCGTCGAATCGCGTCACCATCGCGCGTATTCGTTCGAATCGTCATTCGAACGAACACGACAATGGTTTTGCTTCCCGACTTTTGTTTTCTACTTTCCAGTCATCATTTCAGAACGTTAAACTCACAGATATGTTTGTGTGAATCGTCACCCACGCAAACACACTGTCAGTTCGTTATTCTGAAATGACACTGCAGTTTATGTTTAGATTGTGTTTCCTCACTGTCGGACTCAACTAAACATCCTGTTTTCATCTTGTATTCACATTGAATTGTCGGCCATCTGATTCCTGTCATCTATGGAACTCAGATCGCAACCGATTTGTTTCTGATAATTGTTTGAACACCGTTGTTTCTCATGTTTTGTTGTGTTAATTGTAATTAAGTTTTCACTTAATAAACACAACTAATGTTTCTAATGTACGTTGTACTTAATGTATTTAAGTTTACACGAAAATACGTACAACTGTTCTTGTATTTAGAATCCTGTTAATACAAAAACTGTTCACAAATACGTGTGTACACATAGTTACTGTATGCAAGTACACATACCGTACGGACTTGCCGGGCGGTCGGGTACTAGTTGTCACATCAAGTTACCATCCTTAACCAACCTATGTTAATCATAAACATATAATCTTAATTCAAGCATTTAATCAAACACTTGGTGTGCACCTATAAGTCCGTTTGAATTGGGTCAAACGAGATTACTTGACTCGTAAACGTGCGGAATCCGTAAACGTGTTGATGTGTGTGTGAAAGATTAAAGATGACAATGTAGGTAATCTGAATTCTCATTGAATCAAGATCTAATTACGAGACTTTTAATAAGATGAATGAAATGCAAAGTCTCTCTCTCAAGATTCAAAAAAAATCTTAATATTGTGAATAAAGAACTTCTCTCTCAAGTCTAGACATTACCTATTTATAGGTTTACAAAGTCCAATAGTATCGATACTAATAGTATCGATACAAAACACATAACAAAAACTAAGTCCATTTCGATACTATTAGTATCGACACTAATGATACCGATACTAATAGTATTGGCAAAACCCTAAAAACAAAACTTAGAATTTGAAACAAAACAACAAAATACAATTCAAATACATTATATGGACTAAAAACAATATATTCAGTAATCATCGAAAGTTGTTGATAAATCCGTGCACTAACAGCACCCATTTATTTAACTAATCTTGTTAATGTTTAAACATGAACCAAATCCATATTTATAAACTCCAAAATCACCAATTCATTATTTTTTATAAAAGATTAGTCAAAACTGATACACAACTCATTCAAAACCATGTTATAAACAATCATACTAGTTGATAAACACCGTTAAGATGACTTCAACACAATTTCTCTAGTTACCCAAATCCATCCAAACCAATTTTAACTAAATATCATAACAACTAGTAATTTGATTGTCTTAAACACATAATAAGCATTAGTTCATGGTTTCTAGCTCATTTTAACAACAAATTTCAAGATTTGAACCAAACCCTAACTTTGTTCATCTAAAAAATTTATAACCAACATCAAATAAGAAGCTAGAGGTTACTTACAAGATGTTAGAATCACTAGTAGATAAGATTAGAAGCCTCAATCTTGAATTTTAACCATGTAATCATCGAGAACTAATGGATTAAGAACTAGGGTTTGAACTTCTCTTCTAATCCTCTTCTTTTGGCTTCCCCACGTAAAATACACACATATATATAAAAATTCTGGACTTTGACTTAAGTCAAAGTCTTTATTCCCCTTTTTTTAACAACTTTGCCTATATGGCAACTTTAACCCCTCAAGCTTTAAAACTAGTTAACTCATATAACCAACAAAATCAAGTTAGTTACTAGTTAACTATAATACCCAAATGTTATTATATTATTATCATAACATAATTTAAAATTTAATAACATTTATTTATTAAAACACACGTGACCGTTAAAACCGGTCGTTACAATAGAAGCCCAAAACATGCATCCTCTAAAACCATTATGATTGAGGGTATCTTCCCAAATCAAACCATTGGAATTACATTCTTTATAATATTACCATCCTTAGCACACCACAACACACTGTTTCTAATGTGTTTCACAATTTTCATAACATTTG
The DNA here is from genome assembly GCA_009363875.1 of Mikania micrantha. NCBI lineage: Eukaryota > Viridiplantae > Streptophyta > Magnoliopsida > Asterales > Asteraceae > Mikania > Mikania micrantha. Next base: position 39,825,598 of record CM018692.1, read on the forward strand.
ATTCACCACCTAAGAGACATGAATATGGAACTAGAGGTGGCAATCTTGACCCAAAATGGGTTGGTTTGTGTAAACAATTATTGTATGTTGGTTGAAATATGTAACACCATAACATAAAACGGGTTGAAATGAACGACACTTTAACACGATTTGAGTCAAGATAGGTAACTTAAAAACTATGTGAATAAAATAGATTCAAACGTGTAACAATGATCAATAACATATTTGAAGAGAAAATCACTAAATATTATCCATAAATACTATTTGTTTAGTTACAAAACATTTTGACATGGACTAAATTGTTGTTTTTTGAAAACGAACCATTTAGTCAAACTAAATATACTTAAAACCGTCTTGTCCCGTACCCATCCTGACTAAAACCCTATTTTGAGGTATTACCTTACTTGCTCATTTTGCCTGGCTTATATAGAAACAATACAAGCTAACATCCAAAGGAACATATAACAGTTGCCATAAGCCCATACTTGGGAAATTTGGCAGTAGCTCAAACCCCCAATCCATCGCATAAGATGACAACAACTACCTGGGATCAACAAGCGCCAACATCTAGGGTAGTGAATTCCATATTTAATTAATTGTTTAATTTCACCACGTGACTCCACAAGCTGCCGAGTAAGCCCAATAGTGTCAAATTAAAACGTTACCCAAAGACAACAATTTAGAGGTGGGCAAAAAAGGGTTCCGAATCTTGAACCAGCCACCTGAATTGGAAATAGAATTACCAGAACCGATTTCCTCTTTACCCAGCTAAAACCGGCCACAAACCAATAAAAACCTGGTCAAATACTCAAACGTAACAAAAACTAGTTAAAAAAAAGATGGTTTGTGCACATGTGGGCTGTGGACAACAGCCACAAAGAAATCTGTGTTCAAACTTCGGAAACATTGGCAGCTTGTGGACCTTCTCATTGCAAGGCCCAAATCAAACCAGTTCCACTTCTCTATAATGTTAACTAAATGTGCACATTTCGGGTTTATTCAAAAACCGGTTCTAGGTTTTCTGAAATCAGGTACAACCGGGTCCGGTTCCAAGGCATACCTGGTTCCAAGGCATACCCGGTTCCGGGTCGGGTACACGAATCAAAAGGCATACCCTATGGTATGCGGTTAGGGTCGGGTCCGGATCAGGTATGAAAACCTTATATAACTTGGTATTGGTTAATTTTTTTTTTACTTTCTTAAAATTAAACATTTAAACAACATAAATTTCAATTTTATTTAGTTTAAACAATCTACAAACTAATACATAAACATTAAAATAACATAAATTCTATTTTTATATTTTTAAAAATTAAAAACTAATACATAATTTAAAAAAAAAAATAATTATACAATTTATCTAATTGCTTATCAGCCTTGAAGGATATGATCAAACGAAGATGCTGATATGACTAACAATGTTAACCAAGATGCTTCATACATTCTTATTGTTTGCTCCTTTATTGACAATGTTAACGGTTAGTTGTTTAAACCACAAGGGGCTGCATTGATAAAATATTTTATTTCGGTTGAAATAGTTAAAACACTTAAATCACATGGATCAAAACCGTAACTTACTCTTTTCCAATTTACATATTTTGATGTTGTAACGTGTGAAAAAATATGTTTCTTGAGATTTTATTTATTTTGTGCTATTTTCTTTCTAATCTAAGAAAATGTTTATAAAAATTATATTGATTTAAAGAAGAAAATGTAGCTAATTACCTTTTTTTCTCATTTAATTAATCTAGCTTACGTATTTTTTATACATAAAAATAAATAATTTTGATTTAATGACTTTGAATTATTTCAATTTTTTTATAATTTTACCTTTTTGAAAAAATGATCTCAAACGGTCATAAACGACTAGAAATTCGAAAAAAACGACTATTTTTCAAAAAAACGGTAAAAATCGGTCCCAGGTCGGGTTGGAACCGGGTATGACCGTGTTCGGGTATGAATAGGGTCGGGTTTTCTTCTGGGTCTAGGTATGGAACCGGGTTTTCTGTGCACCTCGACTATTAACCGAGTCTCATTGGTGAGCAAATATCCACACATGAACCAGGGACAACCCTGAGAATTTGGGTGCCCAGGACGAGTCGGGGAAAAAGGCTCCTAATGCCTAACGCATTCAAATATATAAAATTTTTTCGTAAGGGAAGACTAATTATACTAATAAATGATAAACATAAATCAAAGTGTCAAGTTTAGTGAAATACATATAATAGTAATTAACCGATGATACGTGAAGCTTGCCTAGCATTCTTCATAAATTTATACATAGCACCTGATTGTGATTGTCTCATTTCCTCGTCTCTTTTCCTTTTTTTCGTTTCTGACTATCGGATAGTTGTTTAGGAGGCTTAATTCCTTAATTTAAAAATTAGGGATGCAAATTAGTAAACCTTAAATCCTAATCCTAAATCAGTAAATCATGTTATCTCATTGTTAATAACGAAGTGTTATAAGATCAAGACTTATTTCACATAAGCCATTTATATGTACGGATGAATTTATGAAGTTATATTATCATAAACATCCTTAATTGTCATAATTGCTAATACACACAAGCATACATAATATGATAAGCGATAATAAAGATCAACAATATTATCTTAATCATAGTATAATTGAAATGTTGTACTAAAACTTTTAAAGAATTAAAAGTATTAGCATGTTTCTCAGCCCCGCTATTTAAAATAAAAAGATTAGAAACATGGCGTATGAACTCACATTGTAGTTGAAGTGGTTGACTAAGTAATAATGGAAAATGCACACGCTCACTGTTGTTTTTGTGGTTGTTTTCACGATCCTGTATTGATTCCATATTGTTTGTAACTTATAAGTATAAGTATATGTATATGTGTGGGTGTGTGTTAGCCCTACGTTGGTTAACACTTGAAAGTCTTTGTTATCGTTTGATCCTAATTCACTTGAGATGGAACGTACTAACACTTAACCGACTAGGTTAAGCTTAGTATATCGTATTAAGTTCTGCTTTAGAGGTTTGATCTCAATCACCTATACTAAACTTAAGCCCAACTTTGAAAATCCATATTATTCTCAAAGTATATTACTTAGATTTATTGATATTAAAGTTTGTAAATCAAGATAATTTCTAAGTATAAAACTTAGAATTTTAAGTTGATTTAAACTCTAATTTGTTGTTCACTTAAAAGAGTTATCATTCCTTTGGTTGTGTTAAGGTAAGTAGCAATTACAACTTGACCATTTAACACTCTTTGAAAAAGATTTAGTTGTTATTTAGTTAATTAAATAACAAAGCCACAAACTTTGTAGTAAATTTGAGGTTTTAGGTTTTATGCAATTTGTTTAACAAAACCCTTACCACCTTTGTAGTAATACCATACATGGGATGTAAAAGATTTAGTTTTAAGGTGGTGATGTCCAAATTGTACTAGTAAATATCGTATGTGAGTGGGGCTCCATGCTAGGCCGAATGATGGTATGCTAGGCCGAATGATGATATTCTCCCGACTGAGATGAGCTTAACCAAATAAATCATGGTGCGAATGAGGCTAAGTCTTCAGCCGAATGATTCTGTGGGCGAATGGGTACCTTCGGATCTGAACTCATTCGGCTTGAGGGTCCATCGGTCGTTCCAGCCCACCCGAGTTACTCCATTTGGCCATGGGCCGTTCCAACCCACCCGAGTCACTCCATTCGGCCATGGGCCATTCGGCCGGGCTGTGTGGTTTCATTCGCCCATTGCAGCTGCCATCACTTGGGACACCCACATTTCCGGTGGTAATGACTGAAACATATATAGGCCACACAAGTCCCCACTCTATTCCAACAACATCCTTATGAGTTTTAAGTAATACATCGGTTGGGACTTAGGAAAACAAAGAGATGGGTGAAAACCCTAAAAATCCGAATCTTGTAGCTCTATTTAACTCTGATTCAGTGGTTTTCACCTCCGATCTGTTGAACTTTCATGTGAGGGATGTTGAGAACTTTGATTTGGTAGCTTACTTGAAGGATTTGGTCAAGAAATGGAAGAGATCTTGGTGATTTTGTGTTGAAATCTTAGAGAGAGAGGAAAACCGAAAATTGTAGAGAGAGAGTGAGTAGATGATGGAATAAATGAGGAGTTAATGCTTGAAAATAGGTTTTTATACCCCGCGCGTGTTCGGGTTCGTTTCGATTGCTCGGTTCTTATTTTCGTTACGGTTCCGAAACGTAAATCGCGTAAATCGCGAGATAAATAAAATAGGATTTATTTTCACAGTTTTGAAGTGGTTATTCCTAGTAAATCTTTTTAATTCTTTTATTTTATTATTATTAAGTCGTTTTATCATTTCGTTTCGTCAGATCGTTCCGCCATCGTGCGTATTCGTTCGAATCGTCACCCGAACGAATCCTACGACGGTTTCACTTTCTGATTCTTGTTTTCTACTTTTCAGTCATCGTATAGAACTTTAAACTCACAGATATGTTTGTGTGAATTGTCACCCACGCAAACACATTGTCAGTTTAGCATTCGTAAACGAAACTGAACTTATATTTTGAATTGTATTTCCTCACTGACGGACTCAACTAAACTTGCCTGTTTTCACATTGTTATCATGGAATTTACATTGTTTTTTCACTTAATTGTCGGCCATCTGATTCCTGTTATTTGTGGATATCAGATCGCAACCGGCATGTTTTCGTCATGTGCTTTCACATTGTTGTTTCTCATGAGTTGTTGTATTTACTGTATTTAAGTTTTCACTTAAACACATACAACTGTTATTTGTTTTCTAAGTCCCGTTGTCACACAACCACACAATTGTTTACACATTGTATTTACACATAGTAAATAGTGAAAGTACACGTACCGTACAGAATTGCAGACGATCAGGTACTGGTTGTCACATAAGTGGTCAAGGAAGCGGACGCCGGTCGTGACTCGTGAGGAGCTGAGGGCAAGGGCCGACTGCCGAGGGGTCGATTGGAGTAGCCGAGCAGGAGCACTGGAGCAGAGTCGGAAGGCGGGGGAGCTGGCGCAGGGAGGGGAAACGCCAATCGCCTCTCGGCCGTAGCAGGGTCGTTGCCTCGCTGGGAGCCAGGATACTAAAGGGACCCAAAGGGGGTTTTGAAATGGACCAAAATTTTTTAGGATTTGGTGGGTTAAGCACTTAAGCATCCAAAAAATTAAAAAATTTAGGTGATGAGCTTAAAAAATAACTTAGGTATACAAAAAATTAAAAATGGACCCATTTTAATACAAATTGTGCCCCCTTTTGAAATGGGTTTACAAACCATTTTTATTTAGTTTTTTTAATATATATATATATAGGGTAAGGAGTAAATGGTAACCCATGTTAATTGAGGTAACTTATAAACCTAATTTGATTGGTTGTCTAATTTAATGAATTTGAAATGTGTGGTCCATATTAGATCTGGGAAAATGAGTGGTTGAGATTTCTTTAAGGGTATTTTGGAGATTTGTGAGGTGTACTTGATTTGATTTTTAAAATAAAAGTTTACCTCCCATTTTTTTAAACCTTCATAACTTTTATATACATTATTATTTTATTAAAAAAATTACACCATTAAATTTGTTACATTTTTATCTTTAATTCAAGTATAGTTTTGTCAAAAAAATTTAAAGTTTTAGAAATTACACTGATGTAATCAGCTGAATTTTTTCAAAGTGTTCGTAATTACACTGATGTAACGAGTTGAATTTTTTCAAAGTGTTCTTAATTACACTGATGTAACGAGCTGAATTTTTTCAAAGTGTTCATAATTACACTAATGTAACGAGTCGTTACACTGATGTAACGAGCTGTAACTTATTATTTATTTTACGTTACAATTATCTAACTTTCTATCTTATTTGATATAAATTTATCTAATTAACTAAATTTTATAATAAAAAATAAGTTTGTAATATATATTTAAGATGAGAGAAAAAAAATTTTCATGGAAAATTTTTGAAAAAAGAGAAAAATTATGGTACTTATGTTTTTTACGTTAGTGTAATTACGAACGACCGAAAAAAATTTGGCATGACTATAATGAAATTAACGAGAAAAATATGACGAGTTTAATGGTGTGTTTTTATAAAAAAATAACATAGTATAAAAAAGTTATAAGTGTAAAAATCAAGGGGGAAACGTTAATTTAAAAATAGGAAAATAGATGGTTTTTTTAAGAGTGTGACACTTGTCACTCTTATATTAAATCTGATTTTTGTAATTAAGACAAAAGACCATAATGCCCTTTTGTATTAAAAATTAATTAGTGACACATGTCACCATTAGATTTAATCTTGAAAGTTTGAACAATTGGATTTGAGTTATTGAGTTTTCTCAATTAGAGAAGGTTATTATATGATCCCTTCCCTATATATATATATAAAATGTGCCCCTCGAAAAAATGGGCCCGGGACGGAGGTCGGGTTTGCCCTTCCCCCGGGCCGCCCGTGACATGAACATACCTAAAAGCATATAGTCTAGTAGTTTGAAAGTCTCTCATTCTCCACATCCAATCTAGGCTAACAATTTTAGACACGAACCTTTTATCATGATACGACACGACACAACACAACACAAAGTTAACAGGTTTCGTGTGTAACCTTAACATGTTTCGTGTCTTTATCAGGTCGACACGTTTAGACATTTTTGAAGTGGTTATTCCTAGTAAATCTTTTTAATTCTTTTATTTTATTATTATTAAGTCGTTTTATCATTTTGTTTCGTCAGATGGTTCCGCCATCGTGCGTATTTGTTTGAATCGTCACCCGAACGAATCCGACGACGGTTTCACTTTCTGATTCTTGTTTTCTACTTTTCAGTCATCGTTCAGAACTTTAAACTCACAGATATGTTTGTGTGAATCGTCACCCACGCAAACACATTGTCAGTTCATTATTTGTAAACGAAACTGAACTTATATTTTGAATTGTATTTCTTCACTGACGGACTCAACTAAACTTGCCTGTTTTCACATTGTTATCATGGAATTTACATTGTTTTCTCACTGAATTGTCGGCCAACTGATTCCTGTTATTTGTGGATATCAGATCACAACCGGCTTGTTTTTGTCATGTGCTTTCACACTGTTGTTTCTCGTTAGTTGTTGTATTTACTGTATTTAAGTTTTCACTTAAACACATACAACTGTTATTTGTTTTCTAAGTCATGTTGTCACACAACTGTTTACATATTGTATTTACACATAGTAAATAGTGAAAGTACACGTATCGTACAGAATTGCCGGACGATTAGGTACTGGTTGTCACAGTCTCTCCTTGTTAAAGAAATTTCATCCCGAAATTTAAGCATCATTGCCAGGCACTACTTCTTCAAACAAATGAGGATTCTTTGTCTTCATGTGATCCTCACGCTCCCAGGTAAATTCTGGTCCACGCTTGGTGCTCCAACGAACCTTCACGATAGGAATATGGCTTCGTTTCAGTCTCTTGACTTCATGATCCATAATCTCTACAAGTTTTTCAATGAAATGTAATTGTCCATCCACTTGTATCTCTTCCTGAGGTATGACTAACGTTTCATCAGCGAGACATCTCTTAAGATTCGATACATGAAATACATCGTGTACCCCGCTGAGTTCATCAGGAAGTCTGAGTTAGTATGCCACAGGACCAATCCGTTGAGTTATCTCGAACGGTTCGACATACCTTGGTGATAACTTACCCTTAGCCCAAAACGAAACACGCCTTTCCACGTGGAAACTTTCAACATGACTAGGCTTTCGCCGTTTGTCAGCGTAACTCTTTTGGCGACTACGTGTTGCTTGTAATCTCCGTTGAATCTGGGCTATCTTGTCAGTAGTTTCCTGAATAAGTTCAAGCCCAATGACTCTGTTGTCTCCCACTTCGGTCCAACAAGTTGGAGACCGACATTTTCTGCCATATAACGCTTCGAATGGAGCACATCCATTGCTGCTGTGGTAGCTATTGTTGTAGGATAACTCAATGAGAGGTAGGTGTTTATCCCAACTTCCACCGAAGTCTAGGATGCATGTCCTCAACATATCCTCCAGGGTTTGGATTGTTCGCTCGCTTTGGCCATCCGTCTGTGGATGGTAAGCGGGGCTCAAATTGACACTTGTCCCTAAGGATTTTTGCAATTATTGTCAAAACCGCGATGTAAATCGACTGTCCCGGTCTGAAATAATAGATAATGGCACACCGTGCCGTACTACTATTTCATTGACATAAAATCTTGCTACCTTTTCCATCTTGTAATTTTCTCTGATCGGTAGGAAATGAGCGGACTTGGTCAATCGATCAATGATGACCCATATAGAATCATGTTCGGGGTAACTTGGTTAAAAAATCCATAGCTATTTGTTCCCACTTCCATTGTGGTATCTCTGTTGTTCCAGCAAACCTGACGGCTTCTGGTGTTCAGCTTTGACTTTGGCACATGTGAGGTACTTACCGACATAAGTAGCCACATCCTTCTTTATACCTGGCCACCAATAATATGACCTAAGATCTTGGTACATCTTATCAGCACCAGGATGAACAGAATAACGTGTCTTGTGTGCCTCGTCAAGAATGAGTTTTCGAAGTTCATCTACGGCCGGGATCCATACACGATCCTGAAAGTAGATAACTTCATCTTGTTTTATCTCGAAATGTTTCTCGGCTCCACAATCGAGCTCATTTCTCAAATTGTTTCTTGTCACTGCCTCTTGTTGTTCTTGTAGAATTTGGTCTCTCAGACTTGTTTGCACAGTCATTCCCATTGCTCTACTGCGCAAGGGTTTGACTCTTTCCTTCCTACTCAAAGCATCAGCCATGACATTAGCTTTGCCCGGATGGTATTTGATCACGCAATCGTAATCATTCAGGAGCTTGACCCAACGTCTCTGTCGCATGTTAAGCTCCTTTTGATCAAATATGTGCTGTAAACTCTTGTGATCTGTGAAGATAGTGCATTTGGTACCGTACAGGTAATGTCTCCAAATCTTTAAAGCAAAGACAACAGCTCCCAATTCTAAGTCATGCGTTGTGTAGTTCTTCTCATGGATCTTCAACTGTCTGGATGCGTAGGCAATAACTTTGTCTCGTTGCATTAAAACGCAACCGAGTCCCTAATGGGAAGCATCACAGTATACTACAAAATCATCATTGCCCTCTGGGAGTGTTAAGATTGGAGCATTGCACAATCTTTGTTTCAGTGTTTGAAATGCATCTTCTTGTTTCTGAGTCCACACAAATGGTTCGCTTTTCTGAGTGAGTTTTGTGAGTGGCAAGGCTATCTTAGAGAAATTCGAAATGAATCTCCTATAATAACCCGCCAAACCCAGAAATGATCTTATCTCTGTCGGTGTTGTGGGCACATCCCAGTTCTCGATTGCTTCAATCTTGGCAGGATCCACGTGAATACCATTACTGTTAATCACGTGACCCAAAAACTAAACTTCTCTCAACCAAAATTCACACTTGTTGAATTTGGCATAGAGTTGTTCATTCTTTAGGAGTTCCAAGATTGTTCTGAGATGTTGTTCATGTTTTTTCTCACTTCTTGAATAGATCAATATATCATCAATAAAGACAATAACAAACTGATCTAGATACGGCTTGCACATCCGGTTCATTAGATCCATGAACACTGTCGGTGCGTTCGTCAATCCGAATGGCATCACCATAAATTCGTAATGATCGTATCGGGTACGAAAAGTGGTCTTGGGTATGTCTTCCTCTTGAATCTGGAGCTGGTGATAACCTGAACGCATGTCTATCTTTGAGAAGTACTGAGCTCCCTGTAATTGGTCAAACAAATCATCAATCCTCGGTAGCGGGTACCGATTCTTGATGGTAAGTTTGTTAAGCTCTCTGTAATCAATACACATTCTGAAGGATCCATCCTTTTTCTTGTCAAACAGAACCGGAGCTCCCCATGGTGAGAAACTCGGTAGAATGAATCCCTTGTCTAGTAGTTATTGTAGTTGATTGGATAGTTCCGACATTTCTGATGGTGCAAGTCTATAAGGAGACTTAGCCATAGGAACCGCTCCCGTAATTAAGTCAATTCGGAATTGCACCATTCGTTCAGGTGGCAATCTCGGTAAATCATCCGGAAACACGTCTGCGAAGTCTTTCACAACCAGTACTTCTTGAATCTTGATTGCTTTCTTGTCTTTTCCACCACGTGAGCTAGAAATGCGATGCATTGTTTCTTTAGACACTTGTGTGCCTTCATGCAGGATATTATTTTGACACTGCGTGTGACACCCCGTAAAATCCAGGTCAGCAATTGTTCTAATTAAATGTTTATTTAATTGATATTTGTACACGTGGCACTAGAATTAGTTTAATTTGGTGTGACACGTGGCATGACAGTACGAACACTGACACAAACACGACAATTCGGTGAATTATCGCAACACGCACACAGGTGTCTAAGAAAAACACGAACGTTGGTGAATGTTTAACACATTGTGTAACAAAACACTCGAAACCTCACGAAACGCTCAAACATTGAACTTGGAAGTTCAAACAAGGCCGAACGATAGTCCGCAGGCGTGAAAACGACGACGAACGGATCAAACCATGAAAATTGGGCCTATTGGGCTCTTTGGGGACCCATCGCGGTACGCCATGGACTCTGGAGTAGGCCATGGCGGTACGCGAAGGATCTCGGAGGAATTCGAATCTCGAAATCCATCGCGGTATGCTGAGAGAATCTGGAACCCTCTCAGCGGTACGCGACGACATCCAGATGCCAAATCTTTATAAAGCCAAGAACATTATGCCTACTCTACCCATTTTAATCATTTTGCTCGACTCCACACTCAACCTCTCAGCTTATCTCCGCAATTACCACCCTGATTGAGCTCTGGAAGCCATTGGAGACCACATTAGAGCTTGGGGAACTTGAAGAACTCAAGGAAGACGAACCTCTAAGCTTGAAGACCACCACCTTCTTCTTGTTCTTGTCCAAACCGATGAACCAGTAGGTCAAGGAGCTGCTTGAGCATCATCTCAGTGATTCAAAGAGCTTTAGAAGGTAGTCTCATGGTCCTTGTAGCTTAAAATCACCTACAATCTCACATGCACGCTCACAAACACACATGCAAGCCCTATAGCTTTGCATGCACGAATTTTCTATGGTTTGAATCTGGGTTTGTTGATTTTAATACGTTTCTTGATGATCTAAGATGATTGGATGAAGTTTTATGATGATCCATGAGGTTGTGTATGTAGAGATTTCATGATTTGGTCATAAACAAGTGAAAGACCCACATGCATGTATGATCCATGGCATGTGGGATGATTTTGAATGTTCAAATGTGTTGCTTGATGATGTTAGAAGTAGGATGCATGATTGGTTATATTTGAAATAGTTAAAAAATGCGATTTTTGATGAACTTTCTAATTATAGCAACTTTTTAGTTGCAAAATGGTGAAATGGATGATTTTGTGAACATGAATGTGTATGGATTTGTTATTAGAATGATATTAAGATGATTGTGATGCTTTGAAATGGATTTGGACTTGATTTTGGTCATATTTGACCAAGTTACTATTTATAGTAACTTTTGAAAACCGATTTTTGATAAACAATGATTTTGACCGAATGTGTATGTTTAGAAGATGTTAAGTGGCTTAATATGATGATATGTGATATAAAAATGGATTAGAAACGCTTAGGATGATCATCGGATTGATTATTGTCATAGTTACTATTTATAGTAACTTTATTTTATGAAATATCGGTTTATGAATGATTTGTATGTTTTGAACATGCTAAATGGCCTAATATGCTTCGACATGATAATTGAAATGCTAAGTTAGATGATTTCCGATATCGCACATGCTAGATTTAGAAACTTTCCTTTTTAGAAAACTTTTGTACGCAAATGTGACTTACATGATTTCGTATGACAAAGTGCTATGTGTTAACATGATCATGTAGGACTTAACAAGCATGATAGGACCTTAAAAACGATACTTGATATGAAACTTGCCAAAAATGGAAACTTACTAAATATAGTAAGTTGTCTATGAACGGAACTTGCGCGTTTTGCACACGACGAGCACTAACACGAATGTTACACGATTCACAACCAACTCACGGTTCACCAACTGGTCGTTGACTTGACACGGTCAAACTTGGTCAAACACGGTCAATGTGGACCAACATGAGCAAACACGGTCAATGTGGACAGACACGGACAAACATGAACAACCGAGAGTTGTTGGGCACAAACACGAGCACTAACACGAACATGAGCACGGTCACTTACACGAACTCACATATGGTATACAATATAGGTAGCCGGTGACCGACTACTTGACGATACAGGAGCATACGCTTGTACTATCACATCTTTCACTAAGGTGAGTTTATAGCCCCTCTTTAACTCTTCTACAAGCTTTTCAAATAGGGGGAGAATACTAGTTGAATCGAGTCAAACAATTATGCTATTACAAACATTTTATGTGTATGCTGGTTTATTAGACAAACATTAAGTGTTGAACTCGTAACAAGCCCTCACAAAGTCTTACCGTTGATGTACAAACAACGTGGTAGGTTTGAATGGATCCGTTTGGGTGTGACTAACCCCACGTGGCACAATATTGACTGGAGGTCATAACACGTGAAACTCTGACCTAACTTGCTATGTAATTACGAAACATATCGGAGGCAAGGACAAACAAGTCTAGTTCGGTAGTGACGCACTAACACTTGGAGCCTAAGGCTCGGTACTAACATTATGATAAACATCATGACACATGTTTTCCATTACTATATGTATATATCAAAACTTGTGAACTCACCAACCATTGTGTTGACACTTTTTCTTAAACTTGTATTCTCAGGTAACTAGCTGCCTATGGAACATGATGCACACTTAAGGGCATGAGCATAGGATTTGCATTTATTTATGTCATGTCGCTTTGATCAAAAAATTTCAAATTTATGTTTTGTAACATTACAATGTAGTGTCTGACAACTTATATTTCCGCTGCATTTATCAAACATATTTATTTTCCGCTGCAATATTATATATGTTCCGCTGCAAATTATTTTATTACTTTTATGTCAAACATTGTATTGAAACGCATATAGAGTTGTTCTATAAAACCATGAGCTGTGATTCTGGCCACGTCACACCCACGTGGACTGACACCATGAGTGGGAATTTGGGGTTGTGACACTGCGATTTGCTTGATCTCCATGAATTTCCAACACCTGATTGTTCTCCACTGGAATACGTAATAGTTTTTTGGAACAGACGAATTCAACTCTGTTAAGATATAACCAATCCATTCGGACGATGATATCAAAACTGTCCAATTCCATCGGTATCAAATCGATGGAAAATGTATGATCACTAAGTGTTAGTGAGCAGTTCCTAAGTATTGTGTTAACTGTTATGTGTTTGTCGTTTGCTATCTCAATGATATAAGGGGAGTCCAAAGATTCCTCAACATGATTAAGTTGGCATGCAAAATCGGATGAGATAAAACTCTGATCAGCACCAGTATCAAATAATATAGATGCATAAAAGTTGGATAACAGAAATGTACCAGTGACCACATTAGGGTCTTGCCGAGCAGTAGCTGCCCCAATTTGAAAGGCTCTTCCTCTAGCTACCTAAGCCCTTGGTTGCGTTCTCTTGGGACAGTCCCTTGAGAAGTGTCCAGGTTCGCCACAATTTTCGCAAGACCTGTTATCAGCAGCAGCTGTAACGGCTGCGTTGTTACTCCGGTTCTGAGCCACCGTGCTCTTGCATTGAGTGGCCCAATGACCAAACTTCCCGCAGTTGTTGCATTTTCGGCACTGAGAAGTGGGTTGATGATGATACTAGCAGTTGTTGCACAGTGGTGCTGTGCCAGTGTAGGGCCTCTTGATCAACAGTGGTTTTGGTTGTGTGGCCTGTGGTGGTTGAGTGATCGCAGCAAAGTTCTTGGCCACCTTCTGTTTCTTGGCCGGTTGTTTATTCGGTTTCCTTGAGCTCCCAGCCTTAACTGTTTCAGTTTCCTTCTTCAATGCCCTAGAGGCAACCATCACATCTGTCAATGTTGCTGACAGAGTGACAACCATCTCCAAGGAGGTTGGGTGGGCAAAAATCACGTGCCCTTGGATACAAGCCGGTAGTCCACCAACATACCTCTCTATCCGTTTCTCCACTGTTGGCACTATATCGGGTGCCAATGTTGCTAACTCATGAAACCTAGTGGTGTAGGCGAGATGCCCAGCACTAATCATGACAAGATTGAGCAGTTCGGTCTCAATCTTCTTCAGCTCATTTCTTGGGCAAAACTCAGCCTTTAACAAGGTCTTGAATTCCTCCCATGGCATAGACAATGTCTCATCTCTTCCTCTGGTTTGTACTTGAGCGTTCCACCAAGTCAATGCTCGTTTGTTGAACGAGCCAGCAGCATACCTCACTTTGTGCTGATCAGGACAACCACTGATATCGAGGGTTGTCTCCATCTTTTCGATGCATTGGATCAAGCCGACAGCTTCCTCATTGCGACTGAATGCAGGTGGCTTGCATCCTACAAAATTCTTGTAGGAGTAGTCCTGTTGGTTCCTGGTGTTGCCACTGCCTTCACCAGATGAGTTGCCAGTGTGATTGCTGCTAGAGTTAATCTTGTTCATCATGTCAGGAATTACTTCCCTCAATTGACTGGTCAGTAGAGTGGCCAGTGCGATAGTAGCAGGATCCAACTCATGGTTAGGTGGTGGCGGAGGAGGAGGTGGAGGTGGTAGAGGAGATGTAGGTGGTGTCGGTGTTGAGGAGTGATGTGAATGCGGTGGTGGTGGCATCAATGGTGGAGGTCTTCTTGGCGGCATTCTGATCAAAACCGAAAGAAAATCGGTTAATGCAGTGATCAAATGCAAAAGACGCATGCACATAGTATCCTATGTCTTATGTTCTCTACATGAGGGTCCCTAGGTTATAGTCTAGGCCAAACCGTTTAAGTAATATGACCTATATTTCTCTATAACTATGTCTCTGATACCAATCTGTCACACCCCAAGCCGGCGGGCTGGATCGACTTTCCTGTCTGGCGGAAGGTTCTCGGGGCGCGATATCATGTGATAATCAAAATGATCAGATTGCTCACATGGCACATGATATATAAATGAGAAATGCTAACATGACATTGAGACAGAATTACAAAGTTAAATTACATTGTTATGTTCATAATTTAGCTAAGTAATTCTATCCAAAATAATCATTGAGTTTCTATCTTGTATCTGCACAAGATTTACAAAAGATGATTCATAGTTTTGTCATTCAAAATATGCACATCAAAAAATGAAGCTAGGTCTTCTAAAAGTCCACTAGCTTAAGTCCTGAATGCTTGGTGACTAAACATGTTCGTCACCTGAGAAAACATGCATTTAAACAAAGTCAACTCTAGGTTGGTGAGTTCATAATTTTAAGTAATTGAAAACCATTGTTTTGTTGTCATTCACAATCACATTGTCATACACAATCTTTATTGATAATTGATTCACACAATGTCCTCTCCATAGTTATACTTACAAATAATATTCCACCCAAATCAATAATGCTTATATATAGGGCTTACGTAGGGAAATAAGCCCCAGCCGACATCCCACCACATGCTCAATCAGAATGCAACACTACTTGCAATACAACTATGGATACCCATTTCTTTCTCACATGTATTTATCCCATATGTTATTCACCCATAGATTATGTCATCACCCATTGTGTTATGTGTAAAGAATAATAGAGTATGAGGGTAATAGATTTATCAAAACTTCAGTAATGATAAACCCTCAATGTTTTAAGGAAAACAAATTTATTAAACCTTGTCCTTATTATTATTCTCTCAATTGTAAGGTTAACTATAATTCACTTCTAATAATAGAAATGATAGTTAACTTATGATCTTGTTCTCGTTCTTGTATGTATAGAGCCTAAATGGAATCCATTGTGTTCCTCACGTAATCAGAGCACAATGCATTCAATTTACCTCTATCCCATTTGTAATCTCATTGCCATCAACGAAACTATTACTAGAAATATGACATGAGAGAAAATCAATTCCTCAGTCTACCAGTTAATAGAATCGAAGGATTAATTACCATCATTAACTGTAGTTTAATATCACCATGTGTCGTTTACCAAACCTGACTTGTGTCGCCCTGTTACCGGTCATACATTACCGGCCAATGATAACAATACGATCAACGTACCGACCTCACTCGTCGGCGGTTTGTCAAACCTATGGTACCACTATGTTATCGTCGGTTTAGTCGCACTAAATTAACTGGTAAACGATTCTTTTTTTAAGGGACTTACAATTGGACTTGAATACATGAACACATGATTGTTGTGATATAATACGAACTGTGTAATAGTAATCAATTGTTGTTATGTTCACCCATTGTCATCATCTCAATGTTATCTATTCTCAGTGTTATGTGTTCTCATAGTCTTTCACAAAGTGTTATAAGAACTGGTCTTATTACACAATGTTAGTAAATGTGTGAATGATATTGTTATCATGAAATTATGTTATCACGATTATCATTCTTGTTATCACTTGTAAATGTCTCATGTTATCTCATTGTTAATAACAAAGTGTTATAAGATCAGTTTCACATAAGCGATTTATATGTTCGGATGAATTCATGAAGTTATATTATCATAAACATCCTTAATTGTCATAATTGCTAATACACACAAGCATACATGATACGATAAGCGATAATAAATATCAACAATATTATCTTAATCATAGTATAATTGAAATGTTGTACTAAAACTTTTAAAGAATTAAAAGTATTGGCATGTTTCTCAGCCCCGCTATTTAAAATCAAAAGATTATAAAAGGGGCGTATGAACTCACCTTGTGGTTGAAGTGGTTGACTAAGTAATAATGGAAAATGCACGCGCTCACTGTTGTTCTTGTGGTTGTTTTCACGATCCTGTATTGATTCCATATTGTTTGTAACTTATAAGTACAAGTATAAGTATATGTGTGGGTGTGTGTTAGCCCTACGTTGGTTAACACTTGAAAGTCTTTGTTATCGTTTGATCCTAATTCACTTGAGATGGAATGTACTAACACTTAACCGATTAGGTTAAGCTT
This sequence comes from Mikania micrantha, assembly GCA_009363875.1. NCBI lineage: Eukaryota > Viridiplantae > Streptophyta > Magnoliopsida > Asterales > Asteraceae > Mikania > Mikania micrantha. The sequence continues at coordinate 39,842,675 of CM018692.1, forward strand.
AGTATATCGTATTAAGTTCTGCTTTAGAGGTTTGATCTCAATCACCTATATTGAACTTAAGCCCAACTTTGAAAATCCATATTATTCTCAAAGTATATTACTTAGATTTATTGATATTAAAGTTTGTAAATCAAGATAGTTTCTAAGTATAAAACTTAGAATTTTAAGTTGATTTAAACTCTAATTTGTTGTTCACTTAAAAGAGTTATCATTCCTTTGGTCGTGTTAAGGTAAGTAGCAAATACAACTTGACCATTTAACACTCTTTGAAAAAGATTTAGTTGTTATTTAGTTAATTAAATAACAAAGCCACAAACTTTGTAGTAAATTTGAGGTTTTAGGTTTTATGCAATTTGTTTAACAAAACCCTTACCACCTTTGTAGTAATACCATACATGGGATGTAAAAGGTTTAGTTTTAAGGTGGTGATGTCCAAATTGTACTAGTAAATATCGTATGTGAGTGGGGCTCCATGCTAGGCCGAATGATGGTATGCTCGGCCTAATGATGATATTCACCCAACTGAGATGAGCTTAACCGAATAAAGCATGGTGCGAATGAGGCTAAGTCTTCAGCCGAATGATTCTGTGGGCGAATGGGTACCTTCGGATCTGAACTCATTCGGCCTAAGGGTCCATCAGCCGTTCCAGCCCACCCTAGTCACTCCATTCGGCCATGGGCATTTCGGGCGGGCTGTGTGGTTTCATTCGCCCATTGCGGCTACCATCACTTGGGACACCCCCATTTCCGGTGGTAATGACTGAAACATAGGCCACACAAGTGCCCACTCTATTCCAACGACATCCCAATGAGTTTTAAGTAATACATCGGTTGGGACTTAGGAAAACAAAGAGATGGGTGAAAACCCTAAAAATCCGAATCTTGTAGCTCTATTTACCTCCGATTCAGTGGTTTTCACCTCCGATCTATTGTATTTTCATGTGAGGGATGTTGAGAGCTTCGATTTGGTAGCTTACTTGTAGGATTTGGTCAAGAAATGAAAGAGATCTTGGTGATTGTGTGTTGAAATCTTAGAGAGAGAGAGAGGAAAACCGAAAATTGTAGAGAGAGAGAGTGAGTAGATGATGGAATAAATGAGGAGTTAATGCTTGAAAATGGGTTTTTATACCCCGCGCATGTTCGGATTCGTTTCGATTGCTCGGTTCTTATTTTCGTTACGGTTCCGAAACGTAAATCGCGTAAATCGCGAGATAAATAAAATAGGGTTTATTTTCACATTTTTAAAGTGGTTATTCCTAATAAATCTTTTTAATTCTTTTATTTTATTATTATTAAGTCGTTTTATCATTTCGTTTCGTCAGATCGTTCCGCTATCGTGCGTATTCGTTCGAATCGTCACCCGAACGAATCCGACTACGGTTTCACTTTCTGATTCTTGTTTTCTACTTTTCAGTCATCGTTCAAAAATTTAAACTCACAGATATGTTTGTGTGAATCCTCATCCATGCAAACACATTGTCAGTTCATTATTCGTAAACGAAACTGAACTTATATTTTGAATTGTATTTCCTCACTGACGGACTCAACTAAACTTGCCTGTTTTCACATTGTTATAATGGAATTTACATTGTTTTCTCACTAAATTGTCGGCCATCTGATTTCCTGTTATTTGTGGATATCAGATAGCAACCGGCATGTTTTCGTCACGTGCTTTCACACTGTTGTTTTTCATGAGTTGTTGTATTTACTATATTTAAGTTTTCACTTAAACACATACAACTGTTATTTGTTTTCTAAGTCCTGTTGTCACACAACTGTTTACACATTGTATTTACACATAGTAAATAGTGAAAGTACACGTACCGTACGGAATTGCAGACGATCAGGTACTGGTTGTCACATAAGTGGTCAAGGAGGCGGACGCCGGGTCGCCGGTCGTGACTCGTGAGGGGCTGAGGGCGAGGGCTGACTGCCGAGGGGCCGATTGGAGCAGCCGAGCAGGAGCACTGGAGCAGAGCCGGAAGGCGGGGGAACTGGAGTAGGGAGGGGGAAGGCCAGTCGCCTCTCGGCAGTAGCAGGGTCGTTGCCTCGCTGGGTCGCCGTGAGCCCTTGAAGCCGTCGAGGTTTTTTTTTTTGAATGTGGATTCATGGAGTGGAGTAGGGAGCCGGGATACTAAAGGGGCCCATAGGGGGTTTTGAAATGGACCAAAATTTTTTGGGATTTGGTGGGTTAAGCACTTAAGCATCCAAAAAATTAAAAAAAATATGTGACGAGCTTAAAAAATAACTTAGTATACAAAAAATTAAAAATGGACCAATTTTAATACAAATTGTGCCACCTTTTGAAGTGGGTTTACAAACTTTTTTTAATTAGTTTTTTTTAAATATATAAAAAATGTGCCCCTCGAAAAAATGGGCCCGGAACGAAGGTCGGGTTTGCCCCTCCGCCGGGCCGCCTTTGACATGAACATACCTAAAAGCAAATAGTCTCGTAGTTTGAAAGTCTCTCATTCTCCACATCTAATCTAGGCTAACAATTTTAGACACGGACCTGTTAACATGATACGACACGACACAACACAAAGTTAACATGTTTCGCGTATAACCTTAACATGTTTCGTGTCTTTAACAGGTCGACACGTTTAGACATAACATAAATCGTGTCTTAACAGGTTAAAATACGTATTAACTAGTTATAAATCTGTTTAACATGTTAACTTTTTTTTTAATAATTAAATATATTTGATTTTGTAATTTCTACTAGTGGAGATGCACAAATAAACCGGTTAACCGAACCGCTACTGGTTCGTAACTGGTTAGAACCGGTTATACACATCAGTTTAAGTTTTTGAAAAAATGACGGTTTAGGACCTGTTTGAGGTTTCATGATTTCAAACCGGTTAACCGATCCATCTTAGTAAAAAATCGGTTATTTGGCGGTTAACCGGTTTCGGTTATTATATAGTTTTCGGTTTTAGAGTTTGAAAAATAAGTTACCAAACTTTTACTGATTAACCGGTTTAATTATTACAATTCGGTTACCTATTAACCGATCTCTACACCTCTACTTGTGGCTCCTTCAAAGTCATCTCAAAAATTTGAAATTGATTTCTCTCCTTCCCAGTTCTCAACCTAGTTTCCCAAATTACTTCCGTCGACTCTTACACAACCACCGATAATCTTCTCGCCGGCGCTCCTCACCAGCGCTTGCCCCATCGTCGGCGTTCCTCACCGTCTCTCTCCCCTCGCTCGCAATCTTCGCCGCCTCTCCCTCCCTTGCCCGCAATCCTCACCGTCGCTCCTCACCGCCTCTCCCCCTCGCCCGCGATCCTCACCGTCGCTCCTCACCGCCTCTCCCCCTCGCCCGCGATCCTCACCGCCTCTCCTCCGCTCGCCGGTGCTCCTCGCCAGCGCTCCTCGCTGCCGCTCCTCCTCTCATCGCCGTTCCTCCCCTAGCAGGTATGCTTTTTTACTAAATATGTCTTCCTTATTGTGTCGCTAAACAGGTCGTGTAACCTGTTTTAAATAGGTGTTCGTGTTTGAAAACAAGTGACATGATTAGCTATCGTGTGTCTTATTGTGTTCGTGACAACCATGTTGTGTCTTATCGTGCATTGTCTACCTGGTATAATCACTATTGTTCACTTCAAGCTCGTTTCATTCAATATGGTTTAATTGTTTCGTTTTCTGATAATTGGGATAGGATGCATTGATGTTGACTTTTTACTGGCGATTCATTGCTTGATGTGGTATTTCTTAGTTCATCAGTTACCAGAAACAGGTTGAATTTCGTTTTCAATTTCATGAATCCTGTATGGTTTATTATGAGATATCGAAAACAATTGTGTAGAGTGCTGGCCAAATGATTATTTAGTCATATTGATTACAATATTTTTGTGCGTGAGGGTTTCAGTTATACAATTTGTGCATTCTCAATGAATCTCTTTGCAAGATTGATAGTTGCAAAAAGAATAACTGATACTTGCTTGAACATCACTGCCTTTAGAACCCTAAAAACCACCGTGACTGACCACCCGAGTAATGGAGGAAGTGGAGGAACAAATGATGATTATTTTGCCACAATTCATCATATTTCGAACATTGTTCGTCGCGATATCTATCTAGAAAGAACTCTGAATAAGATGTGCATTTCGCGTCTTGTTAACTCTGAGCTTGTGTATCGCGTTCTTCTTAGTTGTTGTGGTTCGGGTATTGAATCGTTTCGTTTTTTCAATTGGGCGCGTACCCAACATCCTCAATATGAACCAACTACTGTTGAATTTGAAGAACTTCTCAAGATCTTAGCAAAAACCCGTCATTGGGAAACCATGTGGAAGGTTGCTCATCAGATGAAGACCCAAAAACTTCCAATTTCAGCATCGGTTGTTTCATTTATCATTGAACATTATGGTAAGAACGGTCTTACCGATCAAGCTGTCGAGCTTTTTAACAAATGCAAGAACTTTAACTGCTCACAAACTACTGAAATATACAATTCATTGCTCTTTGCTCTTTGTGAGGTCAAGAATTTTCAAGGAGCATATGCTTTGATTAGAAGAATGATTCGTAAAGGCGTGATTCCAGATAAGAAAACATACTCTGTTTTAGTTAACGGTTGGTGCTCTGCTGGCAAGATGAAAGAGGCCCAACTGTTTTTAGAAGAGATGAGTGAAAAGGGGTTCAATCCACCGGTTCGCGGGCGCGATCTGTTGATTGATGGGTTATTAAATGCGGGTTATCTTGAATCAGCAAAAGGGCTGGTAAGGAAAATGACAAAAGAGGGATTTGTACCTGATGTGAGTACTTTTAACTCATTAGCAGAAGCCATATGTCAGTCAGGTGAGATTGATTTCTGTATTGGTCTATACCATGATGTTTGTAGATTAGGGTTATGTCCTGATATCGAGACTTATAAAGTCATGATTGCTGCAGCTTCAAAAGTTGGTAAACTGGATGAGGCTTTCAGTATTCTTTATAGATCTATTGAAGATGGAAATAAACCATTCCCTAGTTTATATGCCCCTATTCTGAAGGGCCTTTTTAGGAATGGAATGTTTGATGATGCATTTAGTTTCTTTAGTGATATGAAATTGAAAGGACATCCACCAAACAGACCTATTTATACCATGATCTTGAAGATGTGTGCACGTGGTGGTAGATATATTGAAGCTGCTAATTATTTAATTGAGATGACCGAATTTAAATTATCACCAATGTCGCGACATTTTGATATGGTCATTGATGGATTAAAGAATTGTGGAAAACATGATATGGCTAAGAGGGTAGAGCAGTTGGAAATATCTATGAGGGGTATGTGAGATATAACAGAAATTTTGTCATGATGAAGTTGTGGAATGGGTAAAAGTCTTGCTTTTAAGTTTGAATCCCCAATCATCATTTTTTTTCTTCATATATATCCAATGATTGTTTAGTTATGCAACCATTGGTAAATGTATATGCTCAACAACATAGATCACAATCACTTCTATAAAATGGTTTATAGAAGCGTATTTGTTGCAGTTGACATTCATGATCCTTTCAGTAGTTGTTAACAGTTTGATTGGTGATAAATCATGAGAAGCCATAGTTAACGGCAACTCTGTCTCAATTTGTTTAAAACCAATTATGTTGTCCCTGCATTTTTATTGTCATTTTCATATTTTTTTTTGTCCATGGAAGTTGGCTAGATCAGATGATCAAAAAGTATGTTCAGTAATATTATTATTATTTGTTTTCATTTTTCAAAATTTTTTAATTCATTTTGTTATGCTTTCTTTCTGATCAGTTATCATGTGTACCCAAATCCCTTAACACTTGAAGTTTGTTTTTATTAGCTTCTAGTGTGTCACTGTGCCTGTGTGTTCAGTTTTGTTATCAACATTTTCATACTTTGAGTGTATGCATTAAAAAAAACAGAGTTAAAGCAACCTTCAACATGTTTTATTCATTCTCATTTTAGCTTTAATATTTTGATTGATCCTGTTCAAGATAAAATCAAACCAAATTGCCCAATCGTATGCAAGGCATACAAAAGATCAAATTTAGTAACTTGAGGTTTGAGGTGGCAGGCGAACAGGCTGGATATCAGATTTGGGTTGAAAAGGTTCATTTGTTTAGGGTACACATGGGCGTTTAATCAGGGGCGGCCCTAAGAATTAAGGTGCCCGGGACGGGTCGGGAAAAAAAGCCCCTAGCGAATACAAATATTAAAGCATTCAAAAAAATCGAAAACCGAACCATATTTGTAACTAAAAAAAACGAATTTTGAATTTGGTTTTTGGTTCGGTTTCCAACCATATCCGAGTTCCAAATTAGGTTCCTAATCGTATCCGAATTTTGAATTTCAGTTTTCGGTTTGGTTATCGGTTCCATTTTAGTTTGAATTTGGTTTGTTCGGTTTATTCAGTTAACCAAATAAACCTAATTGAGATTTAAAATTATTATTTTATAAACACTATATAAGATAAAATTCGATTTATTCGGTTTTAACAGGTTTGTTTGGTTGAATTTGGTTTGTAACCGGTTTATTTAGTTTTTAATCAGTTTATTCGGTTTGTTTAGTATTTACCAAAACTGAACCGAAGCACTTCCCGATTTTGGTTCGGTTTTCGGATAGAATGAAAACCGGTTAAATCAAACCAATGAACACCACTGATTTAAATGACATAAAAATAACTTCCAATGCTTTATATGGAATTACTTTTTGTAACTATTAAACCGTGTTTTTGTAAATAGTTCCTTTTCATTTTCTATAACTTGTTGGTTCTCGTTTAAATGAATCTCTGTATACATGTATAGGTTAAAAAAATTGTGCCCCCTAAAAAAATGGGCCCGAGACGAGGGTCGGGTTTGCCCCTCCCCTAGGCCGCCCCTGCGTTTAATATAGTGTTATGGGTTATTATGGGCATTTTGAAATATTATTTTTTGAAAATGGGTCATACTGGGCATGAATGAAATAAGATTAGCAAGAATGGTCAGAATGAGTTCTCCAGCAATCCTCCATCGTCTTTTTCATGAATCAGGTTAGGATTTTCTCAAATCATTCAGTTTACTTTTTTTTTGTTGCAATGCTTTTTGTACTGTATCTGCTGGCCTGGAATTTATGTTTATATTCACCCTAAATGTTTCCTAGATCTTTGTTTCATTTGTAATGAATTTACAAATTTGGATGTTCATGTTTAATCCATCCATTTCTAGGAATGTTGCTTCTAGCTACTTTGAATATACTCGCTGGTAATTTGTTTTGTACATAAAAAATCGAACTATTTTACTTCGGTTATGAGTGTATGGGAAGATTAATGTTCTTGATAAACTGATGTCTGAATCTGAAACTAAATTTGTTTATGTTGTTGGTAGCTTTGCAAGAAATTAAATTTGTTTATGTTGTTGGTAGCTTTGCAAGAAATTTAGTGTGGGGGTTTCTCTCAAATGGAAACTATGTGTTTGTTTTGAAAATATCAACGGATTTGCCTGAGTGGTTGGTATTTTAAGTAGAAATATATCAAAATTGGATGTGGGTGATTTATTTAAAATATGTGTGCACAGCTCAGTTGTGGTGTATCTTGATATATAAGCATCAAAATCATGGTAAGCGTGAAATTAACCATGCAAGTATTTATCTTTATGATGACATGTTTTGGGTTGATTAATCCTAATTCCTTAGCATCAAAAACATGCAAGGATATTGTGTTGTGAGTGTTTAGTTGAGTTGTAAAAACTTTGATGGTGATTATTTACAAAGGTTTTTAAGTGCTGAATTGATCTAATGATACCCTTGAAGGATACAAAGCTTGTTAGTTTGTGATGGTAGGTCTTTACAGCCTGGCATTGACTGTGATGAAACATGCAGTCTGGTCGTCAAGCCCACTACCATTCGTACAGTTCTCACTATTGTGTTATCTCACTTATGGCCAATCCACCAACTTGATGTGAAGAACACATTTCTCCATGGTGACCTAACTCAGACTGTTTACATGTACCAACCGCCTGGATTCTGTGACAGCATGTTTTCCCATCATGTTATTCGTTTAAAGAAGTCATTACTCATTATACATTCTAAAACAAGCTCCATAGACATGGTATCAATGCTTTGCGGCTTTTGTTTGTCTATTGGTTTTCATCATAGCAAATGTGATCATTTACTTTTCATCTGTAAAAAGTTGGAAATACACAACATATATCCTTCTCTATGTAGATGATATTATTTTAGTTACTTCAACCAATCGTCTTCGCATATCATAATAAAACTTCTTTTGGATGAGTTTGCTATGAAGGACCTGGGTACACTTAGCAATTTTCTTGGTATTTTGGTTACCCACAATAAGTATACCTTATTTCTTTCTCAACATAAATATGCTCGTGACATTCTTGCTACGTAAACATACCTCATCTTGTCATTCGTACTCCACTCGTTGACACAAAGTCTATGCTAAGTTCAAATGCAAGCAACCTCCATGAGGACAAGGGAACTTGTTTTCGGCAACTAGTCGAGACCCTTCGATACCTTACATTCACTCGGCCAGACAATTAGTTATGTGATCCAACAAACTTGCATGCACATGCATGCTCCTTGCCTCTCCATATGCATGCGTTGGAGCGTATTCTTCGTATATACAAGGTACATCGCACTATGGTTTACATGTCACTTGGTCTCATGTCTCAACATTGGTTTCCTACACGGATGTCGATTGGGCAGGCTACCTGACACAAGATGCTTAACTATTGGATTTTGCATCTATTTAGGAGACAATCCACTCTCCTGGTCTTCCAAACGTCAAGCAACTCTTTCCCGTTTTTGCGTAGAGGCCGAATATAAAGGAGTTGTGAATGTTGTTTATGAAATATGTAGGTTGTGTAATTTATTAAATAAACTGCGTCATCTGTCTTCTCATGCCACCCTAGTGTATTGTGGCAATGTAAGTGTTGCGCATCTCTCGAGTAATCCAGTTCAACACCAAAACACCAAACATATTGAGTTAGATATTCATTTTGTTCAAGAAAAGGTAGCTAAAAGACACGTTCAGGTCCTATATGTTCCCTTACACTATCAAGTTGATGATATTTTCATCAAAGGCTTGCCTTTAGTTCTATTTAATGATTTTAGAGAGTCTCAACATTCGACAACCTCCTTCGACTACAGGGCTCTATTAGCCATATCTAACGTGATTTAGATTGTATTAAATGCATATGGCTAGGATTTGAATATTGTATTTAACTTCTTAATTCTTAGTTTCTTGTTAGTTCCATCAAGAAATCATGATAACATCAAACAAATGCCAACAAAGTTTATTAGTTGATATATGTGTAACTTGGTAATACGCCTCATTTGTGATGCACACATATAATGTATATGTGTGGGCCCTCAAGGGGAAAAGTATAATTGCACTAATTTTAACGTTATTTGACATATTTTGTGAAAATAATGTTAAAAGCGTTGGGATGCGTAACCTCAAACGATAACTTTGAGCCGGGGCTTCCTTCGGAGCAGCCTCTATATCCCAACTGAGATATGGGTAAGGTTTGTGTCCATCATTCCCCCTTAGACCCTACGAAAAGTGGGAATATACTATGTATGTTTGTTTGTTTTGTTATGTGTAACTTGGTAATCAATTGCATAATTGTTTACCCTTCTCAATTGGATTACAACCATATATATGTATGTATAGTAAGGTTCCATTGTTAACCCGATCACTCTTATTGCATTAGCACGTATAACTCCGTCAAAGATCAATCAAAATCTTTGTTTTCTTTTTCTTTTTTAAATATAATTATTACACATAAATAATACTTTCTTCTTTTATGTGTATATGTAAATTCATTACCGTTTAAAATTTAAAATTAGTGTAAGTTTTGGTTACATTAACATGATTTATAATTTTCGGTACAATGTAATTGAAACTTACACTGATTTTAAATCTTAAGCGGTGATGAATTTACACATACACATAAAAAAGAAAGTGTTGTTTATGTGTAATAATGATATTTAGAAAAAGAAAACAAAGATTTAGATTGATCTTGGCAGAGTTATACGAGTTACCGCAATAAGAGTGGGTTAACAATTGATCCTTTCCCCATATATATATGGGGAGGGTTCAAAAGAAAGCTTCTCACTTTTGAGAAAACTCCTATTAACCAATCAATTTTTAATTCTTTTTTTCATGATTTGTTATTATTAGCTTGGAAATGTTATAAATAACAAAAAAAAATAATAAAAATATATAGATCACGAAGTTACGTATACGTAACCAATAAAGTTACATATACGTAACTTATATATGTAATCAGTGAGTTACATATATGTAATAACATGAGTTACATATATTTTTCTTAGTTTTTTCTTTTTGTTAACAAATGTAACCTTATAATGAAACAAAATGTAAAACGAAAAACGAAATATATTGATAATGATTGTGATTAGTTTTTTCCAAAATAATGGTTTTCTTAGGGACCCTTCTCTTTATATATATATATATGTGTGTGTGTGTGTGTGTATATATATAGGAAGATGATCAAATGTTAACCCTCCCTTGTAGCGTTAACCCGTTAACCTTGGCATTTTTTGCCTGAATCTTTAGTTTTTTTCAATGGTTTTTATTATACATAAATAGGGGGGTTTCTTTTTTGTGTTTTTGCTAATTCATCACCGTTTAAAAATTAAATCAATTGTAAGTTTAAGTTACACTATCTGATGTAAGTAAGTGTAAGAAACTTACACTTATATATATATATATACATACAGGAGACGGATCGGATACAAAGGGTTTTTAACGTGAGAAGGATATGAAGGATTTCGGGCCCTTGATCAAATTAATCAATGGTTAGGATCTAGTGATCCCACTTTTCATTAAAAACTTCCGTGATTTTAAGGATGAAAAGACAAAAAAGGAATAACCCATACTTGTTGACTTTTTTTTATGGTTAAATCAAGTTCCACCATTTTTTTAAAAATCGAATAACTTTTAAACGGTTAATCGTTTTTTTAAAAAAATTACACCATAAAATAGAAAATTTTATTATCTTTAAGTTGAGTATAGTATTGTTGTAGTTTTTTTTCGATTTTTTTTACGTGGTATGTGATTTTAGTGTTTGGTACGTGATTATTGGTACGTAATTATGCAGTTGGTCCTTTGATTATGCATGTTAAATGACGGTCTGTGATTTTCATATAATGTGGTACGTGATTTAGTGGTACGTGATTATGCAGTTTGTCATTGATTACATGTGTTAAATTACGGTCTGTAATTTGTTGAGTCATGGTCTGTAATTATATATGGACGATATTGCCTTTTACCCTGAAGACACATGTCAAAACCTTGTGGCTTCCTACGCTTCTCACGTTAAAATCCTTTGTATTATAACCGCCCTCTATGTATATATATATATATATATATCTATATCTGATGTAATTTCTAATTCATCACCGTTTAGAAATTAAATCAAAATGTAAGTAAGTGTAAGTTTCGTTACACTTACTTACATCAGATAGTGTAACTTAAACTTACAATTGATTTAATTTTCTAAACGGTGATGAATTCACAAAAACACAAAAAAGAAACCCCCTATTTATGTATAATAAAAACCATGAAAAAAACCATAGATTAAGACAAAAAATGCCAGGGTTAATGGGTTAACGCTATAAGGGAGGGTTAACATTTGATCCTCTCCCTATATATATGGAGATGATCAAATGTTAACATTTGTTTATTGCGTTAACCGAATAACTACATCTTATTACTTTGGGGCACACATTAAAATAAATCTAAAGGTGTGTTTTTTTTTAATTAATGTAACTAATGTATGGTACACTTACATTAATAAAAAAATAAGAAAAACCTACACCTTTATATACTAATATGGGCCCCAAAGTAATAAGATTTAGTTATTCGGTTTACGTAATAAGGAATGGTTAACATAGGAACTACACCATATATATATGTCGTACACATCCAATCCCCTGTTCTAGAATGGGATATACATGAGATATATACAAAATCAAGATTTAACAATTATGCAATTGTTTACCAAGTTACACATATATCAACTAATAAACTTTGTTGGCATTTGTTTGATGTTATGTGATTTCTTGATGGAACTAACAAGAAAATAAGAATTAAGAAGCTGTTAAATCTTGATTTTGTTTAAGTTTTATGTGTTTTAGAATTGACATTTCACAATGTTTTTGAGAATTCATAATTTTGGGTTATGTTAACAAAATATATAAAATATTTTGAATTTTTTGCTTTGGTTTCAGCTTAGTATTACCTTAGAATGTTGCATATTTTGTTTGTTTTTTTTTTTTCTACCATGTTTTGAAAATTTAGTATTTTGTTAATAAATAGCGCATTTCATACATGCAATCTCATTGGAGCGCATCTTGCAATTTAAAACCACGCTCTTGGTGGATAATAATGTTTTTATTGTACTTGATTTCAAATTTTCTTGGAGGACAGACTTTGGAACAACTAACAAAGTCCCTATTTTGCAACTTTGTGTGCATGAGTTTTGAAAAAACATCTTATACTAATGTGTAGAATAAGGTTGTATACATTAATACTTGTATGACCTTACTTTTGAACAAACACCATGAGCAAGCTTATTTCATACAAGAAATGCAACATTTATTATTTTAGTCATTTATAATTATTTTCTTTGAAAATAGGCTATAAAATTGAACCTACTTAGCTAAAAACATTTTAAATTGAACAATTAAATAATACTTTTGAAAAATCTTCAACCCAAGCTTTTCTCTAGTCGTAGCTTGCCTATTTTGCGACACATAGGTAATGTAATAGACAATGTTAGGAGTTTGGACCGCTAAATATAGACTTTATGCGTATCCAATATGTGATCGACTCATGGTTGATTATTTAAGTTACACTGGCTTTTGAAAAAGTTAAAGTTCGATAGGTGCTATGATGGTAGATAAAGTGGTTCTTCATGACTATACTTTGCTTTGAATTTGTACCAACTCTATTAGTCTTGTCTTGTTGATTCATGAATTGCTAAAAAACAGTTTCAATACAGTGATATAAAGTGGTTTTTTACTTGTTTGCCCCTGTTGGGATTGCTGATTATGGCACCAAACAAACCCTTGTATATTTTCCTTTTATATAGATGAAACCTTTTGAGGGTTAGTTTGGTCATTTGAGAGGTTAAGGTTGCTCGATGATGGTGGTTGGTTTCATTTTCTTTATCTAGAATCATAAAGTGGAAATTCTTCAAAACCATGCATTGAATGTGACACACTCTCTTTACATTCATTTTAGTGATAATGAATCTGGTTTCGAATATTGAACCGATTATTTGATTTTACATATCGAATATATGGTGTATGCATTATGATGTTTTAATAAATATATTTATTGAAGTTGTCTAATGTTCCATTGCTCTAGGGTGGTCCAACTATTCCATGCACAATCATAACATATATTTGATTTTAAGTTACATCTATGATCCACCTAACTCTGCTACACATATAAACGAGTTGAATAAACACGAACTAAAAAATCACAAACTAGGCTTGTTTTATGTTAACTATTATTAATCCCACGCGTGTTGCGGCACACTAATCTGCTAAACAACAAATGGTTTTTTCATACGAAAGTAAAATAGTAATTCTATTGTCTAAAAGCGTACTAAGAATGGAGTTTCTTGACGAATCGGTTGACAAATTCACAAACATTTGAAATCATTTTAGCAATTTTTGTTGAAAACCTTTTTAGCTTTTATAAACTCATTTCCTTTTATAATTACATCCTTCATAGTGAATAGTGATCTGTCTTTTAACTTTTTACTAATAGAGTCGTATCTTTCACCCATTGCATTAAATGATGGTAGTGATCACCATTTTATCAACATTATAAGGCATTTGCCTGTTGAATCTGTCCCCTTTTGATGTCACAAGCAAGCAATACATTTGCTTATATATCTTAACATGTTTGTAGAATCATCTTGCTTACCTTGGTGCCTATTTTCCATCTTGTATGTTAGTAGGAGATATACTTTTATTGCGTTAACTCCGCCAAATAATTTTTTTTTTAAATTTTTTTTATTATTAGAAGTTTACAACACTATCTTGTTTTTGTGTATATGTAAATTCTCATTTTCTTATGATCTTAAATCGTTACAAGTTTCGTTACGTTACATGTGTCATTACACTATAACACAAACATATATTGGTTATAAATCCTAAATGCATCTGAATTTGCACATACATGTAAAAAAGAAAGTGTTTTACATGTGTAATAATAATAATAATAAAAACAAAAATTTGGATTGATCTTAACAAAGTTATAGGAGTTATCGCAATAAAGGTAATTATTATAAAATCCTATACACACACACGCACGCACGTGTATGTATTGTAAAAGCCATAAATTTAATCTCCGTACTCAATGATCCAAAATTTACTTGGTGATAAAGATTTGGATAGAAAGTGTAATTTTGGAAAAACGAATGAAGAGGTTTGAAGCCTTAAAACCTACATTCCCAACATTCCCTTTGGACGACCAAAAAAGGAAACAAATAGAGAAATAACGACCTGATTAGGTTTTCAGGGAGAGAAAATGATTGGAAACGTCACAAAGGTAAAAATTATCAAATTTTCAGTCATCTAAGCTTAGATTATCATTTAAATCATCATTTTGTGCTCAATGAGCTAACAAAGTCTCAAACTTCACATTGGAATCACAAGGGCATCCATTGTTAAGATTTTCAAGAAAGCTTCTTATTGTGAGTTTAGAACTCCTTTTTACCGTTTTACCTATATTTTGGGGCTAATAAATGATAACTTATTTTAACTTCATGAAATTTAAAGTGACATTTTGTGATAAAGTTCATAACATGAATATATAGGATTCTTAAAAATGAATTTTAACATAACAAAGAGTTCAAATGTAAAGAAACTAAAAAAATTTTCAAGTATAAATTTAAGTTATTCATCGAACATGGCACAATTCATGCGAACTTGACTTAACACAAACTTGATTAGTCCGAACTGTTACACCCAGCCAAAAGCGGAATACGTTGAAGCACGAGTTTGATTGTTCATAAGCTCATGGTGCTTTGTAGATATATTGACTTTCCATGAGCTTTTCGACTCAAGGCATCGACTACTACGTTTGCCTTACTAGGATGGTAACGGATTTCGCAGTCGTAGTCGTTAAGCAATTCTACTCAACGTCTTTCTCATGTTAAGCTCTTTTTGATTCAGAATGTGTTGAAGGTTTTTGTGGTCGGTAAACACAACGCACTTTGTACCATAAAGGTAGTGCCTCCAAATTATCAATGCAAAGACCACAACACCAAGTTCAAGATCGTGGGTCGTATAATTCTTCGCATGGATCTTTAATTGCCATGAAGCATATGCGATAACCTTTCCACGTTGCATAAGCACGCACTTAGTTCGAGGCATCACAATAGACTATGAAATCATCATTTCCATTGGGTAACATAAAGATAGGAGCATTGCATAGCTTTTGTTTAAGAGTTTGAAAAGCATTCTCCTGAGCAGCATCCCACTTACATGGTTTGCCTTTGTGAGTGAAGAAAGTATGCGATAATGCAATCTTGGAAAATTTGAGATGAACCGACGATAATAACCTGCTAGTTTATCAAGTTTAGAATATGTAATGAAATGAATCCTAAAGAAAGTACTAAGAGGTTAAGATGAATTCCATCGTCGTTGACAATGTGTCCCAAAAACTGAACCTCTTTAAGCCAAAATTCACGTTTAGAGAACTTGGCATAAAGTTGCTCCTTTTTAAAGAGTTCAAGGATCAAAGGAAGGTGGTTCTCATGTTCAGACTTTGAATTTAAGTCAATAAGGATGTCATCCATGAATACGGTCATGGACTTGTCAAGATATGGTTTATACACTCGGTTCGTTAAGTCCATAAAAACCGCAGGTGTGTTTGTCAAACCAAAAGGCATCACCATGAACTTGTAATGCCCATATCTTGTACGAAATGTTGTTTTTAGCACATCTTCTTCAAGAACTCGAAGTTGATGATAACTCGAACGGAGATCGATCTTTGGGCAACACTTTGAGCCTTGTAGTTGAACGAAAAGATCGTCGATTATCGGTAAAGGGTATCGATTTTTAATCGTGAGTTTGTTAAGGCCATGATAGTCGATGCACATACGAAAAGAACCGTTTTTATTCTTCACAAACAACACCGGTGCACCCCAAGGAGATGAACTAGGGCGAATGAATCCTTTGTTAGAAAGTTCTTGAAATTGACTTGAAAGTTCTTGTAATTCGGTAGGTGCGAGTCGATAAGGACCTTTCACGACAGGAATCGTACGAGGAAGAAGGTCAATGCGGAGTTCGACTCGTCGTTTTGGAGGTAGACCATTGATGTCTTCGGGAAAGACCTTAGGGAATTCACGAACTATAGGAATATCTTCTAACTTCTTTTCTTCAACTTTGGTTTCCACTACATGAGCCAAGAAGGCCACATACTTGTTGCGCAAGTACTTTTGAGCTTGTATGCATGCCATGAGTCGAAGACCTTTTGAGGCTTTCTCCCTATATACTCGAAGCTCTTGACTTTCTTTGATTGGGATTCAAATGTACGTCTTATAGAAAATGATTTTAGGATGATGTTTTGACAACCAGTCCATGCCTACTATGAGGTTAAAACTTCCCAATTGCATTGGTATAAGATCAACACAGAAGTCATGAGAATTTAGGTTCAACGTGCAATTTGGTATGATAGAATCAAGTTTAATAGTTTTACCATCGGCTAACTCAACACTAAAAGGCTCATTCAACGTAGCTCTAGGCATAGCAAGTAGGTGTTCAAATTCTAAAAAAACAAAACTTCTATCGCTCCCCGTGCCAAACAATAAAGATAATAAATAAAATCCATTTACAAGAAACATACTGTTCACCTCATCGTTTTTGTTCTGAGCTTGGTTGGCTTAGATATTGAAGACATGGCCCCTTGCACCTTGATTTCCTTGATTATTTGGGGCCATCAAAGCATTTTTATTGTTGAACCGTCAAGGGCAAGTGTTGGCAAGATAGTTTGGATCCCCACAACTATAGCATGCTCTAACTCCATTTTGCCTTAGAGAAGTGATGACTTGCACATTAGTTGGGTTGGCTTGAACCTTTGGCACTCTACAATTGATAGCAAAGTGTTCATAGCAATTGCGGTTCATACACAAAAGACAGGGGTTCGTGGCAGGATGATAAAGGCTACAATTTGGACACATTAGAAAAGGACCCGTGCAAGCTTTCTTGTTGGCTTGGGCAATAGCAGCGACATGTCCAGACAGTTGAAGAGGAGTGGTGATGTGCACAAAGTAGCTCAATTAAAATTAACAAAATCACAACTAAACTATGCACTAAGTAATACTCTAGACTCTCTAAAACTAAACTACTGACATGCAAGTGAACCTATCGAAACTAGTAAAGTAAAAGCAACTCCGGATATCGAACCCACAGAAAATACTAACTAGACTCAATGACTTATCTATAAAACTTTGTTTACTTAAAAATTATAATTTGAAAGGGGGGTTTTGATGAATAATTAAAATGATATTAAAAGAAATAAATGACCTAAACTGATTTAAGACTAAATAGCAAAAATTAACCAAGAAGTGATGATGATGAAGTTACTACCTAGCTTTGAATCCTATACATGCTTAACACCTCTTAAATTGATTATGGAACTAATTGTGAAAGTGGGATCTTGAAATACTAACTTACAAGAAACCTGGAGCATCTTCAACCCTTCTCAAAGATGTCAACTAAGATACCTACAAGTTGTTAAACTACCGGTTTTATGAGTTTCTTTCACAAGTTACCCAATCCCATTAATGACATATCCTAAAGACAATCTACCTCACGAAAACGAAAGTCTTAAACACACTAAGGTGTAAGGGATAACAAGGAATCTCAATTTGGATTCGGTAAGCAAAGAAATGTCCAATTGACTAGAATTAGTCTTCTCACAAAGACTTTAACTAGGAACCAAACATCCAAGACAAATCAACAACCTCTCACCTCACGGCTTTTGAGATTGATTAAACTTTTAGAATAGTTAAAACATTACCATTATTCCTATGGACTACTACGTCTAGCAATCCATTTACTAATCAAAAACACATAGTTATTGATCTAACATACACCTATGTTGTGAAAGACATTCATCAAAGCACATGAGGAATAATTGATTACACCATAAACACATAACATTCATACACATCCAAGAATAAAAAACCAAATCATTATGTCATTAAATCATCACAAACATGTGTTCCATAATCACCTAAATAAATGTTAAACATGCATAATCATCATAACCTAGGTAGTTCTAAGGGTCTAGCCCACAATCGTTTCAAACATAATGAAAGATCTAGTCAAAAACCTAATAGAAAACATCATCATTCAAAGAAAACAAGAAAGAAACCAAAACCGAATGTTGTACACGCTTTGATTTTCAATCCTAGGGCTTCCAAATGTTGATTCTTGCCTTCCTTGTCTTCCAAGCACTCCTAGTCGCCTCTTTTTCTCGTCCCAGATCGTCTATAACCCTAAAAATCAACCCCCTAGCCGTTTTTAATCGAACAAATAGTTTTTTCTTGATTCCCCCCCTCGTCGCGTACCGCGACGGCTACATCACCACCCTTCGCGTAGCGCGAAGGGTTTCAGAAACAGACAATTTAATCGGGTCAACCCAATGATTAATTGAGGGGCAATTTGGTCTTTTTCTCCTGTCGCGTAGCGCGAAAGGGCTTCTCTTGGTCCTCGCGTAGTGCGAGGGGCACAAAATTCCTGATTTCTTGTTCCCTCTATTTCCAGATCCGTCCTCGCACTATCGGGAGCTCGTTTCTTTGCATTCTTGTACCAAATGCGTATGTTTATGACCTGCAAGCCACCATTTCCAGAATTGTAAAGTACCAGCTAAAAAGAACAATTAAAAACTAAACAATTATATACAAAAACCAAAGAAAACACATACATAAACAGATGTGTTTTGCAACACATCACATCCCCACACTTATCTCTTGTTCGTCCCTGAAAATGACTTATGTAAAATGGAATCACAGTCAAGCAGTAAGATCTCAAAACAATTAAGCTTATTATATCAAAATCATATGCCTTGGAAAAGATTGTAAGTATATTTTTCCTTCTAAACCCATACACTGATTATTTAGTTGCTTAATCATGATCCTTTGTGTTCATGTTCTAGCATTCAATCCACGAAACCCGCACTTAGGAAATCTAAAACCAAATCAATCCCGAATTCAAGCTTTCAAGGAAAAGGCTTTTTTCACCCTCACATATAAACAAACTAAAAATTGCTAAAACCAGATTTTTAAGATGCAAGCGGATGAAAGTATGAGCATTTTTCTTTTATTTTTTTCTTTTTCTTTCATTGAATCTAACTTACGGCATGTGACACATAAGTTTCAGCTCATTTTCTCTCTTTTATTTCTAGCTCAACTCATTTAGTGAAATGGAGGTGCCATAAGGCTCGAATTTGTTTTCATAAAAAGAGTACTTATGTGCCAATGAAAATCAGATTTTAAAAACATTAGTTTGTTGCTATGTAAAGGTTCCTTTAATAATAAGAAAACAGTTTCATTGATTCCAAATTCCCCAAGATGTTTCCCACAAAAATCATGCATTTAAATAATGTTATATTAATCCTAAGGAACAGATACATCAGTTGAGCCTACCCACACATCCCATAACCAAAGCATAGATCTAGATCAAATCAGTTTAATATGATTGAAACCATAAAACCTGATTTTACTATCATTTCCAACTTAAGAATTGCAAACATCTTAGCAAGGGCAAAAAAAATTCTAAGCGTATATACCTACAAGTTGTTAAACTACCGGTTTTATGAGTTTCTTTCACAAGTTACCCAATCCCATTAATGACATATCCTAAAGACAATCTACCTCACAGAAACGAAAGTCTTAAACACACTAAGGTGTAAGGGATAACAAGGAATCTCAATTTGGATTCGGTAAGCAAAGAAATGTCCAATTGACTAGAATTAGTCTTCTCACAAAGACTTTAACTAGGAACCAAACATCCAAGACAAATCAACAACCTCTCACCTCACGGCTTCTGAGATTGATTAAACTTTTAGAATAGTTAAAACACTACCATTATTCCTATGGACTACTACGTCTAGCAATCCATTTACTAATCAAAAACACATAGTTATTGATCTAACATACACCTATGTTGTGAAAGACATTCATCAAAGCACATGAGGAATAATTGATTACACCATAAACACATCTAAACATTCATACACATCCAAGAATAAAAAACCAAATCATTATGTCATTAAATCATCACAAACATGTGTTCCATAATCACCAAAATAAATGTTAACCATGCATAATCATCATAACCTAGGTAGTTCTAAGGATCTATCCCACAATTATTTCAAACATAATGAAAAATGTAGTCAAAAACCTAATAGAAACCATCATCATTTTAAGAAAAAAAGAAAGAAACCAAAACCGAATGTTGTACACACTTTGATTTTCAATCCTAGGGCTTCCAAATGTTGCTTCTTGTCTTCCTTGTCTTCCAAGTACTTTTTAGTCGCCTCTTTTTCTCGTCCCAGATCGTCTGTAACCCTAATAATCAACCCCTAGCCGTTTTTAATCGAACAAACAATTTTTTCTGGATTTCCCCTCGTCGCGTACCGCGACGGCTATAGCACCACCCTTTGCGTAGCGCGAAGGGTTTCAAAAACTGACAATTTAATCTGGTCAACCCAATGATTAATTGAGGGGCAATTTGGTCTTTTCCTCCTGTCGCGTAGCGCGAAAGGGCTTCTCTTGGTCCTCGCATAGCGCGAGGGCCTCAAAATTCCTGATTTCTTGTTCCCTCTATTTCCAGATCCGTCCTCGCACTACCGGGAGCTCGTTTCTTTGCATTCTTGTACCAAATGCGTATGTTTGTGACCTACAAGCAACCATTTCCAGAATTGCAAAGTACCAGCTAAAAAAACAATTAAAAACTAAACAATTATATACAAAAACAAAAGAAAACAAATGAATAAATAGATGTGCTTTGCAACACATCAAGTGGACCCGATCACAACAAAGTTCACATGATCGGCCTTTCTTTTGTGGTTCTTTTTGAAAGAGGAATATGACCCAGCTTTGGCCTATTCCTTTGGCTTTTCTTTTGGACCTTTTGGTTGATCCTTATCCTTTTTGGACCCTTTCAAGTTAGAGTTCCTGCTTTGACATGGTTATCTGTCAAAGTATCAGCCATATGAATGGCATCAGCAATTGTAGCAGGCTTGCTACTTAGCACAGAATCTTGAATCTACATTGGCATGCCGCTAATGTATTTCTCGATCCCCCTTTCCAACGGGTCTCCATATTAGGCCATAGGAGGCTGAGTTCATGGAAACGGTTGTTATAAGCAAGGTTTTCTCCACTATCTTGTTTGAGTGCCCAAAACTCAAATTCGATCTTCTTCACCTCATTGCGAGGGAAAAACTATCGGGTCATAAGTTCTTTGCGCTTATCCCAAGTGAATATTGTAGCAGTGTTTTCCCTAGTGGTTTGTTTTTCATTGTTCCACCATGTAAGGGCTCGTTTTTCTAGAGTCTTCGTAGCATGCCGAACCTTCAAATTGGCCGGTAGTCACTATTCAAGAAGGTACTCTCCATACCCTCAAGTCATTGGAGTAGTCCGGTTGCACCATTCGACCCATTATACTTGGGTGGGTTGCATGAGTTAAAGTGCTTAAAGGAACCCTTAGGTTGATTGGTAGGTTCATGTTTGGGTTGGTTTGATTGATGTTGAGACTTTGATGTAGTTGCACAACCATGTTTGGTGTGACAGCTTCCATTTGCCTAGCGATTTCGGCAGCCAAACGACGCTCACCGGTACGTTCTCTACAAGCCATCTAGATAAATAATAAGAATACATTAGGAATTGAATATGAATAGATCATAATAGAAAATATTTATATTGGGTATAGTAATAAAGAGATTATTACTAATCACAGATAAATGTCATGGAATATAAAAATACACATAACAAATCATTTGGTTTTACTCACAACATGAGGGATGGTATTCAAATTGAACACCTTGTGACATATTATAATAATTTGGTTTGTAAGATGTTTGGTATGATATACTTTGGCCTATAAGTGATCATACTCTCTTTAGAAGTTCCCAGGAAAGCTAGACATGTGACACAGTACCTCCGAGATTTATAAAAATAACTTTCCTAGACAGGAATTCTAACTACCAGTACTACACCCTTCCAGTTACTACATATCCACCTCACAAACCTAATTTTAACGGGATCTTAAAATTCATATTAGAATTTTTTAAACTTAAATTCTCTAAGGAATATTAGGCATTAAGCCTAATGAGTTCAGAACTTGTCAGCTAACGATCACTCGCACACACGTGAGTTTAGAACATAGTTTGCTTAAAAGAAAAAAACAAAACTATAAGGCAATTGCTTAAACTAAATAATCTCCATGATATGAAGTTATCTTAAGCTAAGACATCCTTAGCTAAGTGTAAGCAAATACATTTACTTAACTATGACTTTCCTCTATGGTATTAAACTAAGGCTTTCCTCTATGGTAACAATTATAATAAAACACATAATGAATATTTATAACATAGCACATAGGCAATTAATAAACAATGAATGTAATATGAGATAACTCATATATGATGAAGCTAAGTTATAGTCTAGGTCACTATTTCCAATAACCTAAATCCCTATAATCATGGCTCTGATACCAATCTGTCACACCCCAACCAACGACAGAATACGTTGGGGCGCAAGTTTGATTGTTCATAAGTTCATGGTGCTATGTTAAAGTTTGAATAAATTAACAACCATTTAAATAAAAACATTCATTCAATCACCAATCATTAATAGCCATTACAATAGTTCAAATCGAAATCAAAACATTACAATAAGCAAAGTCTAAACAATTGAATTAAATAAATTAAACTAGGTCTTTAAACCTATCCTATGTCTTCATTCTATTCTTCCTTAACCTATCACACATGTAAAATAGAGTTTGTCAACTATTTTCATAGTAGGTGAGTTCACACACTAAGTTTGAATACTATTTATAAAGGGTGCAAACTATAGCCTAACTAGAATATGTATCATAAGCATAACATACATATAAGTTAGAATAAATAAATGAAAACATGAATAACAATAGCTTGTGTCCGAACAAATATCCTTACATAACAATTCAAGTATAACAGTACAAGAATTATCATTTGCAATTCAACTAGTTTGCTAGGTGTACTTTTCACCTTTTTCACACAAAGAAAGAAGTCATTGCGAAGATGATATCTAACACATCTTAGGCTACCGAGTACTAGCTTGCTTGACTGATAAACATACATAGAATCAACACATTGTATAAGCTTAGCATCTAACATATAAAGCTAACTAGGTCTAAGGCTTGTATCATAGATTGAATGAATAATATAATGAATAAACCTTGAATAAGACATGTGTAACATCCGTAAAAACAAGAATGTATAAAGGGAGTATGAAGAAAACTCACATATTTAGATGCTTAGCTAGTTCCAAGGTTCTTGAAACGAGGTGGTAAAGCTATCTACTCACTCTAAAGTTGAGTAACAAGTCTTAGCATCCTAATAGTTCAAAGTTCAAGAATCCTAAAACTATGGCATCCTAAGGGAAATTCTAGTTTAAATGAATCTATGTTTGAATGGATACTTAGAATGACTATTCTTATAATATTGATTTAATAAAATAGAATATCAAATATTCTTTTTACTTATCAATATTATTTTATGAATAAACTAGACTAATTGTTTAATAATATTTAATAATATTCTTATAATAAATAAAAAAGAATATGAGATATTCATTTTATTTATTATTTTGTACATTGAATATCTAAGAATGCTACTTGACTACTTTTCCATCAATTTCTTTTCTAATTTAATCATTTACTTGTATTTAAAAGTTTATACATTTAAATTATAAGATTTATTTATTTGAAAACCATTTATAAAATTTTATTTAGTCTTTTTAGACCTTAAATTATTTTATCCCAAAATCTTAAAGACAATACTTTTAAACTCGGAGTTTTAAATAAACAATTAAGTATTGAAATGATTTGAAATAGGTTTTTTAAATTCTGAAAAATATTCTCAATCAAATTTTTAAAATATGTTTTGTAAACATTTTGTTATGATGTCTAGGTCATTTAATAAAAATAAATATGTTTTTTGTTTATTTAATTTTGGAACATAAATGTAGAAAAACAAGTTTATTATTATTAAATTATTTTTTTAAACATTTTATCATAGTTTTTAAACCAACTAATATATATTAAATAAAATTTGTAAAAGAAATTATTTAAATTTATTTCTTAATTTTAACAGAATGTGTAAATCCAATTCTTATGATTTTTAATATAATTTTTATAAATAATGGAATGGAAATGAGAAAATATAAAAAAAAACCGGTTTCTAGGCCGGCTAAAGGATTAGGACCCCCGCCTCTCCCCCCCAGTCGGTGGCCTCTTACCGCTGGGTAGGGGGATGCCGTGAAGGAATCGGTCCTGAGTTGTTATTATACAAAACTTCGAATCAACCTTTGAACATGATGGAGCCTAATCCTAATTGAATCCAATTCGTTTGATTCGAAGATTGTAAGCCGCTTAAATGTTAGGGCTTTTGATTCTCGTCTAATAACGAGTGTATTGATACTAAAAATTACCTGGTTCGAGTTCGATTGAATATGGTTCGAGTGATGTAGAGGGTTCGGCCTTTCCTATGCTTGAATCGCTCTCAGATGATGTTATGCACTATGTTCCCTTGCTCAGACACGTTCGAAATCAATAAAGGAAGAGAATGGGATGGTTTAATTTGGGTTTTATACACGTTTGGGTTGAATTCTAATTTTTGTTCAAACGGTTGAATATGGAATGCTATTAAAGCTTGATTACTGATTGGTTCAAATTAATTGGCGATTGTGAAGTTTAAACATGCTCGAATCCTTTATAAAATGACTATCTTTGAGATGTCATGAGCTGGAATCGCACGGATTTAAGCTTGGGTTTGAGTTGGGTTCAGTTGGATACCCACCGGGCTGTCAGGTGGGGAAGGAAACAAGAATGAGAATATTACAGTTTATTCCCTCATATTTACCCTTGGTTAAAATTCCGGTTTTAAACATTTCTCTCTCATATAACAGTTTTATAAACTGCCCCTTTTAGTCCCTCAAGTTGGATATTTGTTTTTTATATTTCAAAATTTATAAAATATTTTTATATATTTTCAATAACTTAGATTTTATGAATTAAATAATGTGTCATTCTAATATATAAGACATCAAAAATTTTATACAAACCCTTTTATAAATTTAATGTATTATCATTATTATTATTATTATCATTATTATTATTATTATTATTATATATATATTTATTTATTTATAACTTTAATAATTGGTTATTTACTAGTAAAATGTTATTATTCTATTCTAATTTTTTAAGCTTTAAAAGAATTATAACTTTTACAAAAATGAAATTTATAAAAGCTTAGATTATGTCTTGTGTTATTATTATTATTACTACTTTATTAATGAAATAGACCTTTATATACATACATATCATATGTATATAAGTTTTTTAAGTACAAGTGTTTCAAAACAAATCCAAAGCTTTTATTTATTACAAATTAAACAATATTACAATACTGGAATTTTAGTCAAAACCCTAGGGATTACACAAACTTGTTCATATGAACTTGGCCTTCTTGTTCATTCAAATCTGAATTGGATATGACTTGGTTCATTCAAGCATGAGGTTGTTTATCTGAACTTTATGACATGAACCATTTGGACATAAGTTATTCATCTGAACTTGATTTTGTCATTTGAATTTGAGCATCTTAACCAAATTTAATGGACTTGTACCATCTGAACTTGAATTTCTCATCCATATTGACAAAAATCTCTTTCGAACTACGTTCATTTCCACATTTGAACTTGAAATGACCTAGACCCATTGGAAGTCATAAAAATTTTATTCATCACAGTAAGGTCAGAAATATAAGGTATACACAAATTACATGTGACTAAGTCAGTTAGGGGTTTGGGTATAATATAATAAAAGTATTAAAGAAAAAGATAAAAAGCCAAAGAAAGATTCCTACATAGAACTAGTTTAAACTACCATACAAGAGGATTCTTGTTTGTAATAAAGTCTTGCAAGTATATAACTAAATGAAACTTTATTTTTTACTTTTTCACCAAAAGAGTATAAAGTGCATTAATATGACCTGGGTAAAGAGATTGTTACCTTGTGTAATACTCAATTTATCATATTTACTCTAGTTGAAGGAGTCATATGTAAACACATGACATATTCTGTTTAACTACTACACATCATGTATAGACAATAAAAGTAAAATTAGATATTAAAGTTAAAGATAAAATTAAAGTAAATAATTAATACATATAAGAAAGTAAATGTTAATGTAAAGTTATAGTAATAATTAAAGATCATAAACAATGAATTAGAACATAAAGGAAAGTTTAAAGAGTTTTAAATTATTTCTACTATTTTATAAAAGGTAATTGGATTTAAATACTTCCAACTTTGACCTCTTGGCTGGCAATACTCTCAACTAAGTAAATGTTTATTGGCACTCTCAGCTTTCAACACATTTTCCATTGGCACTGCATGACAGATGCCATGTCACATCCCTATATTCCCACATGCGGTGTCAGACAGCTGGGTGTGACGTGGCCAGCATCAAAGCTCTCAGTCATATAGAACGACTCTATGTGAGTTGTACATTCACGCAGTTTTGTAAATAAATCCAAGTTTCAGTAATTAAGAAGCGGAAATATAAATGAGTTATGCAGCGGAAATAAGCGTGTTTGCAGTGGAAAGTAAATTGTTTCAGACACTACATTGTTTAAGATGTATCAAAAGCAAACAAATATGATATAAGCCTAGGATAAGATTCTATATGCATGCAAGACCCTCTTGTGCAACTCCATGTGCAGCCTAGCTTGTGCTGTTAAGTTACCTGAGAATACATGCGAAAACGTGTTAACATAAAGTTGGTGAGTTCACAGGTTTATATAGTTAAAACAGTAAACAAATGTATACTTGGCATGTTAAGTTTGTTTGATCTACGATCCCGAGTGTGTCAGTTCATCCTACCAAAACTTGACTGTTCATTTCCCTCCCCTGGTCATCCAGCATCACATCGATATTACAATCGTCGTCACCTCCAGTCACTGCTGTTGTCAAGTGGGGCTAGTCAAACCCAGTAGTACTACGTAAAAACGACTCGTTTGTTACACAACTAACAATATGGGAAGTGAGGACTTTGTTTGCGATATAGTTACACTCAAAAATGGTTATACAACATATCAGTCATACATCTAAAACCGTTGCAATGTATTCTCACCACGAGAGTTTAACAAAAATAGTTAAAGAGTAAAAGTGGGGCTGTAAACTCACCTGAGTTTAGCAGTTGCGTTTGCGTGAACGGTTGTAGTTTGCCCTTAGCGATTACCTATATCACATAGGTGTTATGAGTTCGTGTTAACGTTCTTGTTGGTCTCACTAGACCGTTTTCGTGTCCAAACAACCCCAAGTTGTTGTGATGGTCGTGTTGACCGTGTTTGACTTAACGACCCGTTGGTAACGTGTTTAGTTTAAGTGATCATTCAACGTGTTTTTAGTGTCGTGTGATATGTGTAAGCTCATAAATTACGTTCGTGGAGTAACTTACTATTTATAGTAAGTTTCCGTTTTAGGAAAGTTTCTATTTTTAGCAAGTTCGCATAAAAATCTCTTTTCGTTTATTCTAACATGCTTGTTTATCCTACATGATCATGTTATCACATAGCATCTAGTCACACATAGTCAAATAATCACGTTTCTCGTTTAAAAGTTTCTATTTATAGTAAGTTCCTATGTTTAGCATGTTTCCATTCCTTAAAATGATACAATAGTTATCATTAAATCATAGCAAGTCACATTATGTCATTTATTACCATAGTTCATGTTAAATAACCACATTTCATCGAGATTCCCTAATAAAGTTTCTAATCTTAGAACGTTTGTAACTAAATTCATTTTAACTAAATTAAATCAATAAACACATCACTAATCAACACTTTAGTTACAAATATTCATCTAAGTATACTTATAATTCTTAGAACATCATTCAACATTGATTTGCGACAACAAAGTTACTAAATATAGTAACTAGTACTCAAATACCTTTTTACATAGATTTTTAACTAGTCAATATATCAAAATAACCATATAAACCATAAATCATCATCTCAAAGCATATGCATGTTCCTAGTTCATCATCTAGCTTTATTTTGTAACATTAAAGTTACTAAAATTAGTAACAATCTTGAATAACCATTTCTTAACAATAATAACCATACTAGATCTTACAAAACATCTCAAATATCATTTATAATCATGATTCATCATCCATAATCATCTAAATCTACTTAGATCATGCATGCATGTGACCCAATACCACCATTTCTTAGTAACAACCACAAATAGTCATCAAATCTTATTAACATGTGTGTGTGAGTGATTTTAGACTCCAAGGGTCATGGAAATACCTTCTAGAGCTTCAAGTTCACCTAGATGTTGCTCCAACAGCAGCTATGGAGATGAATAAGGGTTGTGGTCGAGCAAATGAGTTGGTATACGAGTTGTGTGAAGCAAGGTGGTCTCCCCAAGCTTCCTTGAACCTTCAAAACTTCAATGAATCTTCAAGAGGACTTCCAAATGGGTCGGAGATGCTCTGTAGGTCTTCAATGGAGTTTAACAGAGAGTTTGGACGAGTAGATGCCACCTGGGTTCGGTGATGATGAGCATAGAGTGGCTCGTAATGATTTAGTCTTGGTTTAATAAAGATTTTGCATGTAGGGTGGCTTCGCGTACCGCCAAGACTGGCACAAGGTCCTCTTGGCGTACCGCTTTGATTATTTTAATCGGATTCCTTCCCGAAACACGCTGCGTATCGCCAGGCTGGATCTTTTTCCCATCGCGTACCGCCAATGATTTCGGGGATTTGAATTCTCCCGCTCCTCATTTGCGTACCGCCAAAGTCCAATCCGGGGTCCTTGGCGTACCGCGACTCCTTCCGAACGTGCCCAATTTGCCCAATTTTGTTGTTTCAAATCGTTTTTCGGCTATTTTACGATTACGGTCATTGTTTCTTGACTTATTGTCGTTGTTTCGCTTGTTATAAGTTTTCATACGACTTAATTATTGTTCAATTCATTTGTTGTTCATTTATTTCACCAACGTTCATTAGACAAGACACATGTGTGTGATTTCCGATAATTCCTCGAATTATCGTTTCGTTGTGTGTGTGTTTGGACTGTTGTGCCACGTGTCACACTAAATTCACTAATTCTAGTGCCACGTAAGTAATAATAACATAATTTATTATTAAAATAAATAAAATGTTGGCCTGGAAAATACGAGGTGTCACATGCCACGCCATCAAAAATTTAGTATAATGGATTGCCATTGGAAAATATGTTGAAAGTTGGGAGTGCCAATAAATATTTTCTCAGTTGGGAGTATTGCCAGCCAAGAGGTCAATGTTGGGAGTATTTAAATCCAATAACCCTTATATAAATTACTATTTAATTACAAAAAAAAAACTTAGACTCATTCAACGTTGATGACTTCTTTTGTATATTTGTTTGACATGTATAACATAAATGACACCAGTGGGCTTAATATAGAAAGACCACCCGAGCATCTGATGATTTAACATTCTTTGTAATTAACAACCATAAGTGTAATTAACTTAACATTATGCTACAAGTTTCTATGAGATGAACGTTTTGGTGTGTATATTCAACAAGTAATGCATCTATGAAGAATATGGTCTTACATTTTTGTAGGTATAATTCCAACTTGTTGTTGTTGTTGTTGTTATTGTTGATATTGTTGTTTTGTTGAAGTTGTAGTTGCTGCTGTTGTTGTTTTGTTGATGTTGTTGTTGTTATTGTTATTGTTGATGCTGCTGTTGATGTTGTTGTTGTTGTTGGTATTGTTATTGCTGTCCTACCCATTCAAAAAACTTATTTTAGGTGATATTTGACAATTTGTTATAGTTTTTAATGAGTAAATTACGGTTTTGGTTCATGTGATTTAAGTATTTAACATATACAACTAAAAACAAAACCTTCGAATAATAAAGTCCTTGCCATTTAAACATTTAACGGTTTTGGCCTCTGTGATTTATGTCTTATAGTTTTTTCATTAGATAACATTTAACATTTTCAATTATAGGTGGGGTCAAAATTGTTAATTGTTTAAATGACAAGGTCTTCGCAGATAAAAGATTATGTTTTAGGTTGAATATGTTAAAATACTTGAAACACAGGAGCCAAAATCATAATTTACCTTGTTTTTTAATTATAGTTAGATGGAACTATCGGTCATACGTTGCTAATTATATACATAAACAATCTATCAATGAATTTCTGTTGGTAATACTTATTTGTTTGACAGTAAAAATCGGTCTATCACAATTCGATAGCAAAAATTTTTACTTATGTAATTTAATAATATTTTATCGGTTATAAAATGCATAAATTAAGACAATATTCGAAAACATCATAGATTTTGCACAAATATCTTATAGATATTATTAATATACTATGTATGTTGATCTAATTTTGAATACTTGGGCTGCAAGTCGGAAGTCCAAGTTTAAAAAGATAAAAACGAGTTATGTTTATGATCTTTGTTATTAATGTAAATTCTATTTAGATAAGTTTGTTTCAAGTTTGAAGGAAACTTAGGGATAGACATGAGCTGTTTGATATTCAAGCTATGTGTGTGTGTGTATCCCACCGAGTTATGGGTATAAGTAGAGGTTTTCAATTGTAATCAGTTTTGAGATTATTTTCTGATTAATCCAAGTAAGAGTAATTTACTGGAGTTTTGTTCTTGATATCAAATCAATCTTAATTGGTATCAGAGTAGTGAAGAGGTGATCGATTAAGACTACAATCTTCTGATCTAGAATAGGATTTGAAGTAAGATAGCAGGTTAGAAGGAACACTGGTGTTCTTGATTGTCTTGCTTTCTTGTGGCTCCAAGTATTGACATAACAGGAGGTTGGAAGAAATTTATTGCTGATTGTCCACCTGTGTCAATTAAGGAAGTCAACAAGATTTAATCGGTTGACCTCGAAAGGCTAGTCGGAATCGTCAACCGGGAAAATGTGGAACTGATTTGAAGGTACTGAATCAACCCCATCTACACCAACTCCGTACAAAAGACAACCCCAAGAAATTGCAATGGGTGAGGTACCTGTGGCTGCGCCGCATGTTCCTTCTTGTCAATGTTCTATGCTTGATCAAACAAACTACACGACATGAGCTCTACGCATGAAAATAATATTTGGAGTCCACAAGGTGTGGAATGTTGTTGAAATAGGAACCACATATGAAACAAAAAACAATAGCAACTGCACTTCTCATCCAAGGAATACCTGAGACGCAAGTGCTGCAAATAGGTAATTCGGGATCAGCTAAGAAGATGTGGGAAGCACTAAAGACTTGACATCTAGGTGCTAATAGGGTAAGAAAAGCCAGGCTGCAATCCCTCATGGCTAAATTCAAATGTCTTAAGATGAAAGAGAGCGAACAATTGTCGAATTCATAAACAAGATAACCGAAATCTCAGCAAAATCGACAACTCTTGGAAAACCAATCGAAGAAGTCAAGCTGGTAAAGAAGTTTCTCAATAGTTTACCTTGACGCTTCATCGAAATAGTTGCCTCGATAGAGCAACTATTGGATCTCAGCACCATAGGCTTCGAAGATGTAGTGGGCCGGTTAAAGGCGTACGAAGAGAGGGTCTGAGATGGTGACTCTCATTCCTAAAACCCAGGAAAGTTGTTATTTTCAAAAACAAACATGGGAGGAGAATCATCAACCAAAATGACTCGAGAAGTCTACAACAACAAAGGAAGAGGCGGCCTATCATCCCGGGGTAGGGGACATGGGTGCGGTCAAAATCATGGATCAATAAGTCACTCCGAAAAACAACGAGAAACAAACTGGAAAAGGAAGAGATCACTCCAAAATTCAGTGCTTCAGATGCAACAAATATGGACACTTCGTATCAAAGTGTCCATATCAGATACAGAAGCAACAGGAGGCAAATATAGCATAAACCGATCAAGTAGATCCCTCCGTATATATGATGGAATGCACACGAGAAACTATAATGTTGACGGAGGACAAGATAATTCCAAAACAGTATGAGACAGGGAAGGTTGAGACAGACATATAGTACTTGGATAACAAAGCTAGCGACCATATGTGTAACACCCCGACCGATGGCGGAAACGTCGAGATGCCACGAGGGATGTGTAGATTGTTCACAAGCTCATGGGCATTTAAAGTATCATCACATAACAATTAATCGCAACAAAGTAATTACACAAAAATCATGTTTGTCATGTTTTGAATTACAATGATTACTCAAAAGATGTAGCTAAATTAACTAAATCCTAATCTTCAATGATCAAGTTAATTGAACTAAGTCCAAGACCCTATGTGATGAGTCCAAAAGATGTAGAGCTACCCTTCTCTACTTACTTCTCTTCATTTCCTGAAACACGTAGAAAATCAAGTGTCAACTACAAAGTAGTTGGTGAGTAATCATAAGTTTTTCATTCTTCAAAACATTTATAAACATTCATTTAAAACTTATAGTTTAAGAAAATTCACATGGGAACCTGTGAGATAATCCAACTCTGTAGAACCACAAACACAACAATCACATAATCCAAGAAATCACAAATAATCATCCAAGTAAAATCAACCAATCTCAACCAAACACATAGCAAATCAATAATCATCATTCATCATAATTATCTCAATATAAATTACCGCGGAGGACCTCAGTCAACTCAGTCAACGACGGAATCATCGCAGAGGACCGCAGTCAACTCAACCAACGATATTCCTAATAAGCATAAGTGTAAATACTGTGCACTGCGGAGGACCGTAGTCAACTCAACCAATAGTGGAATCACCGAGGAGGACCGAAGTCAACTCAACAACAGTAACTCAATCATTACGGAGGACCTAAGTCAACTCAACCAATAAATGACTCACAGAGTTATAATAATCCATATCAATCCATCAACAATCAATGATAATTCATTAATGAGAATATCATATTGATAATCCAGGTTTCACCCATATGTTATCAAAATAATATTTAAAATTCTGGTATACATGTTCCACCTCCGAGTTTAAAAGCAAAATGATTTAAAAAGGAGGTTATGAGAACTCACCTAAATTCCTAAGATTCAGTGTTCTTGTAAAATGCGCGCTCACGTATGTGAAATCAAAGCAACTCAACAACCTGTAATTATTGTGTGTTCATGTTCATAAGTATCTATGTTTGATCATAATTAAGTTCTTCATATTCGTTTGACTTTTCGTAATTAGGTGCGCGAGTTACTTAAGTTCATTACCTAAGTTGTAATGTTACGCATCAAGACTTTCTAATTTCATCATAAAAGAACGGATTTAGAACTTGTTAGATTTAATTATCAAATGATGATAATTAATTGTGAACTCTTTTGTATACTCCCCATAGATATGTATGCTAAAAGGTGATAACCTCATTCATACGCACCTATACATACATGCATGATTAATTAGATCGACCACCTTAATCTAAGTTATTAAAATCCAATTTAAGTTTTAAGGAAATTATATTTAAGTTATTCTCATAAAATGTTCACATTATGTAAAATCTCATAATTCAATACTTAGGTTATTTAAGAAAAGGTGGCAACTCCTAAATCCTTCATGCATGCATGGGTACATCCAATTATCATGTTCTTTTGTTCACCCTTAACCCTTAGTTCGAATGTTTAGGTTTGCTTGCTGGTTCGCTCCATCCCATGGTTCGACTGTTTGAGGGTTTGTTCCAGTCAGGTTCGTGATTCCCTGGTTCATAGCAGCCATGGGTTCAGCCTTCCAAGAGGTTCGTCCAAAGGCTCCAGGTTCGTGGCACTTATGGTTCGGCCAAGGCGCTGAGGTTGGCCATATGTAGGTTCGCGGCCTCATTTGGTTTTCACGATCCCATTGTTCATCATCATCTTCATCGAACACAAACCTGTTGCAGGTCCAAACCAACTACTTCTACTCGTTTATACCAACTCGTTTTAAGGTTTTCCAAATATAGAATTCGTTTAAAATGTAAGGATGTAAACCGGTTGTTGTTTAGAGTGAGAAACAAAAGTAAAACTCGAGATATACCTCTAAATGTCGACCAAATGTTGGATTTCTTCGTGGGTTCTTGTTCTCCTCGATCACACGAACGTTTAAACACCAAGATCTTGCAAAACCGTTGAGAAATGTAGGAGATATTGTAGAGAGAAGTTAGAGAGAGAGAGAGGTTTGTTAGAGAATGAGGAAGAAAGAGTAGTTTACCCTTCTTATACCTCGTTTCGTTCCCACGTGTTTGGTTTCGTTTATATAGCGTTAAAATTTATAAGATGCTCGGTTCTTCTCGTAAAACATATTTAAAACATAAAACGTTTAAATCCTTAGGTTTCGTTTTAATAAAATGATTTCGTATAATCCAATGATTTTAATTAAATCGTTTTATAAAATGGTTTCGTTGGTTTCCGTTTAATCCTTTATTTAACAAAATGATTTTATTAAATTTTGATTAAGATTGTGATTCCTAATAAATGTTTTTAAATTTCTTTTCTTAATGATATTATTTCAGTTATCTCGTCGAAACACGTTACTCACGTACGTATTCGTAAAGATCGTCACCTTTTCGAATCCAACGCTCGTATCGTATTTCGATTCGATTTACGATTTATGGAATATTGCCTCAGTATATTATTCCTAATAATTATATTCGTGCGAATCGTCACCCACGCGAATACATTATTAAGTTGATATTTCTGAAATAATATTCGCGTTTAAATTATATTCGTAACCTCACCATCGCGTAATTATTTCCAATAACGTTTTCATCATTTTATTATCTTGAATATTATAATTTCCCAATCCAATCCCACTAAACCATATCACTGACACATCCATGATAGATCGAAATAAGCTTATGTATAGGGCATATGTAGGAGTAGGTCGCAACCTATCCAGTCACCGTCCCACCACCATTTCGATAAACCATGACCATGTGTCCTTGACTATGTTTAGTAACCAACCAATAACCAACTCATAAAACTTTGTCATTCCAAACCAAAACCTTGGATTCTCCTCACCAAATCCTCAACACTGATATAATCATGATAAACCGAAGATGGTTTATGTATAGGGCATATGTAGAAGTCAGTCGCAACTGCTTCAGCCGCCATCCTACCACCTCTTCGATAGACCATGATTATATCCTTGCCTATTGTCACACCCCCACCTCTCGTCACCTCGTGCATGATGTCACTGAACTGGTTGCGGAAGCATAGTGGTGATGTCTCAGAGATGAGGGGTGACTTACTTGATCCGATATCACAAGCACATAGATTAACTTAAAGTAAATACATTAGAAGGTTCGTCATTAAAATCCACATTACAGTTTACAACTAAGTCTATTTAATTACAAACTAATTTATTCAAGTGCAAGTATC
This sequence comes from Mikania micrantha, assembly GCA_009363875.1. Lineage (NCBI taxonomy): Eukaryota > Viridiplantae > Streptophyta > Magnoliopsida > Asterales > Asteraceae > Mikania > Mikania micrantha. The sequence continues at coordinate 39,878,311 of CM018692.1, forward strand.
CCAAAAGTGCATCCTCACTGGCTATTACTGTTTACCTGCAAAAAGGTTTGAGTTTGAAACGTCAGCACAAAGCTGGTGAGTTCGCAAAGTTCAGTTAAATCATATGATATGACAGTTAAGTTCAACAAAATTCACAGTTCAAGATAACCATGGGACCCTTATCTAGTTCCTTTCGGACGATATGTTTTGTTCTCAAGATATTACCCGTCGGTACATATCTTAGTGCCTCATTTACTTAATGTCTATCATACCATTAAGAAGTTCTGGAAACAGATAACAAACATTCACAAAAGGGGAGATGCAATCCTCCCAGCGAATGGGGTGTCAACCAATAGTACTATCAATGTTTTCTGTTCGGCCACACATGGGTTCACTAGATACAGTTTAAGAATGAGGACTTTTAGTTCCATGATAGAGTTCAGTTCTACAGGCAAAATCCCATGAAATCCACAAGTTCTAAACAATCACATGAAATCACAAAGATAACAGTGACACATATCATATGATCAAGAAAAGTTCAGCAGTTATACCCCGATGTTTATAAAACATTGAAAAGAACTGGGGTTGTACGAAACTCACATGATGATATAAAGGTAGCAAAATATCTCGAAGCTGATAACAAAGAGATGATTCTGCATTTAGTTATATTTAATGAGTTATTTATGTTCTAGTTTACTGATTAGATCTTTCTGAACGTTCAATGTCAAGGACATTGCTTTGCAAGTCATCAAACCGATATTAAGTATTTAATTGATTAATTTGTTATCATATCATACAATGTATGATAATGTAGGAACCTACATTACATTAGATTCCTAATACAAGGTTGATGACACTCTTGATTAATCAAAATAATCTCGGATTAATCAAATAGTTAATGTTGTTGATTATAATGCTAAAACAGTTTCTAGATGTCTCAATGGCTTAAGAATGATCAATCCTTGTTATTGATTACCCAAATATCATGAAATATCACAATGTAGCATCAGAATAGGTGTAATAACCATGTTTAACATACTAATCTGACTGTTATCATAAACATCAGATAATCTTTCCAATGAGTATGTTAATGACTGTGATTAGTTTGAAACACTTGGATTTAACCTTGCATTTCAAGGATTAATCCAACTAATCACCTACATTGTTATAATCAAATGGATTAAACCATTATAATCATGGATATGGTTTCATGCGAATCGGGCATTACAATGGATCAAAACAAGGATTTAACCGTTAAAACTTCGTGTTCTTTGTTTATAATCAATCCTAGCCATCATCTAGGCCATAATCAACAATCCTAACTATGTCATTACGTTCAAAATCAAGATCTAATCAATCAAAATCAAACCAGAAAGTTTAAACGGATCATTACCTAATCAGACGGATATCTGCGGTTAAAACAATGATCAGAACTTGTAGAAATGATTCCTGGTGCGATCCACAGCTTCTGATGGCTTCAAATTAGTGTTTGAATGATGAAAATATGGATTTGGGTCGTTCAAAAGTCGAGCAGAACGAGTAGAAGAAGAAATATGTTGATCCCCATGCGATCTGATCCTTTTCAAGGATTTTTGCCGACATAAGGTCCCGGGCGCACCGCCCCGGCTCGGCGTGTGGCCCTGGGCGTACCGCCCCACGGGTTTTCTTAGAATTTTTGATTTTAAACTTCATTTCGCGATTCCGGACAATCCGTAACTCCGTTTCGCGCACGGTTTTCGCCCACGTTCATCATTTTTCACATACTATCAACTTGTAATGATTAAAATTGCTAAATCATCATGGATTTCAAGCACGACCAAATGTGCTCACGTCATTAATGCCAAATTTTTCGTACGCAACTGTCACAGTGTCCTCCTGTTAGAGAAATTTCGTCCCGAAATTTAGTGAAGACTTACTGTATGACAATCGTTTATGAGAATAGATGTGGGTACTTTGATTTCATTTGATCTTCACGTTCCCATGTATATTCGGGTCCACATTGCGAATTCCATCGCACTTTAACGATTGGTATGCGACTACGTTTCAGCACTTTCATTTCTCGATCCATTACCTCTACTGGTTCTTCACTGAACTGAAGTTTTTAATCAATATAAATCTCTTCTAGAGGTACGATCAATGATTCATCAGTCAGGCACTTCTTCAGATTGGATATGTGAAAAACATCGTGAATGTTACTAAGTTCAGGAGGTAACTCAAGTTTGTAGGCTACTGATCCAATTCTTTCAAGAATTTGGAATGGCCCTACAAATCTTGGTGAAAGTTTACCTCGTTTCCCGAATCTGAAAATGCCTTTCCAAGGTGACACTTTTAACATTACTCGATCACCTATTTGGAATTCTAACGGTCTACGACGATTATTAGCATAACTCTTTTGACGATCGCGAACAGTTTTGATTCGTTCCTGTATGAGTGTGATCTTATCAGTTGTTTCCTGAATGAATTCTGGGCCTATGATTTGACTTTCACCTACCTCTGACCAACATATATGTGATCTACACTTGCGTCCATAAAGTGCTTCAAATGGAGCGCATTGAATAGTGGTATGGGAGCTGTTATTGTATGAAAATTCAACAAGTGGAAGATGAATATCCCAGCTACCTCCAAAATCAACCACACAACTTCTGAGCATGTCTTCAAGAGTTTGATTCGTTCGTTCAGTCTGCCCGTCGGTTTGTGGGTGATAAGCTGTGCTCATATTGATTTGGGTGCCCAGAGCTTTCTGAAGAGTTTGCCAAAATCGTGACATAAATCGACTATCTCTGTCAGAGATGATAGAGATCGGTACTCCGTGTCGAGATACAATCTCATTAACATAGAGTTTAGCGAGTCGATCCATAGAATAATCTTCTCGGATGGGTAAGAAATGCACAGATTTTGTAAGGCGATCAACGATAACCCATATAGAGTCATGATTACGTGATGTTCTGGGTAATTTAGTGATGAAATCCATAGAGATCTGATCTCATTTCCACATGGGAATCTCAGGTTGTTGTAATAACCCAGAAGGTCGTTGATGTTCAGCCTTAACTTTGAGACATGTTAAACATCGATCCACGTATTCAGCTATTTGTTTCTTCATTCCAGGCCACCAGTAAAAATCTTTAAGATCTTTATACATTTTATCAGCACCTGGATGAATAGAATACCTGGATTTATGCACCTCATCCAAGATAATTGTTCTAGAGCTACCGAAGCAAGGAATCCACATTCGGTTTTTGAAATACAAGAGTCCATCATTTTTGGTATCGAGTTTCTTATCTAATCCTCTCAGTCCCTCAGCAGAATAGTTCATTGCTTGTAAAGCTTGTTGCTGAGCGTCTTTAATTTGAGGAATTAGACTGTTTTAAATAGTCATACCTAACGCTTTCACACGTAAAGGTTTGACTCGTTCCTTGCGACTCAAGGCATCGGCTACGACATTCGCTTTACCTGGATGATAACGAATTTCACAGTCATAGTCGTTTAGAAGTTCCACCCATCGCCTCTGTCGCATGTTTAACATTTTCTGATCTAGAATGTGTTGGAGGCTTTTGTGATCAGTGTATATAATACACTTAGTTCCGTATAGATAATGTCTCCAAATCTTGAGTGCAAACACCACTGCACCAAGTTCTAGATCATGTGTGGTATAGTTCTTCTCGTGTACTTTTAGTTGTCGAGAAGCATAAGCAATTACCTTATCCTTCTGCATTAGAACACACCCAAGACCTTGACGAGAAGCATCACAGTATACTGTGAAATTATCAGTACCTTCCGGTAATGCCAAGATAGGTGCGTTGCAGAGTTTGTGTTTCAACAGTTGGAACGCCTCCTCCTGTTGAGAATCCCATATAAACGGTTGATTCTTTTGGGTCAATGTGGTGAGTGGCAAGGCTATCTTTGAAATGTTCTTGATAAACCGGCGATAATAACCTGCCAATCCCAAGAATTGACGTATTTCAGTCGGGGTTCGTGGTGTCTCCCACTGTTTCACCGCTTGAATCTTACTGGAATCCACTTGAATACCGTTTTGATTCACTACATGACCAAGAAATTGAACTTCTCGTAACCAAAATTCACACTTGGAGAATTTGGCATATAATTTCTCATGTGCCAAAAGTTCTAGGATTAACTTCAAGTGTTGAGCATGTTCTTGTTGGTTTCGAGAATAAATGAGAATATCATCAATAAACACAATCACAAATTTATCCAGATAAGGTCTACATACTCGATTCATTAGATCCATGAAAACTGCTGGTGCATTTGCTAAGCCAAACGACATTACTAGAAATTCGTAATGTCCGTATCGGGTTCGGAAAGCAGTTTTTGGAACGTCATCATCATGAATACGCAACTGATGGTATCCGAATCTTAAATCGATTTTTGAGAAGTAAGTAGCACCTTGTAGTTGATCAAACAGATCATCGGTTCGAGGTAGTGGATAACGATTTTTGATTGTCAGTTTATTGAGCTCCCGATAGTCAATGCACATTCTGAATGAACCATCCTTCTTTTTCACAAAAAGAATTGGTGCTCCCCAGGGTGAGAAACTAGGTTTGATAAAACCTTTGTCTAACAGTTCTTGCAATTGACCTGAAAGTTCTTGCATTTCTGATGGTGCAAGCCGATACGGAGCTTTAGCAACAGGTGCTGCACCTGGAATCAAGTCAATCCGAAATTCAACTTGTCTCACTAGGGGTAATCCTGAGATATCCTCAGGAAATACTTCAGGAAAATCTTTGACTACTGGGATGTCTGTGATTCGTTTGGTTGAAGAATTGTGCTCAGTCACGTGTGCCAGAAAAGCATAACAGCCTTTCCTTAAGAATTTCTGAGCTCGCATACCAGATATGATACCAAGTTTTCTACCAGCTCGTTCTCCTTGAACTATCAGTGTATTACCGTTAGGTAATGGAATACGGATCATCTTGTTTTGACACACAACTTCCGCTTGGTTATCAGAAAGCTAGTCCATACCAACAACGACATCAAAGCTCCCAAGCTCAATAGGAAGCAGATTGATATTAAAAAGATGATCATTCAAATTCAAGGAACATCCTTGAATAACACTGTTAGTTTTGATTAACTTGCCATTAGCAAGTTCAATAACATAAGGAGTTTCTAGGTCTACCGTAGGCAATGAAACTAATGATGCGAATTCAGGAGAGATAAAACTTTTATCTGCCCCTGTATTAAAGAGAACTGATGCGTAAAGATTATTAAGAAGAAACGTACCAGTAACAATATTTGCATCATTTCTCGCCTCGGTCGCACCAATCTGAAAAGCTCTCCCTCTAGCTTTAGTTCCCGGATTGGTATTATTGTTTGGACAGTTTCGCATGAGATGGTCTGGGCTTCCACATTTGTAGCATGACCGGTTGGTTCGAGTGGTTTGTCGTGGTGCTTGATTTTGTGGTTGAGCAGGAAAGTTGGAATATTTAGCATAATGTCCAACTCGTTTACAGTTCAGACAAACAGGACATGGTCCCGTGTGATGGAGTGGACAATTATTGCATTTGGGCGCCTGCCCAGTATAAGCTTTCCTCTCAGGAATAGCAGCACCATAGTTTTTCACAGTTGGCTTGCTCTGGGTGATCTCAGCCGGAGCCTTAGCCTTGGTTTTACCAAACCACTTTCGTTTGGTACCTTTCGACACATTTGAGGTACCGACATCAATACGGCTGTGAGCCGTCTGAGGTTTCAAAGACAGAGTACCACTCCTTACCGCCTCATTGGTAAGCTTAGTGGTCAAAAGAATCGTATGTTTCAGAGTTGTAGGTTCAGCAGCAGTCACCATTCCCCAAATATGGGGAATCAAACCCTTAATGTACTTCTCGATTAACGCTGCTTCCGTAGGAAACATATCGGGAAGTAAACAAGTACGTTCGTGAAACCGATCGGTGTAAGCCAGACAATCAGCACCGATCATAGAATGATTCCAGAATTCCTCCTGGAGTTTTTGAATTTCAGTGATTGGGCAGTACTCTGATCTAATCAGAGTTTTGAAATCATTCCAGCCCATTGAGTCAACTGTAGCTGAACCCAAAGTCTTGGCTTGGGTATTCCACCAGGTCAAAGCTGAGTCTTTCAGAGAACAGGCAGCATAAGACACCTTATGCTCTGCCAAACATTGGCTGATTTTGAGTTTGGTTTCCATCTCCTCAATCCACCGTAAAAGACCAGCCGCTCCTTCCTTGCCTGTAAAAGTAGGAGGGTTGCAAGAAGCAAAGTACTTATATGTACACCCTTGCTGTGGTGGATCAGGAACAGTTGCTTTTGTGGTTGTTGTACCGGTGGTAGTATGTGTTTCGACGTGACAACTAGTAGCATTATGTTCAGCATGATCGTGTTCCCCACCAGAACCTGCGGTGATATGTGGTTGGTGTTGTGTCAGAACACCACAAGCAGATAATTGTTCACGCACAATTCGTGCTATCATAGCCTCATTTGTTTCAGATCCGCTTGTACCAGCAGGTGGAACAGTGCTTGCTCCAGGGTTCACTGGTGGAGCAGTATTTGTTTCCAAGTTCCCAGGTGGAACCATGTTCGCTTCCGGATTTACACGCGGATCCAGATTTGATTCAACATTCAAAGGTGGAATTTGATTCTGTTCAGGGTTTGTAATGTTCTGAGTAGCTCTTTTAGCTGGTCGACCTCATTTAGGAGCCATTAATCTGCTCACAAGCAGACAAACTCAGGTCAGTTTAAGAACATTAAGATATAACCCGTTATATCACATAAATTCAATCATATTCAGTTACACTGAAAATTTATATTGAAATATGATTATAAAGAATACAGTATAACTACATGAATTTAGTCCAGACATGTTCTCAATACACACAGATCACACAGATGTTCGTAGTTATACTTAGTCCTGTTATTTCAAAAACATGTTAGAGTATTACCCAACTCATTGCATTGCAGCGCATGTTTTTAGAGATATGTTCATACAGGACTAGGATATGTTCTCACACAAGTTCTCTGATATGTTCTCAGTTCATGCACTAAATTTGTCCTCACACAAACAATAGATATGTTCTCGTACAGTATGGCTCTCTTACTGTACTTTAGTTATAGATATATTCGCATACAGTATTGCTCCCGTACTGTATTTCAGCGACATATATGTTTTTAGTTTGATATATTCGCATACAGTATTGCTCCCGTACTGTATTTCAGCGAAATATATGTTTTTAGTTTAATATATTCACATACAGTATTGCTCCCATACTGTATTTCAGCGAAATATATGTTTTTAGTTTGACATGTTCTCATATTGATACGTTTGTATACCGTTATGTTCTCACACAGAAGAATTAATTATAGTTCACACAAGTTTGCTAGAAAATCATAGTTCACACTTCACACACATAGTTCAGTACACAGACAGATATACAAATGCACCCATCATATTACACTACCATAGTTTTTATACATCACAAAGTTTTAATACAAGGACTATCAGAAACGATAACATCAACACTAACTACCGGGGATCCATTTCACAGTCAAAACTTCCCCTCTACATTACATACTAACAACCTATTCGTCTGTGCATAAGATATCCCAAAAAGAACCACATAAACATACTTATCGTAAAAAGTACGATAAGCAGGAAAATACCATGGCTACTACCGCTATAAACACGCCCAAAACTATCATCTTAGTCTCGAAACTGGCCATCCCAAGCCAAACCAGAAACTCTCTCACCCTCACCACTCATGCCCTCAACAACTCAACCTGCTGCCAAAAGGTAGCAATAATCCTCCGCACCCATGTCCTACGCAACCGCTCCTCCACCGAAGTCCTCAACGCCTGTGTGTCTACCTCTAATGTGTTCACTCGATCTATATAGGTCAAGTGGGAAGTCAAAATATCTAATACCGTGCTACGGGTATCGTCTATCATGGCATTCTGCTGCTGTATATCCTGACGCATCCTTTGCAGATCCTGTGTGACCTGCTGTAGCCGGGCTCTCCACTCAGCTTGGTGAGAGGATTCTCCCACCTCATGTATGGTCTGTGGCTCATCTCGGGGAGCCATCTGATGTCTCGGGGGTAGCCCCGTAGTCTTGCGGGCTTGTCCCCGCATCCGTCGTAATCCGTCCCACGCGGGGACTCTCCGTGGAGAGGAGTCCTGTCTCCTCTCAGCAGAAGTATGAACCAAGGGTGAATGAGGGGGACTGGGTAGAATGGGGGCTGCTGGTGGTAATACTGGTGATGGTGGTGGTGGTGGAGTAACAGGTCTGGGGGATGATGGTGTGTGCGGTCCGGCAGGGGTCGCCTGAGAGGCTGCAGATGAAGCCTCACTAGGATCTGAGTCTGATCCTGCACTAGAACTAGGGGTGTCATCCAACCTCAGATAGGAAAATCTCTGGTAAATATACTGTTCGGCTTGATCGGCCATCGCTGTACAATCAAAATCTCTAATCAGTATCATGAAGTAAATATTAAATAACAATATTTAACATAAACATAAACATGATATGATGGTCTTTCCTATCTCCAGACAACTATTCGTCTTTATAGTTATTGAGGTTGTGCTTGAATTAAAGTAAACTAGAATGCACACGTGTTGCAAATTTCAGTTATGCTGGCCACTCATAACTGGAATTTGTACCACCTGATTATCCTGGCTTAATTCAAAACAAGTGTTGTTCAGTTGTTATGTTCGGTGCTCTCTGTGTCCCTATACGAGCCTATGGTTATAGTCTAGGTCTCTAAGTCAACCTAAATTCAATAACCTGTGGCTCTGATACCACCCTGTCACACCCCCACCTCTCGTCACCTCCTGCATGATGTCACTGAACTGGTTGCGGAAGCATAGTGGTGATGTCTCAGAGGTGGGGGTGTGACACCTATCTTTGGCTATAGAATCCCATACCACTACCATTCCAAATCAACAACCCATATCATATTAATTCCATCGCGATAAACTCTCTGGTTCTGTCTAGTTATTTTCCAAACTAGATTTCCCATAGTTTACGCTCATAATTATATGTTCTCAGTGTGTATACCAATAATAATAACATCCAATAATCCGTAGTAATTATCAATTATCATATCAGGCTTTAACAATACAAACATGTATGTAATGAAGTGCCTGAAATACAATGATGTTACAATATGACCGGAATTCGATCTCACTTCTCAGAACTAAAAGAACAAATTTCAGGGACAGTGAAGTCTGGTGACGGCTCACACATTGAGATCAAGGGAAAAGGCTCAATACTATTTGAAGACCCTTTGGGAAACCACAGACAAATGACTGATATATATTACCTTCCAAAACTTAAAAGTAATATTATTAGTCTCGGTCAAGCCATCGAATGCAGATGTGATGTGAGGATGAAGGATAATTATCTTCAAATGCGCGACAGAAAGGGCAACTTGATCATAAATGTGTCAAGAACAAGGAACAGATTATACAAAGTACAACGGCAAACGTGGAAACCAGTCTGTTTAAAGACAAGCATGCATGAGGATGCTGGAATTTGGCGTGCTAGACTTGGACACTTAAGTTTCGAGACAATGGAACTTATGGTGAAGAGAAACTTAGTCACCGGGCTACCAAAACTCATCAAACAACCACGCTTATGCGAAGTGTGTCTGGCTAGAAAACAAACCCGTTATGGAATTCCAAAGCGCAGCCACATTTCGAGCCACAAGACACTTGAAATTGATACATGGAGACCTATGTGGACCCATAACACCTTCGACAATAGTTAGTAACAAAAATATCTTTGTTTTAATTGATGACTACTCATGGGTTATGTGGTTTTATTTATTAAGGAACAAGGCAGAGACATTGGAAAAATTCAAGGATTTCAAGGTGATGATCGAGAAGGACGTTGGTCATGAGATTCAAATTCTCCGAACCGATGGGGGGTAGTTCACATCGCTTGAGTTCAATCGGTTCTGCGAGAAAGAAGATGTGACACCCGGCAATTCTGGGTAAATTGCAACACTCATTTCACATCCATACTTGTTGCATTTCATTTAATTGAGTTTAATTAGATGAGCTAAACACAAACACAAAACAATAATTCGGATTATTATTGAATTGTGCATTACACGTTGATTAGGATTAATCAAGCGTGCAAACACTTCGTAAACACACAAACACGAACCATCAAAGGTAATTCAAGGAATTATCGAAACACACACACGAGTCTCACGAACGTGATGATCAAACTTATATGTTATTACATGATTATGTGCTAAACATGCATTAGATGCTTTGGATAAACGTTAGGAATCGAGTACGAGCGAAATCGAATCGACGAAATTGAAAAACAAGTTTATGGACCCGTCGCGGTACGCGATAGCCCTTGGCGAACGGCTTCGCGATACGCGAAGCAGTAGCGGGGACTCTGAGTCCCGAATCTCTCCGCGGTACGCGATAAAAGATTTTGATCGGCCTCCGCGGTACGCGAAGGCCATGCAGATCAAAATTTCTTTATAATTCAACCCCAATTCATTTTCACTCGGTTTCCTTTCCATTTCTCCGACTTTCTTCATCAGCTCTCGACCCAAAACACTGAAACCAACCCTTCAAACCTGTTGGAATCATCATTAGGACTATTACTTGCATTGGTGAACCACTTGGAGTTATTGAAAGCTTGGGGAAGGATCAAGGAAGCTACAAACGACCATCAATCACTGATTCAGCATCATCAGCCATCATTCCCATCAAATCCTAGCTTCTAAGGTAGTTTTACTTGTTTATTAGTTGATAGATCGCACATGCAATGGGTAAAAACCCACATGCAACTCCATATGATGATTGTGCTCAGATTTGTTGGTGATTGGATGTGTTATCGTCATAGATTTACTGATTTTATTGTTTAGTGATGTTAGATTTGAGTTTGGTTTAGTTATTGTTTGATTTGGGGATGATATTGGTACACTTGCCATAAAAGGAAACTTTTATGTTGCAAGTCTTGAATTTGTGATGATCTAGACATGTTAGACATGTCTAGATGTTGTTAAATATATATTGGAGTGTCTAGAAACACATTGGGATATTTGGCTTTGTCAAAAACTTGGTTTTGTAGAAACTTACTATTTATGGAAACTTTTAGAAATCAAAAGAGGGCTTTTGATGTTTTAAAACGTTTTGATGAACTTGGATTATTGAAATATGTTTAGAAATAGTTTTTAACATATTTGGAAACTTGGATTTGTGAAAACGAACTTTTAAACGGATACTTTCCAAATAAGGAAACTTTATTTTGACAAAACGGCATAAATGGTGATTTATGCGCAAACGACATGTTTTAAGGGTTTAAATGTGTTTTATAAACATATTAAAGGTATTAACATTATGAAATGGAATTTCATAACCACACTTTCTTAAACGGGAAACTTTCTAAAAATGGTAACTTGTGCGAGTAGAGTCATAGGATGCATTTTGGTGTCTTATGTGCATTGAGACACATAAACACAACAATCGTGTCACCAACGATTCGTCGAGTCTCACTAGTCAACAAACACACACTCGGTTGAGCACACCGACACTTGGAGTTGTATGGACTACAACACACCACATGACACATACTTACACCTATATGATCATAGGTGCTTACTAGCAGGACTGCTAGCTTTCGCAGTCGCGAACATCACATAAACCGGAACTGCTTCATCAGGTGAGTTCACGGCCCCTTTTTATCTTTCTAACTTTGGGGGAGAAAACATTGCATACAACTGATTTTGATCAACATACATACTTTTGGGTACATTGGTACATACTTATATCGTATATACATATGTGTGGCATTCATCCACAAAACTGATAAGTCCTCATTAAACACATCTCGAACCGTTAATAGCGCGTAGTGCTTAGCGTGGTAATTCTGAATAGTACTATTTGGGCCTGACAAGCCCCACTGTTGTGCGCCGTATGGACACCCCGACTGGAGGTTGGAACAGTGCATAATTGACCAATAAACATTGCCATATCTTGTTGGATGGATATGGCGGGAAGCAGCATGTTAGCTTCGGTTTCGAACCCGCATATGATATATAAAATTACAAACAATTACTTTAAACATTTTGATGTTTACTGCTGATACAAACCTGTGCTCTCACCAACCTTTGTGTTGACCCTTTTACTCGCATGTTTTCTCAGGTAACTAAGGCACGCGCACAAGGATAGGATGCTAGGATGGAGTCCCATGCATCAGCTTTAGTGTCTTAGGCAGATTGATAATAATTGACATTTGTTTTGTTATGTAAAGTTAAATACTTAAACCGCTTCCGTACTACTACTCTTTAAGTTTTCAAAACTGATTAAACTTATGCTTCCGCAACTTATAATTACAATGTTGCTTTGATAACTTAAACTTTTTACTTCCGCAACTCTGATTCTACTAAACTGTTTTATCCAAGTTAATGGATGTACGTATGAAACCAGACATGTAGGTCTCGCATCATTGTGTGACCGGAGACTGCGATCCTGATTGGTCTCGCTCGCGCCCCGTTCGGGACGGGATTTCTCGGGGTGCGACAGATTGGTATCAGAGCCTCCGGTTATTGCGAATTAGGTTTGCATTTAGTGAACTTAGTCTATAACCACTAGTCTCCACACAACGCGTAGTGCTTAGTATTAGTTCCACTTGCATACATTATCGTACATATACACAATTCACACATTTATATGTGGTGACACTGTCATCACCATCTATGCTCGCATTTGATGAGAAGGAACAGATTGTTCCTACACCTTTAGTATCAACACTACCGGTAGCAGTTGAGTCACCAAACCAAGCACCAACTATCACCCGAAGACAGCACGTCTGAGCCATCGCAGGAGGAGCAGCCGGTACACATACGCTATATCACCGGTGCCCGAATCGAAGAGGCGACGACAAAAGCTGATCGGGGATGAAACTTAAACAAGTCCAGGGATGAAACAGGCCCTGTGGCTCAACAACATTCTTGTAACCCTTTGGTACCGCTACACATACTGCTTACAAGGACCATATGAGGAGATTCCAAACTCAAGTCCTTGTCACTCATAGAATATCACCGAACGAACATGGTCGCTCGAGTTAAGGAAAACTAGAGTGACCATGCGGAGGGATTTCATTACGGGTGCTAGGTGGTCATCCAGAAGCATCAATACTAACACTCACACAATCAGTGACTCAACACCAAGTGACCTGAGGAAAACACGCTCAAGCCACGTAGCTATCCTTATAGGATCTACGCAAGATCCTATAATACCATACAATTCGCGTGACTAGCCCAAGTATTAGTTCGATAGGCTATTTAACCACACCTCATATGACTCATGTTTGAAATCTCGATGACATGAATAAACTCTGAATTCAGTAAAACCTAATAGCTCTAAGCAGGAGGAACTATAATTCTTATGTAAGGTAAATTGACGATCATGGTGCGCAACATAATCGTGAATTTACAGGTACGCATGAATTCTGGCAAATTCTATTATGAGCCTATTTTTGAAAACACATACATTGATATTCGCTTATCCCTCATCCTGATGGTTGCAATGGAATTCAAACAACGTATCAAGATTTCAACATAACGTTCATCAAATTCCTGGCTATAGTCCGGATTACCATATATCCACGAAAACCTCATGTTGCGACTATACACTTCACATGAAGCAACGTATCAAATTTTCGATGAGGACCCCGCCAAAGATCCTAAGGAAGACCCCATGGAGGAGTCACCCGACAATGCATCATCCATACTAGACTAACCTGAGCCTGAAGGACAGTGTCTTGAGTCCATTTGACTCGGGACCTAACTTGGGCAAACGACCGAATCGAGTGGCTTAAAGAGGAACTAAGATATACAAGTACCCGACATACGGAGCTTTGTAGCATAGTCAATAAGATGAACCAGGATATAACCCAGTTGATTTCACCATTCCAGGCAGCCGAAGACCGGTTGCCATCGCTAAAGTTACAATCGAAGAGCTGGAAAAGCAAGGTCGCCAATCCAGTTCCGGAAGGACCTGACACTGGGGAGAAGGAACCAGCGGCGGATGCTGATTCTGACTCCACTATCGATAACGCCTCCGATAAACTTAGCATAGACCTGGTAGAAACAGGTTGTGACTCTGTACTTGAAAATTTTGGAGTCTTAGTGTTTGGGGTATTAAATGAATTGTAACCAGTACAACTTATTATATATCAAGACTAATATATGTTACTGAAAATTTTGTCTATGACAATCAATACATGTTTTCTTCTCATACCAATCATGTGCTACTTTAGTCATTAGATCTACACTAACGCTTATTCTCGCTATGAAGATCATGGCTGGAAGACGCGGAGAATGCGAGAACGCGGGAGGGCGTGGAAACATTAACCTCATCGCAACAAAGCTGAACGCACTAATCAGCAAACGAGTTGAGGAGGAAATCGCTGCACGTGAAGCTGCACGTAACCAGGATCAACTGATTCAAGGGACAAACCCTAATCCACCCCACTGCACATTCAAAACATTCTTAGACTGCAAACCACCTTCTTTCAATGGTACGGAAGGGGCTGCCGGTCTCCTCCGATGGATTGAGAGATTGGAATCAATTTTCATCATGAGCAACTGTAGGGTTAAGGACCGCGTGAAGTACGCAACAGGAACCTTAGAGGGTACAACCCTCACTTTTTGGGACACAAATGTTCAAACCCTAGGACGAGAAACGTCTGAGGCTATACCTTGGGATGAATACAAAAGAATGATGAACCACAAATACTTCCCTCACGACAAAGTTCAGATATTGGAAACGGAATTTCGGAACCACAGGATGATTGGTTCTGAGATCGAGGCATACACTTCTCGATCTTATGAGTTGGCACACATGTGCCCAGAAATGGTGACCCCAGCCTACAAACATCTCGAAAGATACATTGAGGGATTGACACCACAGGTTCGGGACATGGTGCTATCCGCTGACCCCACCACTTTACAACAAGCCGTATACTTAGCTCATGAACTGACCAATACCGCGGTTATACAAGGATTATTACCTCCACGTGGCTCAATAATCAAAACCACCGACAACAAACGCAGATGGGATAACACTCAAACCAAAACCCCTACTCTACAACCACCAAGACGACGTAAGGGTGCCTATGCTGGCAAAAACCCAAGGTGCAACAACTGTGATTATCATCATAAACAAGGACCATGTGAAAGATACCGATGCCAATGGTGCGGAAAGCGAGGCCACACAACTAAAAACTGTAGGGGTGAACTGGTGACCAAAATTTCACAGCCTCAGCCGCAGCAATACAAAACACCAAAAGGTTGCTTCGGATGTGGAAAGCCAGGGCACTTTAAGAGGGACTGCCCCCATGCGGAAAACAATGGGGATGAAGCACCGAAGAGTTGCTTTGAATGTGGGAAACTAGGGCACCTCAGGAAGGACTGCCCATATCTAGAAAACGACAACAATAACAGGAACAATAACGGTCCGAGGGAACGACCCCTCGTGATTGGGGCTAAAGAAGCCAGAAATAATCCTAATCTTGCAACAGGTACGTATCTCTTAAACGAATCATTACGCTTCTGTATTGTGTGATACTGGAACTGAGAAAAGTCTTATATTTAAGCACTTTAGTAAATCTTTGTTATAACCCCAATGTATCTAGAGGTTGAATACACCGTAGGGCTAGCTGATGATAAACTGATTGTAACTAATCACATTCTGAGAAAATGCACTTTAGAGCTAGCAAACCATAATCTTAAGATCGACCTCATGCCGGTTACGCTAGGCAGTTTTGGGATAATAGTGGACATGGAATGGCTGTCTAAAAACTAAGCTAAAATCACTTGCCACAACAAGTTTGTGCGCATACCTCTCCCTAGTGGAGAAACCCTAGACATCAACCGTGAAAGAAGCGACACTCTCCTGTCCCCATGTGAAAGAGGGAACAAATACCTATGAACTTCATTACCCAATTACCCCATACTCCTAATGGAGATGACACAATCTGAGTAATGAGGGGCCGACTAACAAATTCAGCACATTTCCTTGTGACTAGGGAAAACGACAGGATGGAAAAACTAGCCTAAATCTATGTTAAGGAAGTGGCCTCACGACATGAAGTGCCAATCTCCATCCTTTCGGATCAAGATATTAGATTCACTACCAACTTCTGGAAATCATTACAAGGGTCATTTGACACACGGTCGGATATGAGTACTGCATACTACCCCCCAACTGTACAATACAAACTCTCGAAGATATGTTACGAGCATGAGTAGTAGACTTCAGAATAGCGGGGAAACTCACCTACCATTGGTGGAGTTTTCCTACAACAACAGTTACCACACCAGCATCAAGGCAGCGCCTTTTGAGGCACTCTATGGCAGGAAGTGCCAATCACCGCTCTGTTGGGCAGAAGTGGGTGACAGTCAACTCACTGGCTCAAAACTGATACATGAAACAACCGAGAAGATAGTACAGATTAGAAACCGCATGGCAGCAGCTCGCGATAGTCAACAGAGCTATGCCGATCACCCTTCTGTTTTGCCGAACGAGGAAAACTGAATCCACGGTATATTGGACCATTTGAAATCCTGAAGCGGATTGGCCTAGTAGCATACCAACCTAACCTACCAGCCGAACTCGATGTAGTTCACAACATATTCCATGTCTCAAATCGGAAGAAGTGGTTATCAGATGAGACACTTGTGATTCCACTGGATAAAATCCATGTGGATGAACAACTACGATTCATGGGAGAACCCGTAGAGATCATGGACCGAGGGGTCAAACGAATTAAACGGAGTCGGATTCCGATTGCCAGGCTCCGATGGAACTCGAAACGCAGACCTAAATTCGCGGGGGAACGTGAAGATCAGATGATACGCAAATATCCCCATCTTTTCAAACAAACAACGTCGAACGCCAACAACAACGGATAAATTTCGGGACAAAATTTCCTTTCAACAAGGGGATGATGTGACAACCATAAATTTTCAAAATTTTCATTCTCAAACACTACCAACAACAACCAAATTTCGGGACGAAATTTCTTTCAACAAGGGGATGATGTGACACCCGGCAATTCTGGGTAAATTGCAACACTCATTTCACATCCATACTTGTTGCATTTCATTTAATTGAGTTTAATTAGATGAGCTAAACACAAACACAAAACAATAATTCGGATTATTATTGAATTGTGCATTACACGTTGATTAGGATTAATCAAGCGTGCAAACACTTCGTAAACACACAAACACGAACCATCAAAGGTAATTCAAGGAATTATCGAAACACACACACGAGTCTCACGAACGTGGTGATCAAACTTATATGTTATTACATGATTATGTGCTAAACATGCATTAGATGCTTTGGATAAACGTTAGGAATCGAGTACGAGCGAAATCGAATCGACGAAATTGAAAATCAAGTTTATGGACCCGTCGCGGTACGCGATAGCCCTTGGCGAACGGCTTCGCGATACGCGAAGCAGTAGCGGGGACTCTGAGTCCCGAATCTCTCCGCGGTACGCGATAAAAGATTTTGATCGGCCTCCACGGTACGCGAAGGCCATGCAGATCAAAATTTCTTTATAATTCAACCCCAATTCATTTTCACTCGGTTTCCTTTCCATTTCTCCGACTTTCTTCATCAGCTCTCGACCCAAAACACTGAAACCAACCCTTCAAACCTGTTGGAATCATCATTAGGACTATTACTTGCATTGGTGAACCACTTGGAGTTATTGAAAGCTTGGGGAAGGATCAAGGAAGCTACAAACGACCATCAATCACTGATTCAGCATCATCAGCCATCATTCCCATCAAATCCTAGCTTCTAAGGTAGTTTTACTTGTTTATTAGTTGATAGATCGCACATGCAATGGGTAAAAACCCACATGCAACTCCATATGATGATTGTGCTCAGATTTGTTGGTGATTGGATGTGTTATCGTCATAGATTTACTGATTTTATTGTTTAGTGATGTTAGATTTGAGTTTGGTTTAGTTATTGTTTGATTTGGGGATGATATTGGTACACTTGCCATAAAAGGAAACTTTTATGTTGCAAGTCTTGAATTTGTGATGATCTAGACATGTTAGACATGTCTAGATGTTGTTAAATATATATTGGAGTGTCTAGAAACACATTGGGATATTTGGCTTTGTCAAAAACTTGGTTTTGTAGAAACTTACTATTTATGGAAACTTTTAGAAATCAAAAGAGGGCTTTTGATGTTTTAAAACGTTTTGATGAACTTGGATTATTGAAATATGTTTAGAAATAGTTTTTAACATATTTGGAAACTTGGATTTGTGAAAACGAACTTTTAAACGGATACTTTCCAAATAAGGAAACTTTATTTTGACAAAACGGCATAAATGGTGATTTATGCGCAAACGACATGTTTTAAGGGTTTAAATGTGTTTTATAAACATATTAAAGGTATTAACATTATGAAATGGAATTTCATAACCACACTTTCTTAAACGGGAAACTTTCTAAAAATGGTAACTTGTGCGAGTAGAGTCATAGGATGCATTTTGGTGTCTTATGTGCATTGAGACACATAAACACAACAATCGTGTCACCAACGATTCGTCGAGTCTCACTAGTCAACAAACACACACTCGGTTGAGCACACCGACACTTGGAGTTGTATGGACTACAACACACCACATGACACATACTTACACCTATATGATCATAGGTGCTTACTAGCAGGACTGCTAGCTTTCGCAGTCGCGAACATCACATAAACCGGAACTGCTTCATCAGGTGAGTTCACGGCCCCTTTTTATCTTTCTAACTTTGGGGGAGAAAACATTGCATACAACTGATTTTGATCAACATACATACTTTTGGGTACATTGGTACATACTTATATCGTATATACATATGTGTGGCATTCATCCACAAAACTGATAAGTCCTCATTAAACACATCTCGAACCGTTAATAGCGCGTAGTGCTTAGCGTGGTAATTCTGAATAGTACTATTTGGGCCTGACAAGCCCCACTGTTGTGCGCCGTATGGACACCCCGACTGGAGGTTGGAACAGTGCATAATTGACCAATAAACATTGCCATATCTTGTTGGATGGATATGGCGGGAAGCAGCATGTTAGCTTCGGTTTCGAACCCGCATATGATATATAAAATTACAAACAATTACTTTAAACATTTTGATGTTTACTGCTGATACAAACCTGTGCTCTCACCAACCTTTGTGTTGACCCTTTTACTCGCATGTTTTCTCAGGTAACTAAGGCACGCGCACAAGGATAGGATGCTAGGATGGAGTCCCATGCATCAGCT
Source organism: Mikania micrantha (assembly GCA_009363875.1). NCBI lineage: Eukaryota > Viridiplantae > Streptophyta > Magnoliopsida > Asterales > Asteraceae > Mikania > Mikania micrantha. The sequence goes on from CM018692.1 coordinate 39,897,579, forward strand.
TTAGTGTCTTAGGCAGATTGATAATAATTGACATTTGTTTTGTTATGTAAAGTTAAATACTTAAACCGCTTCCGTACTACTACTCTTTAAGTTTTCAAAACTGATTAAACTTATGCTTCCGCAACTTATAATTACAATGTTGCTTTGATAACTTAAACTTTTTACTTCCGCAACTCTGATTCTACTAAACTGTTTTATCCAAGTTAATGGATGTACGTATGAAACCAGACATGTAGGTCTCGCATCATTGTGTGACCGGAGACTGCGATCCTGATTGGTCTCGCTCGCGCCCCGTTCGGGACGGGATTTCTCGGGGTGCGACAGAAGGCATACAAAGGCAACTCATGGCCCCATACAGACCACAACAAAACAGTGTGGTGGAACGGAGAAACCACACCCTGCTGGAAATGACCCGACGCATCATGAAGGCAAAAGAAGTCCCTAACTGTATGTGGGGAGAGGCGGTGAGAGACACGTCCTATGTGCTAAATTGTATCCCCACACGAGCACTAAAAGACCAAACTCCATATGAAGCTCTAAAAGAAAAAAAAACCGAGCCTATCACACATCAGAGTATTCGGTTGCATTGGATATGCGAAGATATGCTCTTATTTACTATAGAAGTTGGATGATTGACCGAGACCATTAGTATATCTTGGCGATGAACCTGGGTCGAAAGCTCATTGAAAGTATGATCCGAATACAAATAAAATTGTGTTAAATAGAGACGTGATCTTTGATGAATCAAAAGGATGGAACTGGGCATCATAAAGGAATTCAGAATCACGGCTTCCTGGAATGTTCTTGGTTTATCTAAATGGGCTAGTCGATATGGGGGTGGGGTCGGTCAACACAAGATCTTCTAATTCGAATGTATATTCGAATAATGTATCAACCTCGGACCTTCAAACAAACTCGGCTGGATCAGAATACAGCAACAATGGGCCTAATGGGGATAGCTCAGAAGAAACAAATGAACAGCCCAACGAAGATGAGGAATAAGAATCATTTGAGGAAGCAGCTGCTCCTGCTCCACGATGATCCAATCGAATAACTGGGATACCAGTAAAATTAAATGACTATGTTCTTGGTACAAGTATTGATTATTTGGAACTCCTAATGTTGATTGAAAAGAACCAAAGAATTTTGAAGAGGCAAAATAAAAACTTGAAAGGATGAAGGCAATGCAGGATGAGTCGATGAGATGTATTCCATAAGAAAGAATAATACATGGATTCTAACAGAATTACCACAAGGAACCAAAACCATCGGGTTAAAATGGGTCTTCAAAACTAAAAGGAATGCGGATAGCGCAATAAATAAACACAAGGCAAGGTTGGTAGCCAAAGGCTATATCCAACAACATGGGGTGGATTTTGATGAAGTGTTTGCACTAGTGACAAGGCTAGAATCAATCAGATTTATGATAGCTTACGCAACAAGTCAAGACTGGGAAGTTACCACTTGGACGTAAAACCAAAATTTTTGCATGGAGAGTTAACCGAAGTAGTCTACGTCTCACAACCGGGAGGATTTGTAAATAAGGACGAGGAACACAAAGTCTACAGGTTGATCAAAGCACTTTACGGGCTAAGGCAAGCACCCCGAGCGTGGAACAATAAGCTAGAAAAAAATTCTAAATGACCTAGAGTTCCATCGATGTATGCATGAACAGGCCATATACAAAAAGGGTGAAGGAACAAATCAAATGATAGTTGGTGTCTATGTAGACGACCCGATAGTAACCGACTCAAACAAAACCATGATTACAACTTTTAAGAACGAAATGGCAAGGAAGTTCGAAATATCCGACCTAGGTATGCTAACATACTATCTGGGTCTTGAGGTCTCATAAGGAAAGGATGGGATCACCATTGAACAAAGAAGCTATGCCGAAAGAATGTTGAAAGAATGTGGAATAGAGAACTGTAATCCTACATTTTGTCCAATGGAGCCGAAGTGCAATTTGTCAAAGGATGATGATCAATCGGAAGTAAATGCTACAAACTACAGAAAGGTAGTAGGTTGCTTACTTTATTTACTTCAAACCCGATCAGAATTAAATGCTACAAACTACAGAAAGGTAGTAGGCTACTTACGTTATTTACTTCAAACCCGACCGGACATAGCCTATTGTGAAAACTAGTACTAGATCGTCTGGCAATCCGTACGGTATGTGTACTTTCACTATGACTATGTGTAAATAACTATGTGTAAATAACTGTGTGTGAATAACTGTGACACCCGGCAATTTCAGGTAAATTGCGACTCTTACATTCTTTACATTTCACATTCATACTTGTAACATTTCATTTAATTATGTTTAATTAGATGAGTTGAACACAAACAACTACGAAACGATAGTTCGAGGAACTATCGAATCGTACATTGCACATTGGTTTTGGAAACCAAGTGTGGCAAACACAACACTAACACAAAACAATAATTCGGGGAATTATTGAATTGTGCATCACTCGTTGATTAGGATTAATTAAGCGTGCAGACACTTCGTTAGACACGAACACAAACTATCGAAGATAATTCGAGGAATTATCGAAACACACACACGAGTCTCACGAACGTTGGTGATCAATCAAACTTATGTGCTATTATATGATTATGTACTAAACATGCATTATACGCTTAGGATAAACGTTAGGAATCGAGTACGAGCGAAATCGAATCATCGAAATCGAAAAACATGAAAAAGGACTCGTCGCGGTACGCGAAGACCCCATGGCGAAAGGCTTCGCGGTACGCGAAGCAAACCGGGAGTCGGAACTCCCGAATCCCATCGCGATACGTGAAGATAAATTTTGATCGGCCTTCGCGGTACGCGAAGGCCATGCAGATCAAATTTCTTTTAAAAACCAACCCCCTTCATTCTCAATCGATTTCTCTCCGATTTCTTCGAACTCTCTCGCCCATTCTCGACCAAAGCTCGCTGAAGCAAGCCCCCAAACCTCTGGAATCACCATTGGGACCACTTTGGAGCGTCTTTGGACTATTGGAACTCGAAGGGAAGTCTTGGAGGCTAGCCACAAGCAAGGATACTAATCATTAGCCTTCATATAAACATTTCAGGAGCTGTCTTAGTTGAATCAGTAGCTTTAAGGTCGTTTTAAAACGTTTATCTAGCATTAGATCGTACATGCAATGGGTAAAAACCCACATGCAACTCCATATGGTTATTGTGCACGAATGTGTTGGTGATTTGATGTGTATTTGTTATAGATTTACTGATTTTATAGTTTAGAAATGTTAGATTTGAGTTTTGGTTAAGTTATGTTGGATTTGATGATGATTTGGGCAAACTTGCCATAAAAGGAAACTTTTATGTGCAAGTCTTGGATTGTGATGATCTAGACATGTTAGACATGTCTAGATGTTGTTAAATGTATATTGGAGTGTTTAGAAACACATTTGGATGTTTGATTTTGTCAAAATCATGGTTTTGAATAAACTTGCTAAATATGGAAATTTTTGTAAATCAAAATAGGGCTTTTGATGTTTTTGAATGTTTCGATGAACTTTGATTGTTGAAACATGTTTAGAAATGATTTCTAACATCTTTGGAAACCTTGATTTGTGAAAACGAGTTTTTAAACGGATACTTTCCAAATAAGGAAACTTTATTAAGGCAAAACGGCATAAATGGTGATTTATGCTTAAACGACATGTTTTAAGGATTTAAACGTGTTATATAAACATATTAGAAGTATTAACTTTATGAAATGGGATTTCATAACCATACTTTCCTAAATCAGAAACTTTTTAAAAAATGGCAACTTGTATGATTAGAGTCATAGGATGGATATAAGTGTCCTACTTGTGCTTGTGACACATTGGATGGTCATAACACAACAATCGTGTCACCAACGATTCGTCGAGTCTCACTAGCCAACACGCACACACTCGATTGAGCACACCGACACTTGGAGTTCTATGGGATACAACACACCACAAAACACATACTCACACCTATATGGTTATAGGTGCATACTAGAAGGTGCTAGCTTTTCGCCAGACGCGAACACGTACGCCGGGACTGCTGTAACAGGTGAGTTCACGGCCCCTTTTTCCATTTTCTACCTTTGGGGGAGAAAACATTGCATACAAAATATTTTTGAACAACAACATACTTTTGGTTACTTTTGTACATGCAAATATCGCGTATATGCGTATGTGTGGCATTCATCCACAAAACTGATAAGTCCTCATAAACACATCTCGAACCGTTAATAGCGCGTTGCGCTTAGCGTGGTAATTCTGAATAGTACTATTTGGGCCTGACAAGACCCACTGTTGGGAGCCGTATGGCCACCCCGACTGGAGGTCGGAACAGTGCATAATTGACCAAACAACATTTGCCATATCTTGGATGGATACGGCAGGAGGCAGCATGTTAGCTTCGGTTGCGAAACCGCATATGGTATAACTCATATTGACTAGCTATCAATGGATATTGCATTGTATTGAAATGTAGACATGCATAACATTTACTTTAAACATTTGATGTTTATTGCTGACATAAAACCTGTGCTCTCACCAACCTTTGTGTTGACCCTTTACTCGCATGTTTTCTGATATACGTCAAATTATACATATTATTCGACTCAAATTCCCCCGGTTTTAACGTTAACAACATGCAAATTCATTCGCAAATAGTCCTAATTTTTGTTTTTGTGAATTTGTAGGATAAACGGCCTTGCTCGGAAGAAAATCAAGCTTTGGATGGAATTTCAGCAATTTCTGAGCAAATCCCCAGATGTGCACTGTCATGCCAAATCTTGCACTGGCAGTGCTGACTTATGCACGACCGTGCACAATGTTGCACGACCGTGCAACTAGGCAGTGCTAGCCCATGCATGGCAGTGCTGGCCTATGCACGACCGTGCACAATGTTGCACGACCGTGCAACCAGGTAGTGCTTGGCCATGCATGATAGTACTGGCCTATGCACGACAGTGCTTGAGACAAGCACTACCGTGCAAGATAGCCAGTGCCGGGCCAAAGCATGGCAGTGCCGGGCAAGATGGAGGTAATGCCGGCCATGACGACTTGCGCACGACCGTGCGACTTTTGGCACGACCGTGCCTGACACCTCGAGTCAATTTTCGAGACTTAGCTGAAAATGGCAACTTCGACAACCGTCCCAGACCAAAAGTGAAGTACTGTAGCACCTTGCACGACCGTGCACCTATGGTGCACGACCGTGCCAAGTTCCAGAATTTCTATAAATTCAGCTTTTCACCTCATTTCAAAGGGTTGGACTTCCTGGAGCCAAAATTCCTTCTGTTCAGATTTCTTGAAGCTGTCTAAGGGAGATTGTGAAGGTCTTGAAGATCCAAGGAGCATCTAACATCATCTTGTTGCAATCTTTGTTCATTAGTGGTTTGCATTTTGTTACTTGAATCATGTTTCTTGTTCATTTTAGCTACTTTATTGTTGTTCTTGTAAGCCTCATGGGCTAAACACTTCATTGTCTAGATTATGATGAAACTTTTGTTTATGTGATGTTAATTTTATGAATTGGTGAAATGGGTTTATGTCAAGATTCAAGATGAAGTTATGATTATAGTCCAATGATGTTGTAAATTTGTGTAGGTTGATTAGTGTTCAAGAATGATGAATGTTTAGTCATAATATGTTGGAAAACCATGATCAAACATTTGTTCATAATCTTACAACTTGTTTTTAAGGTTATGCCATGAGATTAGGAATGATAATTGGTTTCTTGAATATTATAACACTTGCATAAGTATACTTTCTTTCACTAAAGTTTGGAAAAACCATGGTGATATTATGATTTGTTGAATATGATTAACATGTGAGTTAGGAAATTATGGCCAAATGACCTCATTTGCATGATTATGTTCATAGATTGTAAGTTGGAAGAAATTGTGACTTTGTTGAATTTATGCAACTTAGGGTGATTAATGTGTATAAGTCATATTAGTTTTCCTTAAGTTGTAGAATTAAGATTCTTGACGGATGACTAATTCTTGATTAAATCTTGACATAGACCTTAACATTAGGCTTCATAGAATAATCCTAGGTGATTAGAATGTGTTATTCATTTTAATTTTCCAAAAGATTATATGATTAGATATCTTTGACCGGAATCTAGTCAACATTTGGTTTACCAATTCATAATAATCACATCACTAAACTAAGTGGATTCATGATCTAGGCAATTTTTTTTTAGACTTTAGATTATTCCAAAATTCCTACTTTTAGTTAGTTATTATCTTAAAATTCACAAAACCCAACTTTTCATGTGTTTGCTAAACATTGACCGAGATTTAGTATCGAGAGCTACCGTGTCCACGGATTGATATCCGGTTCTTACCATAAGCTATATTGCTTACGATAGGTACACTTGCCTATTGTGTGTGATTTAGTTCTTAGTAAAAACCATTTTTAAAACTAAAATCTGTGTGAAAAATCCATTTAATAAATATATAGTTTCACGCACATCAAGTTTTTGGCGCCGTTGCCGGGGACACGGTGATTTCAAGAAAAATCAGAGTTGGTGATTTAGCTTAGTTTTTAGTATAAAAATATTTTTTATTATTCTATTTTAGTTTATTTCATTAGTTTGATTTTTTTTTGACTCTTAGTTTTTATTATTTTTCAAAATTTTAATTTATTTTATTTTATTTTTTTTATTTTTATTTTATATTATTTTTATTTTTAACAGGTTTGATTCGGTAACTCCTGTTATGCATTAAGTGTGTATGTCCTCAACCCCCGAGCCGGACATTGTCGAGCCTAGATCGGAACCGGAGCGGTATTTCCGGCAAAGGTTGCGGGAGCGGTCCCGCGTTGTAGCAAATACCATCGAAGGAGACGGAGAGACCGACAATATCTTTGGCACGGGAGAGACGACCATGGCGGACCAGGATGATGACCGGACGATTTCTGACTTCGCGAAACCATCACTTGGAGGTTTGGAGCCGAGCATTACCCGACCGACGGTTGAAGCTAACAATTTCGAGATCAAGTCAAGTATAATTCAAATGGTTCAGAACACTGTTCAGTTTGACGGGAAGGATCACGAGGATCCTAATCTCCATATCGCGGGATTTCTGGAGATTTGCGCCACTTTCAAGATCAATGGCGCGTCTGATGATGCCATTCGGCTTCGGTTATTCCCATTCACTCTACGTGACCGAGCCAAGGCATGGCTGATTTCCCTTCCCTCGGGCTGTATTACCACTTGGAATCAGATGTCTGAAAAATTCTTTGAGAAATACTTTCCTCCCGAGAAAACTGCGAAGCTGAGAGCTCGGATTCTTTCGTTCCAGCAGGATGATGGTGAGACGTTCTACGAGGCGTGGGAGCGGTTCAAGGATCTGATGAGAAAGGTCCCGCATCACGGTTTAGAGTTATGGAGGCAATGCGAGACATTCTACAATGGTCTCGATGTGAGCGGACGACAGTGGCTTGACAGCTATGCGGGTGGAGATTTTGGAGCGAAGCGACCGCGAGAGGCGTTTGAATTGCTCGAGAAAGCTGCTAGGAAGAGCTATTCTCAACAGGCCCCGAGAGCCAAGGCACCCAAGCAGGGTGCCCATCAGGTTGATTCCTATACTGCTTTGACTGCACAGTTGGAGGCCCTCTCCAACAAAATCGAGCAGATGTCTGTGAACAAAGTCCAATCTTGTTGTGAGATATGTGGGGGAGCACACCATAGTGGGGAGTGTTCGATTAGGGATAGATCCGTTCATGAGCAGGTTGACTACATGGGCAACCAAACTCAGTCTCAAAATAATCCCTACAGTAACACTTATAATCCGGGGTGGAGGAATCACCCGAATTTCAGTTGGAAGTCTGGTACCACAAACCAGCAACCACCCGGATTCAATCCGCGTCCCACATTCCAAAATCAGTCTCACGGTCAGTCCTCACAGATTCGTCCTCCACAGAACCAGTTTCAAAATCAAGGTTCTAGCAGTGGGTCACAGCCCGCTCCTGAAAAGCGATCCAATTTGGAGGACATGGTTGCACGGTTGCTAGCTAACTCCGAGAGTCAAAGCCAGTTGGCTCAGAAGCAGAATCAGTATATGGAAGACCGCTTCCATAAGCATGAGACGGAGTTGAGGAACCAAAAGGCATCGATGCAAGCCATAGAGAATCAGGTAGGACAGATTGCTAAGTTGCTTTCCGAAAGGCAACAGGGTGGCCTCCCGAGTAACACTGAGCCGAATCCTAATGCTCATGTTAAGGCCATCACTTTGAGGAGTGGTAAATCCACCACTGCACTTCCTCCACCGGTTTCCCCTTCTTCTTCTCTTCCGCCGGTGATTGAGGAGGTTGCGACTGAGATTCCTGTTGAGGTGCATTCCAGGCCAGGCCCAGCAAGTACAGCACAAGCAAAGGAACCAGTCAAGGACTACACTCCTCCTGTTCCATACCCCAGCAGGTTGAAGAAGCAGAAATTTGAGGAACAGTATGGTAAATTTCTGGAATTGTTCAAGCAGTTGCACATCAATCTGCCATTTGTTGAGGCACTTGCTCAGATGCCTAAGTATGCCAAGTTTTTGAAGGACATCCTCACCAACAAGAAGAAGTTGGAGGAGTTATCTCATGTTACATTGAGTGAGGAGTGTTCTGCGATCCTTCAAAACAAACTTCCTCAGAAGATGAATGATCGTGGGAGTTTCACTATCCCATGCTTGATTGGAAGTTTATCAGTTAGTAATGCATTGGCTGACTTGGGGGCTAGCATCAATCTAATGCCCTATGCTGTGTTTGAGAAACTTGGTGTTGAAGAACTTAAGCCAACCCGAATGAGCATCCAGCTTGCCGATCGGTCAGTCAAATATCCGAGAGGTATAGTTGAGAATTTGTTGGTTAAGATTGATCGATTTGTGTTTCCTGTGGACTTTGTGATCCTCGATATAGATGAAGATAAGAATGTACCTCTCATTCTTGGTCGTCCATTCCTAGCCACTGCTAGAGCCCTCATTGATGTTTGCTCGGGCAAACTGACACTTAGAGTTTATGATGAGGAGGTGACCTTTGATATTGGAAGGTCAATGAGGCACCCACAGAGTCAGGACGATTCACTCTACTTTATTGATGTTGTTGATTCATGTATGAGTGATCCATCACAGGATGGGTGTGTTGTAGAGGTGTTTGACACCCAGTTGTTAGGAGGGGAGGATGTAGACCCAGTCTCTGAGGGTCGATTTGATGAGGAGATGGTGGCATTGCTGAGCCACGATCCTGCCCCTCAGGTTGAAGTGTTTAAAGTCATGGATCGCAAGGCTGAGCCTAAGGCATTACCTTCTGTTGAAGACCCACCATCTGTTGAGCTTAAGGAGCTTCCCGGTCATTTGGAGTATGCATTCCTAGATGGTGAGTCTCGGTTGCCCGTTATCATCTCGTCTGCGTTGACGAGTGGAGAGAAGGCTAAGTTGCTTGAGGTTCTGAAAGTGCATAAGAAGGCGATTGCGTGGAAGATCATGGATATTAAGGGGATCAATCCATCTTTTTGTACCCATAAGATTTTGATGGAGGAGGATTTTAAGCCTGTAGTTCAGCATCAGAGACGTCTCAATCCCAACATGCAAGACTTCATGAAGAAGGAGGTTATCAAGTTACTTGATGCAGGTTTGATTTATCCTATTTCTGATTCCCCTTGGGTGAGTCCGGTGCATGTTGTCCCAAAGAAGGGTGGGATGACAGTGATTACCAATGAGAGAAACGAGTTGATTCCTACTGTTACTGTGACCGGATGGAGAGTTTGCATCGATTACCGCAAACTGAATGATGCTACCAGGAAAGACCATTTCCCCTTGCCTTTTATTGATCAGATGTTGGAGAGATTGTCAGGCAAGACGTACTATTGTTTCTTGGATGGTTTTTCGGGATACTTTCAAATCCCAATTGCTCCTGAGGATCAGGAGAAGACGACATTCACATGTCCCTATGGCACATTCGCGTACAGGCGAATGCCCTTTGGACTGTGCAATGCCCCTGCCACATTTCAGCGTTGTATGGTGGCTATTTTCCATGATATGATCGAGGACTCCATGGAAGTATTTATGGACGATTTTTCTGTTTTTGGGAGTTCCTTTGATCATTGCTTGGAAAATTTGAGGAAGATGTTAGCTAGGTGTGAGGAAGCTAACTTGGTGTTGAATTGGGAGAAATTCCACTTCATGGTGAAGGAGGGCATTGTTTTAGGGCATAAGATTTCACGTGACGGACTTGAGGTCGACCGAGCCAAGATTGAGACCATTGTCAAGCTTCCGCCGCCCACTTCTGTGAAATCTATTCGGAGTTTTTTAGGACACGCGGGGTTTTATAGGCGTTTCATCAAGGATTTCTCAAAGATAGCTCGCCCCATGACTCAGCTTCTTGAGGAAGACGCCCCGTTCGTGTTTTCTGAGGAATGCCTTCGTGCATTCATGTTGTTGAAGGAGAAGTTGGTTAATGCTCCTATCATGATCGCCCCCTATTGGGCACTCCCGTTTGAGCTTATGTGTGACGCAAGCGACTTTGCGGTTGGGGCAGTCTTGGGTCAAAGGAAGGACAAGCACTTCCACCCAATTTACTATGCAAGCAAAACTCTGAATGATGCCCAGGAGAACTACACCACCACTGAAAAGGAGCTCCTAGCTATGGTCTTTGCGTTCGATAAATTCCGTTCCTATCTTGTACTTTCAAAGACCATTGTGTTTACGGATCATGCAGCCCTCCGTTACTTGTTTAGAAAGCAAGATGCTAAGCCCAGGCTGATTCGTTGGATTCTGTTGTTGCAAGAATTTGACATTGAGATCCGTGATAAAAAAGGAGCTGAGAATGTTGCAGCGGACCACCTCTCCCGTCTTGAGTGCTCAGCTTCATCAGAACTTGTGGGGTCACACATAAATGACAATTTCCCCCACGAGTTCCTTATGCACATACAGACGCAAGATGAGGATTGTCCATGGTTTGCTGATTTCGCGAATTATCTCGCGTGTGGGATTGTTTTGAAGGGCTTGACACATCAACAGAAGAAGAAGTTCTTTTCTGATGTCAAGTATTACCTGTGGGAGGATCCTTATTTGTTTAGGATTGGAGCTGATCAGATTGTGCGTAGGTGCGTGTATGGAGGTGAGGCGCACAAGATTTTGAGGCATTGTCATGAGGGACCAACTGGTGGTCATCATGGAGCGACTCTTACTGCGAAGAAGGTTTTTGATGCCGGATTCTATTGGCCCACCATCTTCAGAGACGCTCATGATATGGTCCGAGCCTGCGATGCTTGCCAAAGGGCAAGCAACATCTCATCACGGGATGAGATGCCCCAGAATGGAATCCAAGTCTGTGAAATTTTTGATGTCTGGGGTATTGATTTCATGGGGCCGTTCCCAACATCTCATGGTAGCCGATACATTCTAGTTGCAGTCGACTACGTTTCCAAGTGGGTGGAGGCTCAAGCCTTGCCCACCAATGATGCTAGAGTGGTCGTGAGATTTCTGAAAGACTTGTTTTCTCGCTTTGGTGCCCCCAAAGCACTCATTAGTGACCGTGGGACTCATTTATGCAATTCCCAACTCGACAAGGCGTTGTCACGCTATGGAGTGAACCATAGATTTTCAACGCCATACCATCCACAGACCAGTGAACAGGTAGAGGTCACTAATCGGGGCATCAAGCGCATTTTGGAGAAGACGGTTGGTCAAAACCGCAAGGATTGGTCGGTGAAGTTGAATGACGCGTTGTGGGCATTCCGAACAGCCTACAAAACTCCCATAGGAACCACACCCTTTAAATTGATTTATGGGAAAACGTGTCACCTCCCCGTTGAACTCGAGCACAAAGCCTATTGGGCGCTGAAATCCATCAACATGGATTTGACTAGTGCGGGGGAGAACCGATTATTGCAGATCCACGAGGTTGAGGAGCTAAGGAATGATGATTTTGATAGCTCCAAGAGGTACAAGGAACGTACCAAGACGCTACACGATAGCCACTTGAAGGACAACAAACAATTCCAAGTGGGTGATCTTGTTTTGCTTTATAATTCGCGTCTTAGGTTGTTCCCGGGCAAATTGAAATCTCGTTGGACTGGCCCGTACACAGTTCGTGAAGTATTTCCGTATGGAACTGTGGAGATTGAGCATGAGGATGGCAGAATTTTCAAAGTCAATGGCCATCGGTTGAAGAAATACTTGTCCGGACCCGTCGAGCCGGCGTTGGAGGTCGTCATACTCCACCCCAAGGACAACTGAATTCGGGGACTCGAGTCTAGCTGAGGACTCAGTAAACTTAGCCTTACCGAGAGGTTCTCGGTGTTTAAAAAAAAAAAAAAAAAAAATTCTCCACGGCCGTGCTCTTTTGCTGATGCACGACCGTGCGACGTGTCAGATTTGCAAAATAATTACCCCACTTGACACCATTTCTCTCATTATTCTCTTCCACATTTTCAGAAACGGTTCCCATCATTTCTCTCTTGTTTTTCATCTTCCAATTCAAGAATCAAAGGTAAAAATCTCCTCCAATCCTTCTTTGATCCTTCTTTTCCATGAAATTCCTAAATTTCTTAGATTTGTTCAAATTAGGGCTTGTAAATACACCATTTCGGTTTAGGAACGTTAGATTTTGTATAAATTTAGTTAAATTTTGGGTTGTCGTTGGAAAATCTCTTGTTTGTTCACTTTTGTTTCTGGTTTTGCACCATGCACGACCGTGCGGCTGGTACGCACGGCCGTGCACCTTGATAGTGCTTCTTTGGCACTGCCTATGCAGACCCAAAAACAAAGGCGCACGACCGTGCACTAACCGTGCACGGCCGTGCTTCTAGGTAGTGCTCCTTATGGCACTGCTTGTGTAATGAACAAATTCGAATAGGCGCACGACCGTGCTCCAAACCGCACGACCAGTTCTGCACTGCCTGTGCTTAGTCTTTGAAGGCACTGCACGACCGTGCAAAGTTCAAGCACGACCGTGCCAGTTTCCAGAACAGCCCAGTTTCTGTTTTTTTTTTTTTGTGACTGATATTTTTAGGAATTTTTTTGAACAAATGGATCACCCATTCCTGCGTTTCGATCCAAACGACGAGCGCGACGCTCCATGTATTCCTATGCTTCATTCTCTATGGGGGCGTCGGCGCCAAATCGAACCTATGAAGTGTCTTAGCTGGGACTTGGTAGTCGGCCTCAATCAACAAACTAGACTACAGCCGTTGATAACTGAACCATGGTCTCGCCTATTCTATTACAACCGTCCGCAATATCGCGAGCTGCTATTGGAGTTCTTTGCCTCATACTCCTTTAGTTTTCCCTCACCGAACGTTTACCGAAAACCTTTTGGGTTGACTTTCCGTCTGGGGGGAAGATGGAGGAGATTATCAGTCGCGCAGTTCGCGACGAGGATGGGTTTGTACACGGAGGGGGAACTTGATTCGGAAATTTTTGATGGACTGCATGATTTTGAAGATGAAATTGAGAAGGCCACTTTCTGGGCCGAGGTTGCTGAGGGGGTATATGATCCCCGAAGAGCTAAGGCCACAAACCTAAGAGACCCACTTCACAGGTTCATTCATCGGATCCTGGTCAGCACGATTATGCAGCGAGGTGATAGCTTGGGCAATGTGCCCACTAGAGATTTGTTTTATCTCTACTGCTTGATTAGGGGCGTCCATTGCAATATTGCCCATTGCTTAGCCTATTTTCTCACGACCAGTTCAGGAAAACTGGCGTCCAGCCACATTTGCGGGGGCGCTTACATCACACAGCTGGCTGACTCGTTTGGTCTCTTGACCGAAGAGAACATTGCTAGTTTTACTCATGTATGTGATACGTCTCCGCTTGATATGCGGACTCTGCGTTACATGCAGATAGTGGAGCAGACGCCAGTGGGTATGCGTCTGAGAGGTCGGGACGGGCGGATTTGGGATCCCGTCCCAGAAGAGCAGGAGGATGAAGAGGAAGAGGAGCACGAGGAGGAGAGGGGTCTCGAGGACGAGGGACCACATGGTACTGGACTCTTGGGGTTTGACTACGGGATGCCATCCCATGATGAGTATTTTAACTTTGCACCCACTCATGGTCCGGAACCCCCGTCCAATCTGGATCTGTGGCACAGGTTTGCGGGATTACAGGTGTCCCAGGAGGAGCTGCACGCTGAGCAGCAAAGATTTAATCAGCGTATAGATAATTTTCAGACTGAGCAGACCAGGCAGTATGACTTGCTGCATCAGATACAGGATGACCAGAGACGGAGCTTCGAGTGGCTTTTTGCGTCTCATCAGTCGGCTGCAGCTTTTCATCAGTTCGACGTTACCGAGCCACCACGTTTTGACTATGGCTATTCTTCAGGTGGTGCTCAGAAACGTTCCAGGGGAGGTCACGATGGAGAGGCGAGCGGTTCGGGACCGCATGATGATGAGGAGGACTAGTCTGATGTCCTCCCTCCCCCGCAGTCTAGCTTAGTCTGGGTGTTATCTATATTTTTGAGAGTTATACATTTTGCAGTACGTATTAACTCTGTTTATTGTAGCTTTTATTTTATTTTTCTTTTTGGGTTGTAAACAATATTTTTGGTTGGCTCTTTTATGGATTGTTGGATCTTGGTGCTTTGGTTTTGGTCCCTTGGTTGTTGTGAGTTGTTACTTTCAGCTTTGTTTTGTAGATGATTTTCAGTGCAGGTACACGGAATGCCCTTACAGTTGCAAGGATCATGCAGATATTACACACCGGTCTCTCCAAAGACCCGTAGGGAAGTCTTATTCCTTTTCACGCTCGTGCAGAATCACTCTTATTTTTCGCATGTTTTTGTTGCACAATAGGGACATTGTGCAATTCAAGTGTGGGGAGGGGTATACTTTCGGGGTATACGTTTATTGTTGATATAACTTTGTTTGTCCAAGAGTAATAGGCATTTTTGCAAAGAACCTTTTTATTGTTTTTGGTGCAATTAATTTGTTTTGTAATCAACAAGTTAAGCAAACAAGTTTTTGATAATTAAAACGAGGCTTGTTTTGATAAAGGGTATCTTAATTTGAAATTCTTAACAAGTGAAATAAAATTTTTTGTTACCATCATTGGTGATTAGACGTAAGGAGGAACTACAAGTTATATCTTATATTTTTACCCATTCCTTCCATTTTTTTGTGAGCATTTGTAACCTTGAACATTAGTAGTTATTGCATATTTTATGGATTGAGTGTGCCGGATGTTTCATACAAATTAATATTTGTTTAAAACATACATCTCCAAAGTCATAAGCTTGAACAAAGTTATATTTAATCAAGGCATTAGACAAAACCCTCATCACCACTTTCTCCATCAATCCATTTCTTTTATTGAAATCCAATTTCAAAGTTGGCAAGGAGTTATATTTCCTCTTAGTAGTTCTTGTGAAACAAATAATTAGGCAACACAATGTTTGCTTATTGATGTGTATATGTCAAAAAAAAAAAAAAAAAAAAAAAAAAAAAAACATGTTGTTTAAGCCAAAAAGGCTTAGTAGTATATCTTTTGTGTTCGAATTCTTAGCCAACGGATTTCCTTTTTCTCAATCCTTCTATCCCCAACCATCCTCCATCTCAAACACAACCCAATAAAGGCCTTTTGATTAAATTATGCTTTGTTTTTGCCAATTGATTTAGAGTTGATTTTTATTACAAATATCATATTTGTTGATCCATTGTCTTGGCAATTGAGTGTTCTATACATACACATTACATGTATGAATCCGAAATAAACCGAGTATGTGTGAACATTGTGAGAAATATAGGGTGTAACATGTTAGTGAATCCTCTTGTGTATGAAATCTTGTTGATTATTTTTAATTTTATTTTCTTGTTTAAAATTTCAAATTTGGTAAACCTTTGAAAAACAATCTAAGTTTTTGATTATTTGATTCATCATTGCTTACAAGTTGATTTTTGCAAATTGGTTTCACCACTAAGGTTCATTGTTTGCTTGAGGACAAGCAAAGTTCAAGTGTGGGGATGTTTGATATACGTCAAATTATACATATTATTCGACTCAAATTCCCCCGGTTTTAACGTTAACAACATGCAAATTCATTCGCAAATAGTCCTAATTTTTGTTTTTGTGAATTTGTAGGATAAACGGCCTTGCTCGGAAGAAAATCAAGCTTTGGATGGAATTTCAGCAATTTCTGAGCAAATCCCCAGATGTGCACTGTCATGCCAAATCTTGCACTGGCAGTGCTGACTTATGCACGACCGTGCACAATGTTGCACGACCGTGCAACTAGGCAGTGCTAGCCCATGCATGGCAGTGCTGGCCTATGCACGACCGTGCACAATGTTGCACGACCGTGCAACCAGGTAGTGCTTGGCCATGCATGATAGTGCTGGCCTATGCACGACAGTGCTTGAGACAAGCACTACCGTGCAAGATAGCCAGTGCCGGGCCAAAGCATGGCAGTGCCGGGCAAGATGGAGGTAATGCCGGCCATGACGACTTGCGCACGACCGTGCGACTTTTGGCACGACCGTGCCTGACACCTCGAGTCAATTTTCGAGACTTAGCTGAAAATGGCAACTTCGACAACCGTCCCAGACCAAAAGTGAAGTACTGTAGCACCTTGCACG
The DNA here is from genome assembly GCA_009363875.1 of Mikania micrantha. NCBI lineage: Eukaryota > Viridiplantae > Streptophyta > Magnoliopsida > Asterales > Asteraceae > Mikania > Mikania micrantha. The sequence goes on from CM018692.1 coordinate 39,914,146, forward strand.
ACCGTGCACCTATGGTGCACGACCGTGCCAAGTTCCAGAATTTCTATAAATTCAGCTTTTCACCTCATTTCAAAGGGTTGGACTTCCTGGAGCCAAAATTCCTTCTGTTCAGATTTCTTGAAGCTGTCTAAGGGAGATTGTGAAGGTCTTGAAGATCCAAGGAGCATCTAACATCATCTTGTTGCAATCTTTGTTCATTAGGGGTTTGCATTTTGTTACTTGAATCATGTTTCTTGTTCATTTTAGCTACTTTATTGTTGTTCTTGTAAGCCTCATGGGCTAAACACTTCATTGTCTAGATTATGATGAAACTTTTGTTTATGTGATGTTAATTTTATGAATTGGTGAAATGGGTTTATGTCAAGATTCAAGATGAAGTTATGATTATAGTCCAATGATGTTGTAAATTTGTGTCGGTTGATTAGTGTTCAAGAATGATGAATGTTTAGTCATAATATGTTGGAAAACCATGATCAAACATTTGTTCATAATCTTACAACTTGTTTTTAAGGTTATGCCATGAGATTAGGAATGATAATTGGTTTCTTGAATATTATAACACTTGCATAAGTATACTTTCTTTCACTAAAGTTTGGAAAAACCATGGTGATATTATGATTTGTTGAATATGATTAACATGTGAGTTAGAAAATTATGGCCAAATGACCTCATTTGCATGATTATGTTCATAGATTGTAAGTTGGAAGAAATTGTGACTTTGTTGAATTTATGCAACTTAGGGTGATTAATGTGTATAAGTCATATTAGTTTTCCTTAAGTTGTAGAATTAAGATTCTTGACGGATGACTAATTCTTGATTAAATCTTGACATAGACCTTAACATTAGGCTTCATAGAATAATCCTAGGTGATTAGAATGTGTTATTCATTTTAATTTTCCAAAAGATTATATGATTAGATATCTTTGACCGGAATCTAGTCAACATTTGGTTTACCAATTCATAATAATCACATCACTAAACTAAGTGGATTCATGATCTAGGCAATTTTTTTTAGACTTTAGATTATTCCAAAATTCCTACTTTTAGTTAGTTATTATCTTAAAATTCACAAAACCCAACTTTTCATGTGTTTGCTAAACATTGACCGAGATTTAGTATCGAGAGCTACCGTGTCCACGGATTGATATCCGGTTCTTACCATAAGCTATATTGCTTACGATAGGTACACTTGCCTATTGTGTGTGATTTAGTTCTTAGTAAAAACCATTTTTAAAACTAAAATCTGTGTGAAAAATCCATTTAATAAATATATAGTTTCACGCACATCATTTTCTCAGGTAACTAAGGCACGCACACAAGGATTAGGATGCTAGGCTGGAGTCGCATGCATCTGCTTAAGTGTCTTAGTCCAATAAATAATTGTTATCATTTTTGTTATGCCATGTATTGTTTAAACATCCTTAATCGCTTCCGCAAACTATTACTTTGTTATGTTTTAAAAACTGATTTAATCTTATGCTTCCACAACTTATGAATTTAAACCGTTTAATATTACTAAAGTTCCGCAACTCTGATTTTACAAAAAAGTTTTATCCAAGTATTTGGATGTACGTACGAAACCAGACATATAGGTCTCGCAACATTGTGTGACCGGAAACTGCGATCCTGCAAGACTAGCCAGCCGTCGCGCCCCCGTCTGGGACGGGAGGGCCGGGGTGCGACAGATTGGTATCAGATCCTCCGGTTATTGCGAATTAGGTTTGCATTTAGTGAACTTAGTCTATAACCACTAGTCTCCACACAACACTTAGTGCTTAGTATTGTGATACTGGCATACACGATTGTACCCACTCTCTTGTTACGCGCACTATAGCAAATGGCGTCATCATCGTCACCGCATGTGGCTGCACATGACGAGTAGGAGCCGATAGCTCTATATGTTTCCTTTCAGTACCTACCACACACAATACATTAGTCATTGGGTAAACACTAACACTTATTCTTGCTATGAAGATCATGGCTGGAAGACGTGGAGGACGCAGGAATGCGGGCGGACGTGGAAACATCAACCTGACACAAGCTGAGTTGAACGCACTCATCAACGAACTAGTTGAAGAGGTACTCGCTGCACGGGAAGCTTCCCGTAATCAAAACCTACTGAACCAAGGTGATGAGTCTTATTTCATATTCACCTTGCATCACATTCATTCGTTTCCAATTCAACACGTTTGCCGATACTGAATCCAACTTTATTCTTTGCATATCTCAGGAGCAAACCACAACTCTCCTCTCTGCACATTCAAAATGTTCCTGGATTGCAAACCCCACTCCTTCTACGGCACAGAGGGTGCCGTTGGACTGTTATGCTGGATAGAGAAGGCAGAATCAGCCTTTGCGATGAGTAACCGCAGGAATGAGGACCGAGTCAAGTTCGATGCTGGAACTTTTGAGGGAGCTGCCCTCACTTGGTGGAATGCCAATGTTCAAAACCTGGGGCTTGATGCAGCCAACGCTCTGCCTTGGGATGATTTTAAAAGTATGCTGAACCGCGAATACTGTCCTCGCGATGAAGTGCAGAAGCTTGAGACTGAGTTCTGGAACCATAAGATGATTGGTTCCGAGGTTGAGGCATACACTGCCCAGTCGTATGAGCTGGCAAATCTGTGCCTGGAAATGGCAACACCACCCTTCAAACACATAGAGAAGTACATCGAGGGACTACCACCTCAAATTTAGGGCATGGTACTTTTTGCTGATCCCATCACCATGCAACAAGCCGTGCGACTTACCCACAAACTCACTGATTCGGCTGTTGCACAAGGACTCTTACCACCACGTGGTGCTATAGCCAAACCTGCTGACAACAAAAGGAAATGGGATAACACCATGAACAAACCAACCACTCTTCAACCACCACCACAGAAACGGAAGTTTGGATCAACCCAAGCTTATGCCCCACCTATCCCAAACACCCAGAACCAAGTAGGTTATGCCGGAAAACACCCCAAATGCCATAAGTGCAATTTCCACCATGCACAGGGTCAGTGTGGCCGATTTCAATGCCAGCGCTGTGGAAAAGGGGGACATGCAGCCAAAGACTACAGGGGTGAATTACTTGCAAAAACCCCACAACCACAACAACAACAACTTGAAGCACCGAAAGGCTGCTTTGAATACGGGAAACCTGTGCATTTCAAGAAGGACTGCCCACATTTGAAGAACAACAACGGGAATAACAATGGTCCGAAGGGGCGAGCCTTCGAGATCGGGGCTAAGGAGGCCAGAAACGATCCCAACCTTGCAACTGGTACGTATCTTTTAAATGATAATTATGCTTCTGTATTGTTTGATACTGGAGCTGAGAGGAGCTTTATATCTAATGATTTTATAGAGATACTTGCCATAACCCCAATACCCTTTGAGGTTGAATATACAGTAGAGCTAGCTGATGGTAAATTAATTGCGACTAAGCACATTCTGAAAGAATGCACACTAGAGCTAGCTAACCACAAATTTAAGATTGACCTCATGCCAGTTACACTTGGCAGTTTTGATGTCGTAGTGGGCATGGATTGGTTGTCTGAAAACCAAGCTGAGATAATTTGCCACGACAAGGTTGTGCGCATACCCCTCCCTAGTGGGGAAACTCTAGACATCAAGGGAGAAAGGAGCGACACTCCCCTAAGCATTATCTCGTGCATGAAAGCTCACAAATGCTTACGAAAGGGATACACAGCCATTCTGGCGCTTATCACCGACAAGAAAGAAGAGGGGAAGAGAATAGAAGACATCCCATTCGTATGCGACTATCCCGACGTATTCCCTGAGGATCTACCAGGACTACCACCACCTTGACAAGTGGAGTTCCGCATAGACCTTGCACCTGGAGCAGCACCAATCGCACGAACACCTTATCGACTTGCACCTTCCGAGATGCATGGAGCTGTTGGACAAGGGTTTCATTAGACCAAGCTTCTCACCTTGGGGAGCTCCACTACTGTTTGTGAAGAAGAAGGATGGCACATTTTGTATGTGCATTGACTACCGTGAGTTAAACAAAGTAACAATCAAGAACCGTTACCCCTTACCTCGGATCGATGATCTGTTCGATCAACTGCAAGGATAAAGTTACTACTCTAAGATCGATCTACGATCCGGATACCACCAACTAAGGATTCAAGAGGAAGATATCCCAAAGACTGCTTTTCGCACTCGGTATGGCCATTACGAGTTTTTTCTTATGTCGTTTGGTCTCACAAACGCACCCGCAGTATTCATGGATCTCATGAATAGAGTCTGCAGACCCTACCTGGATAAGTTTATCATTGTCTTTATAGATGATATTCTCATCTACTCCAAAACCCAGGAAGAACACAAAGAGCATCTTCAATTGGCTCTTGAACTGCTGCGACAAGAAAAGTTGTACGCTAAACTCTCAAAGTGCGACTTCTGGATTCGAGAAGTGCAATTTTTAGGTCATGTTGTTAATGAACAAGGAATACATGTGGATAAATCTAAGATAGAGGCGATCAAGAACTAGGAAGCACCAAAGACCCCAACTGAGGTGCGACAATTCCTAGGATTGGCCGGCTATTATCGACGATTTATCGAAGGATTTTCAAAGATAGCCCAACCCCTTATAACCTTAACCCATAAGGACAAGAAGTATCTCTAGACTGACAAACAAGAGGATGCATTCCAACTTCTCAAGCAGAAGCTCTGTAGTGCACCTATCTTATCTCTTCCTGATGGAACGGATGACTTCGTAGTATATTGCGATGCCACGATACAAGGACTCGGCTGCGTGCTGATGCAGCGAGAGAAGGTGATCGCATATGCTTCTCGACAACTGAAAGTCCACGAGAAGAACTACACCACCCACGACTTAGAACTTGGAGCTGTGGTATTTGCACTCAAAATCTGGAGACACTACCTGTATGGTACAAAGTGTACGATATACACTGATCACAAGAGTCTCCAACACATATTCGAGCAGAAGGAACTGAACATGACACAACGTCGCTGGCTCAAACTCTTAAATGACTATGAGTGTGCTATCAAGTATCACCCGGGGAAAGCCAAGAGGGTACGAGCTTTACAGCTCACCATCCATCCCAATCTCCCTGAGCAGATACGTAATGCCCAAGTTGAGGCACTTAAGGCAGAACACCTAGTGGCCGAATCACTAAGGGGAATGGAAAAACAACTGGAGGTCAAAGCCGATGGCTTACATTATTTCATGGAACGCGTCGGGGTTCCACATCACGGAAACCTACGAGACCTTGTGATGGACGAGGCTCACAAATCCCGATATTCCATTCACCCTGGATCTGATAAGATGTATCATGATCTGAAAATCCTCTATTGGTGGCCACACATGAAAGCAGACATTGCAACATACGTAGGCAAATGCTTGACTTGTGCCAAAGTCAAAGTCGAGTACCAGAAACCATCTGGATTACTCACACAACCTGAGATCCCCATGTGGAAGTGGGAACAAATATCCATGGATTTTATTACCAAATTACCCCGTACTCCTAGTGGATGTGACACTATCTGGGTAATTGTGGACCTACTGACCAAGTCAGCACATTTCCTTGTGATCAAGGAAAATGATAAGATGGAAAAGCTAGCCAGAATCTATGTCAAGGAAGTGGTCTCGCGACATGGAGTGCCAATCTCCATCATCTCGGATCGAGACGCTCGATTCACTTCAAACTTCTAGAAATCACTACAAAAGTCGCTTGGCACACGATTGGATATGAGTACATCATACCACCCGCAAACTGATGGCCAGAGCGAACGCACAATACAAACACTCTAAGATATGCTATGAGCGTGTGTAGTAGACTTCGGAAGTAGTTGGGAACTCACCTACCGTTGGTAGAGTTCTCCTACAACAACAATTACCACACCAGCATCAAGGCAGCGCCTTTTGAGGCACTCTGTGGCAGGAAATGCCGATCACCCATCTGTTGGGCGGAAGTGGGCGATAGTCAGCTCACTGGCCCGGAACTCGTACACGAAAGTACGGAGAAAATCGTGCAAATCAGAAACCGCATGGCAACAGCTCGCGATCGTCAAAAGAGCTATGCCGACAAACGCCGAAAGCCCTTGGAATTTCAGGTAGGAGATAAGGTCCTTCTGAAAGTTTCCCATGGAAAGGCGTCATTCATTTTGGCAAACGAGGCAAACTGAATCCACGGTATATTGGACCTTTCGAGATCCTGAAGAGGATTAGTCCAGTGGCATACCAACTCAACATACCAGCCGAACTCGACGGAGTTCATAACGTGTTTCACGTCTCAAACTTGAAAAAGTGTCTATCTGACGAAACACTTGTAGTTCCACTAGATGAGATCCAGGTGGATGAACAACTACGGTTCGTGGAAGAGCCGATAGAGATCATGGACCGTGAGGTCAAACAACTCAAACAGAGTAAGATCCCGATTGTCAAGTTTCGATGGAACTTGAAACGCGGACCTGAATTCACGTGGGAACGTGAAGATCAGATGATGCACAAATATCCCCATCTCTTCAAACAGACAACGTCGAACGCCGACAACAACGAATAAATTTCGGGACGAAATTCCTTTCAACAAAGGGATGATGTGACAACCAGAAATTTTTTTTTTGTTTCTCAAACACTCTTGCTACTCAAACACAACCAACAACCAAATTTCGGGAAGAAATTTCTTTCAACAAGGGGATGATGTGACACCCGGCAATTTCAGGTAAATTGCGACTCTTACATTCTTTACATTTCACATTCATACTTGTTACATTTCATTTAATAATGTTTAATTAGATGAGTTGAACACAAACAACTACGAAACAATAGTTCGAGGAACTATCGAATCGTACATTGCACATTGGTTTTGGAAACAAAGTGTGGCAAACACAACACTAACACAAAACAATAATTAGGGGAATTATTGAATTGTGCATCACACGTTGATTATGATTAATCAAGCGTGCAAACACTTCGTTAGACACGAACACAAACTATCGAAGATAATTCGAGGAATTATCGAAACACACACGAGTCTCACGAACGTTGGTGATCAATCAAACTTATGTGCTATTATATGATTATGTGTTAAACATGCATTATACGCTTAGGATAAACGTTAGGAATCGAGTACGAGCGAAATCGAATCATCGAAATCGAAAAACATGAAAAAGGACTCTTCGCGGTACGCAAAGACCCCATGGCGAAAGGCTTCGCGGTACGCGAAGCAAACCGGGAGTCGGAACCCCCGAATCCCATCGCGATACGCGAAGATAAATTTTTATCGACCTTCGCGGTACGCGAAGGCCATGAAGATCAAATTTCTTTTAAAAACCAACCCCCTTCATTCTCAATCGATTTCTCTCCGATTTCTTCAAACTCTCTCGCCCATTCTCGACCAAAGCTCGCTGAAGCAAGCCCCCAAACCTCTGGAATCACCATTGGGACCACTTTGGAGCATCTTTGGACTATTGGAACTCGAAGGGAAGTCTTGGAGGCTAGCCACAAGCAAGGATACTCATCATCAGCCTTCATATAAGCATTCCAGGAGCTGTCTTAGTTGAATCAGTAGCTTTAAGGTGGTTTTAAAACGTTTATCTAGCATTAGATCGTACATGCAATGGGTAAAAAACCACATGCAACTCCATATGGTTATTGTGCACAAATGTGTTGGTGATTTTATGTGTATTTGTTATAGATTTACTGATTTTATAGTTTAGAAATGTTAGATTTGAGTTTTGGTTAAGTTATGTTGGATTTGATGATGATTTGGGCAAACATGCCATACTAGGAAACTTTTATGTGCAAGTCTTGGATTGTGATGATCTATGTCTAGATGTTGTTAAATGTATATTGGAGTGTTTAGAAACACATTTGGATGTTTGATTTTGTCAAAATCATGGTTTTGAATAAACTTGCTGAATATGGAAACTTTTGTAAATCAAAATAGGGCTTTTGATGTTTTTGAATGTTTCGATGAACTTTGATTGTTGAAACATGTTTAGAAATGATTTCTAACATCTTTGGAAACCTTGAAACGAGTTTTTAAACGGATACTTTCCAAATAAGGAAACTTTATTTAGGCAAAACAGCATAAATGGTGATTTATGCGCAAACGACATGTTTTAAAGATTTAAACGTGTTATATCACCGGGACTGCTGTAACAGGTGAGTTCACGGCCCCTGTTTCCATTTTCTACCTTTGGGAGAGAAAACATTGCATACAAACTATTTTTGAACTACAACATACTTTTGGTTGCTTTTGTACATGCAAATATCGCGTATTTGCATATGTGTGGCATTCATCCACAAAACTGATAAGTCCTCATAAACACATCTCGATCCGTTAATAGCGCGTTGCGCTTAGCGTGGTAATTCTGAATAGGTACTATTTGGGCATGACAAGCCCCACTGTTGCGAGCCGCATGGCCACCCCGACTGGAGGTCGGAACAGTGCATAATTGACCAAACAACATTTGCCATATCTTGGATGGATATGGCGGGAGGCAGCATGGTAGCTTCGGTTACGAACCCGCATATGGTATAACTCATATTGACTAGCTATCAATGGATATTGCGTTGTATTGAAATGTAGACATGCATAACATTTACTTTAAACATTTGATGTTTATTGCTAACATAAAACCTGTGCTCTCACCGACCTTTGTGTTGACCCTTTACTCGCATGTTTTCTCAGGTAACTAAGGCACGCGCACAAGGATTAGGATGCTAGGATGGAGTCGCATGTATCTGCTTAAGTGTCTTAGTCCATTAAACAATTGTTATCATTTTGTTATGCCATGTATTGTTTAAACATCTTTAATCGCTTCCGCAAACTATTACTCTGTTATGTTTTAAAAACTGATTTTATCTTATGCTTCTGCAACTTATGAATTTAAACCGTTTAATATTACTAAACTTTCGCAACTCTGATTTTACAAAACTATTTTATCCAAGTATTTGGATGTACGTATGAAACCAGACATATAGGTCTCGCAACATTGTGCGACCGGAGACTGCGATCCTGCAAGATCAGCGAGCCGTCGCGCCCCCGTCCGGGACGGGAGGGCCAGGGTGCAACAATAACTATGGGTGAATGACTATTCGTGAATAACTATGGGTAAAACAATTGTAGGACAACAGGGCTACAAAACAATATAACAGTTGTATGTGTTTGAATAAAAATTTAAATACGGAAATACAACTATTCATGTGAAACAACTGTGTGAAATCAACTGACAAAAACATATCGGTTGCGATCTGATTTCCATAAATGACGAAAATCAGATGACCGATAATTCTATGAGAAAACAATGTGAAAACAGTTATAAGAAGGTGAAAATAGGGCAGTTTAGTTGAGTCCATCAGTGAGGAAGTCCAATTCGAAACAGAATTTCAGTATTATTTCAGAATAATAAACTAACAGTGTGTTTGCGTGGGTGACGATTCACACAAATATATCTGTGGGTTTAACGTTCGGAATAATAACTGAAAAGTAGAAAACGAAATCAGAAAGTAAAGCCATCGCCTTTTCAATTTGGGTTACGATTCGAACGAATATGCGCGAAGGTGATACGATTTGACGAAACGTTAAAAATAAACATTTTTGAAACAATAAAATAAGAAAAAGAAATTAAAAAGATTTATTAGGAATTACTACTTAGAAAGAATAAAATAAAACTAATTTTAGTTAAAGTTACGAAAAATACACGTTACGTTACGGAAACGCGACGTTAACATAAAACCGAACAACTGACCGAACCCGAACTTACCCGGGGTATAAAAACCCTTAATTCTTCCTTCTTCTTCATTAAAACACCCACCCACCTCTCTCTCTCTCTCTATAATCCCGTCCAAAGCGCTCTCTCTCTAGAATTATCACACAAAATCAATAAGTTACCCCCTCAAACCTTCACCAAATTGTGCAATCTTGGTATCAAATCGAAGCTCTTGACATTCCCTACACGAAGGTACCAAGGATCAGCCCTATCTCCAGCTCAAACTCCTGGAATCTTAGTGAGAAAGTACAGTTTTTAGGGTTTTCTACAAACCCGACAAAAACCGAAGTTTAACCGGTTTTAAACATCTCTTTTTCGACCATACACCTTATAAATGAGTTTACTCACCTAAACCCACTCACAACGAATATATATATGACTAAAATTCGAAATCGTCACCAACCATGGCTGAAACTTGTTTTAGGCGAATGAGTCATACGAATGAGCCACTCGTTCGTACGAGCCACTCGTTCGTGCGAGCTACTCATTAGCATGACTCATTCGTGTGAGCTACTCATTCGTGTGAACACTCATTAACATGACTCATTCGTACGAACGTCCATTAGCATGAGTCATTCTTACAAAAATCACAAGAATGAGTCATTTTCACTACACGAACTCAGTTAATAGCTCAGATTTGAAAAAGAACAATCAAATAAGGGATCATAACTCATATAACATTTAATCAGACACATGACTGTGAATACAAGATCAGTACAACAACAGTGAGCGCGTGCATTTTTGAGTCTTAGTCAACCACTGCAGCAACAAAGTGAGTTCATATGCCCCTTTTTACTAATCTTTTGATTTAACTGGGGGGCTGAGAACATGATAAAACCTTTTCTTAAATGTTTTAGTACACTTTATGATAATAAGGTTTTACTGTGTTATTACTACTGTATGCCTTATTATGATGATGATGATTACTTTGAGATTATAACTGATATTCCTGTTAGATCATATCTATGATTTCTATGAGTTCATAACTGTTATTTCTTTGAGACAATATCTGTGATTTCTAAGAGACAAGACTACTATTCATCTGTGATTACAACTGTAATCCTTTTGAGGAATACATGTTATTCCTATTGAAATATTTTATTAATTCAAAGGAAATTATAACTATTATTCCTGTGGGAATATTTCAGTTAATTCTAAGAGATTAGATCTTTTATTCCTAAGAGAACATGTGTGTTATATCTATGAGATTTCTATGTAATGATAAACATGAGGTTATGAGTTGATGACTATGGGATGAGGACTATAAGAACTCTGTTGATTTTTAGTCAGCGTATTCCAACTCTATCATTTCTGACACGGGTGATGAGAGTATGATAGTGTCTGCTAATTATCTCACCATTTCTAGTCTGTGGACCGGTAGACTGAGAGACTAACCTCTCTCGTGTCACAAGCCGGTGACAGATAGTTGTGAGGTCTTGGGAAAAACTAAGGTATAGGAATGAATTAAGGACATTGTGGTTTGCCTTTGTGGTGGCTACAATGTGGTCAATTCAATTCTATAGAACAATTGGGATAGAACTACGTGTCAAGCTTACTCTCACTTCCTAATCAGATGTGAGTAATAGTAAGTCAAAGAGTATACCACCATTAATAACTGTGGTAATACCACCATTTATAACTGTGGTAATCCACCATTAATAATTGTGGATATTATAACTCTTTACAACATAAAAGTACATACCACCACTAATAATTGTGGTATTCCACCATTTATAACTGTGGAGAATTGTACTATTTAAAAACCTATTATGCCATGTTAATATCATGTTAATGTAATGGGTTATTGTCACACCCCGACCCGCAGCGGAAGTCTTAACAGAGTCATAGTGTCGACAGTAATTAACAACAACATAAGTTAAACGAACGATTTAAATAAAAGATAGATAATTATATTCAAAAGTCGTCGATAATTGCTAACATTAGTTCAACTTCGTATTTATAAAACATCAGTTTCAACAATTCGACAACCGGTCCCATAAATAATTATCCCAGATACGCTCGCTTGCAAGAACCGGTTTTCCTTTCTTTCCCCCAAACGTCTTGCTACTTACCTGAGAAACATACCAAATTTAAAACAAGTGTCAGCCAAACAGGTTGGTGAGTTCACAGGTTTTCGTAACAAAACATTAAATCAATAATCATGGAAAAGAATGTAATGTCACATTGTTGTGCTAGTGAACTCATCGTAGACTAGCTAGGTCCTACGATACGATAGACACCATGAGCTCATAATCAAACCAAAACCAAGGTGCGAACACCCCTCAACATATATTGCTCCCGTTACTCACGGACCATGACACCTGGTCGGGGAATGGGCTGTCAAACCCGATAGATCTACCAATATATCCTGTGGTCTCTCCCCCAAGACTAATGATTACGATTGCGGGCATAAAAATTATCCATGCGCAAAAACACTCGGGAACAAATCCACGAGAACCATGCCCAACTGCACTTACTCAAGAGCTATCAAAGTCACATACCACACAAAAAAATTACATTACAAAAACAACTTTTCTTTTCCCGGTATGTTTCTCCCCTAGTTTATCAAAAACCAAAACATAGTTAAAAAGGGGCCGTGAAACTCACCTCAATGCGTTCCCGCTAGCAACAAAGATTTCCAAATAACCCGACTGTCTCACTAGCGCCCTAAAACCCAAGGGACACATTAATAGTCTGAATAAAAGTCCATCATGTAAGTTGTCCACCCAACTTAACTTAGATTAAGAAAAGATTCCACCAAGGAAAGCAGTTTTTGTACAAACAACCCGTTGGTGACTCGAATTTAGTTATTTAACATAAATCATAAGTTAATGTTCTTAATTCATATTATATCCAAATAATTAAGATATCTTTGTTAAAAATCTATTTTTAACTTCAAACTTAATTATTTAAAATAACTTGTCAAAAATGACAATTTTATCGTATTTTACTAACAAAACCGACAACGCAATATACAAGCACATCAACATGCATTATGACCTAAGTGACTTCTAATACTTCAAAATAAGTATTTTATACTTATTTTTACTCAAAATTTGCTGTTTAAAATCAGTCATAAATTTATGTCGAAATTTTGCGTTAAAATGACGTTTTTACGCCATTTTTACACATAGTTTTAAGTATTTCATTTTATACTTTTCTTAGAACACTTATATATTAAAATTTACATATTTTTATCATAAAAACTTATAAATTTTTCTGATCAAAATCAGATTCATAAAATGATTATTTTAATATGTTAAAAATAGCAGAAAACACGTATTTTCGGTCCTCAATAACCATTGTGTCATTACAATTCTAAAACCACTTGATTTTATACTTTAAATATGTTATAAAATTTATTTTTATAGTTACATAACATGTTCCAAATCATTTTTATAGAAAACTCTATTTTATAGGTTTTTATCTTATTAAAACATCCATTTTAAAATAATAAAAATTATGGCTAAGTTATCTAACCATTCTCTATTTATTTACAACAAAAATATTATATTTTTAAGTATATTACAACATTTAGATTAGATCTAATATATTTCATAAAATAACAATTATTATTATTATTTTTCAAATTCAATAATTATATAAAAAGTTACATACATGCCCATGCATGCATACATATACAACCATCATGCATGTCATGTTTTCTACCATATGTATACATATACATTATCCTCATGCATATGTATACTTGAAATAATCATACATACACATGCATGCATGCATGTACAATCAAATCATGTATACATCCATCCGTGTATGTAAACTAATTATTCTTTCATATACTTACATATATCATACGATTACATACATACATACATACATATATATATATATGCATGTCAACAAAACCCACTTATATATACATATGTGTTCATGCATGTAACCATCTCACCCATACATACATATACATATATATACAAACACATACATATACATATATGTTCATGCATGTAACTTATTTCACATCTACATACATATATATATGCATGTATATGTACATGCATGTGGTTAAAATCACCATCCAAGCAACTCATCCATGTATGCATGTAGGTATCCTTTGAAAAAAAAAAACATAAACACCCATATATATATATACACACATTACGATACATACACACATATATGTGTGTATACATTTACGACCACACACACACACATTACCAAAACCCATTTGATTTAAACACAGTGTTTGGGTGAACAACTAGAATAAAAACCCACATAATGTGATTAAGATTTTACCTTAATGTGCTTAGAGATAGATGATTTCTTGAACAAAAACTCTTCCAATGTTCCAAGAATCACTTCAAGAACTCAAGTAATAGAAGAAAATGAATCTTGGAATTTTTGAAAATGAAAGTGGGTAGGGAGAGAGAGATACGTAGAGATAGAGAGAGAGTGTGGTGAAAGTTGTAAGGATGTGGTGGGGGTTTTGAGGAAGCTTTTGGAAGATCTTACAAGCAACCTTTTACACATGCAAATGACATGTGTCTACCACATGTCCCACTCTTGTCTTAACCAGATAAAAACTGGTATATTCTGAGTCTTACGGTGTATAAACTTTGTACCGGAAATTTGATAAAAATCCGATTTTTATTTTAAAATTAATAGAATATTTAATCGTACTTAAACGATCAAATTTTTGTCAAAAATAATGCCCTTAAATATTATTTGAATAATTGATTCCATTTTGCCCGGCTAAAACGCAGATAAAGTCGGTTTTCTAGTAAAATCAACAGTTAACACCAAAATTCACGGTTTTCATCGTTAACTTAATTTATCCATCTATGATTTATCATTTTATGTTAAACTAAGCATATCTACTAAATTCATTAATCGAGTCGTCACCAACGCTCATTAAAACACCGCCGAACGGTACAGAAAACTCGAAATATCACCAAATGCAAATTCATGCATTTAAATAACAATCTGTGCTAGACTTTTTTTTATCATTATTAATTTAATAACAAATATTAAATTATTAACGCATTAAATAATCAAGTTTAGTACACTAACCATTACAGATTATCGTTCGTAAAAATACCGGATGTCACAGTTATCATATGGGAAACTCTGATTATGAATAAGCCTACGTGTGATGAAATGGGTATCTATAGCTACAATACAGGTGGTATTTAGTTCGGTTAAGTGTGTGGTGGGCTGGCGGCTTCATTCGTGATACGCATGCCATATATATAAGCATGCTTAACTAGATGATATCCTATCTGTAGGTGTATCTATAGAGAGGACATGGGGATTTGTTAATGCTAAGAGAGAATAACTAAGATGTTGCGTAAATAACTTCAACAGTCTTAAATAACTAAACTATGAACTCACTAACCTAGTGTTGACTTTGTTTAAATGCATGTTTTCTCAGGTTACGAACAGGTTTAGTCACCAGACATCAGGGCATAAACTAGTGGACTTTAGAGAAGACCTAGCTTACTTTTGTGTTGTGCATATCTCTGAATGACATAACTTTGAATCATCTTTCGTAAATCTTGTACAGATACAAGATAGAAACTCAATGATTATTTTTGGGTAGATTTACTTAGTTAAATTACGAACATGCATTGTGTAATTTAACTTTGCAATTCTATATCAATGTCATGTTAGCATTTCTCATTATATATCATGTGCCATGTAAACAATCTGATCACTATGATTATCACACGATATCGCGCCCCGAGAACCTTCCGCATGACGGGAAAGTTGATCCGGCCCGCCGGCTCGGGGTGTGACACCTATGATGTTGGGGTTGTTAGCCGATACATGCAGACTCCAAAACGGTCACATGAGCCAACAGTAAAGCATATCTTAAGATATCTAAAGGGTACGACTGGATATGGGATCAAGTATCCTCGGGAGTGAAACTTGAAGATCACCGGAAACAGTGATAGAAACCACAATGTGGATTGTGATGATGGAAGAAGTACAATGGGTCATGTTGAACTTCTTTGGGACCTTGCCAATCACTTGGTGCTCACAGAAACAACAAACAGTGGCGTTGTCATCATGCGAAGCCGAGTACATGGTAGCATCTGCAACAGCGTGTCAAGCAATTTGGCTGCGAGAGCTAGTAACTGAGATCACATTTAAAGAGGTACCAAAGATTGTGGTAAAGATTGACAATCCATCAGTTTTGGCACTTGTAAAGAACCTGGTTTTCCATGGTCGAAGCAAACACATACACACTCAATTTCATTTCATCAGAGTGTTTTAAAAATGGGCAAATAGAAGTGGAGTATATACTAGGAACCAATCAAAAGGCGGATGTGTTAACCAAACCACTTGCAAGGAACAAATTTAAGGTAATGTGTGAACTGCTTGGAGTAAAAGACCTTAATTCCAATTCGGAATTAGGGGGTGAATGTTGATCTAATTTCGAATACTTGGGCTGCAAGTCGGGAGTCCAAGTTTAAAGAGATAAAGACGAGTTATGTTTATTATCTTTGTAAATAATGTAAATTCTATTTAGATAAGTTTGTTTCAAGTTTGAAGGAAACTTAGGGATAAACAGCTTGATATTCAAGCTATATGTGTGTGTATATATCCAACGGATTGGGGTGTTTATCGAGTCAACCCGATCGGGTTCCGGGTTAAGCGGATCGGGTTAGTCGGGTTTTTCCTAAAAAAATTATTGACCCGCAATCCGACCTGAATAACATTCAGGTTTATCGGGTTCGGGTTTATCGGGATGCTATTTATATGTTATTAACTTGTCCTAATTTTGAATTTCCACAAATAATTCATTTTCCAAACATACAATACAATGAAAAATGTGATAAGATATACATAATTTGATTAATAATCATAGTTATATGTAGTTATAGGTAATATATTTAATAATTAATATATATAAAAAAATGATAATCATTCTTATTCGGGTTGTTCGGGTTGACCCGAAACCCAACTAATGTTTAAAAATATACCCGAACCTGACCCTATTAATAATTCGGGTTAATCGGGTTGACCTGAACAACCCAACTAACATTTTTTACCCGAATAACCCGACCCTATTAAGCTTATTCGGGTGTGGGTCGGGTTAATAGGGTTCGGGTATTTTCGACACCCCTACCCACCGAGTTGTAGGTCTAAGTAGCGGTTTTCAATTGTAATCATTTTTGAGATTATTTTTTGATTATTGATCCAAGTAAGAGCAATTTACTGGAGTTTTGTTCTTGTTATCAATTCAATCTAGAATTTTACTATCTTAATAAACAAAAATCAATTTTGCCACTTGTCATAATTTTAGATTATTATTGCCACATGGCATTTTATTATCATCTCAATTAAATCTCTCACATATTAAATAATTGAGTAAATTACATAAATCGTCCTTTATATTCAGCCAATTTATGGATGTCGTCCTTTTTTGGAAATAGTTTCTGAAATCATCCTTAAAAATGAGAGTTAATAACGAAATTCATCCTTTTGCTAAACTGACGTTAACTACATCTGTTAAGTCAAGGGTAATGTTGGTAATTCATCTCCTTTCACCCCCATTTAACCCTAAATCATCTCTGTGAATCAGTTTCATACTTTTCACCCCTGAAATTAAAAGCAGGGAGGTAAGGTTTTGATCGACGAAGACCCATCAATCAGAAATGGTTGTTTGTTCATGTGGTAAGGTTGCAATCGTAAGAACATCATGGACAAACAAAAATCCTGGGCGTAGATTTTATTCTTGCCCTGACAAGGTTAGTTTTGAATTTAAAATCTTGAAGCTCAAAATTATTTGCCTCTAATTTATTTGATATGTTCATCCAGGGTTCAAATTGTCGTTTTATTAGATGGTTTGATCCAGTAATGTGTGAAAGATCCATGGCCATTATACCTGGTTTATTGAAGTCGAAGAATGAAGTTGAGAAGAATCTAAAATTAAGTGAAGCAGCAAATAGACAGCTAAAAAAGTATCTTGTCATCAGTTGGATTGGATTTTTTGATTGGTGGATTGCTTTGAAAATTTAAAAGGGTTGGTTTGTATTTTGGTGATTCCATGTAACCAAATTAGGATATGGATTTTAGTTTAGTAATTGAAGTATTGAACCATGTCTGTATTTTAGTGTTTTCTATGTAATTTTGTTGATTGAAATGGATGAATTTATTAGTATTATTTCTTGTTTCTATGTAAAATATAATCATGCAGCTTAACATAACACATTTTTTGCATAACTGGAACATTAATTGCATAACACAACCATCCACATTTTCATTAGCATAAACAACTAAAGTATTGTTCCATGGATCAAAATTACATAACAAAACAAAGACCATAAGAAACAACCAAAGATACTAGTTCTAATACATAACCATGGACAATTAACTAAAAAAAATCAAAAGTTTCACTGATCTTGCCCCTTGCAGGTCCTGCTATTGTGGCCTGACTTCTTGCACTTCCCACAAACATATGTTGAAGCTGCCTTTGACACTCTTCCACCACTTTTGTTTCCTTCAATCTCTATTAATGACCTCTTTCTTGCTTTTTTTGGCCTTCCAATATGCTTGTGGTAAATAGGAGCTGTGATCACTGTAGGTATTTTTGATTTTACCCACAATACCCTACCATTAATTGGATAAACTTTGAAACTATAGACTTGTTTCCACCTTTGTAAAGTGTACACAGGGTTCATAAAAGTCTCTGGAATACCCACCTCCTGTCCATGTGAAGCCTTGTTCCAAATTGCTGCCACTGCATGTTTGCACGGTATCCCAGTAATTTCCCATCTTCTACAAGCACAACTTTTCTCCTTCATGTTGACCACCCATTGATCACCACTAGTCCCACAAGCTTGGTAATGTTCTTCTCCGTTCCAAGTGATAGTATACCTATCAATAAATAGTCCACATATGTAAGCATACATAGATTGTTAGTTGTTAGCATACATATGTTATGAACAAACCTGATGGCTTCCTTCTTGATTGCCTCAAACAACTTTGTAGCATAAGGTGTAAGAAAACCATCACTCTTATCAATGACTTTAAGCACATTCACAATTCTCCTCATGAGATACTCTCTAATATATTCCAAAAGGGTGATAATAGGTTTGTCTCTCCCATCTACTAATTTTGAATTCAAAACTTCACACATGTTGTTTACCAACACATCTGTTATTGCCCTACCTGTTATCACAAAATAACTTTAAACTAAGCTAACTTACAAGGCTTTTAAATTAAAGTAAATCCAACAATATACATCTTACCAGAAAAATGAGATCTAGTCCAATGTTTGTATGGGATTTTAGACAACCACAATGCAGCTTCACTATTGTGGGATTTCAAAGCTTCCATTTCCTTTTCAAACTGAACACTTGTTGATGTTGTGGCTAGTTTCCAAAGCATGTCCTTGTAAACCTTTCCCCTGAATGATAGATTCATATTTTCATTAATATGTCTAAGACAGAATCTGTGCTCAGCACAAGGGAACACCTCAGCAATTGCAGGTATAATACCCTGTTATTAAAAAATAATAATTCTCAACTAAATCATAATAAACAAAATCAAATAAACTCAATAATTGTTAAATATAGGAAATACCTTTTTCCTGTCACTCATAAAAGTAAAGTTTGAGTTACTTTCCATATCCAAGTCATCTTTGATGCATTTCAAAAACCATGTCCAAGACTGTTTATTTTCTGCTTCCACTATTGCATAAGAGAGAGGGTAAATCTCATTGTTTGGGTCAAGCCCAACAGCAGTTAGTACTTCACCTGGATATGGACCTTTTAGAAAAGCCCCATCTAGTCCTAACAGATCTCTTCCAATTGCTTTGAATCCTTGTTTCAAAGACCCCAAACAAACATATATCCTTTTAAATCTTCTCTCATTGGAAGTTGGTTCTGTTGATGGTTGAACATCTATTAAAACAGTTGAACCTGGATTTGTCTTCATTAGTTCTTCCACATAGTCTCTTAGCAGTCCATATTGAGAGGTAAAATCGCCATGGATGTGTTCCAAAGCTATGGTCTTGGCTCTGAAAGCTTTCATGTGAGATACTCCAACTTGATACTTCTTTTGCATCTGTTCTTGAACAGCTCTGATTGGTATCTTTGGATTCTCTTGGAGTTGATCCATTAAGTTTTTAGCTAAAAATGTTGCTGTGCAAGCTTTAATATCTCGGGTTTGGTAGCATTTATGCTCATCTACCAAGGTTTTTACCAACCAAGTACCACTTCCAGAAGCCCTAGAAACTAAAACCACCCAAGGGCATAAATATTCTATATTGTTTGTCTTTTTCCCCCTCCCACCAACATTTTTCATTTTTGGTCCTTTATCACTTTTCACTTTTGATATTGTTTGATTATGAGTACCCCCATAACACACTGCTCTTAACCTGTCATTGTCATCCTTCACAAATTTTATCTGCCTTCTTGTTAAAACTGCATGTTCCTTTATCAAACTTTTAACTTCTGCCTTGGTTCCAAATGCTTGACCAACATGAAAGATGGAACTATGTTTAGTAAGTTCATCATCAAATAAATCAGTATCAATAACTTCTGTATCATCTTCATCACCTAGTTTATCTGAATTAATGTTAGATGTTTCAGCACCTTCATCGGTATGCATCCTAAAATCTCTCATATCCACCTCAACATCGTCAACACAATTCCCATCATCTTCTTTAAAGTCACTATCATCACTATCATTATTGGTACCGTCATTCCCATCTTCACTACAATTCCCATCATCTTCATTAAAGTCATTATCTTGAGTAACCCTATTGTCATCCAATTTCCCATCATCAACAGCTTCATATAAACCCTCATTGTGAACAAAGTTGTCCTCACCAAAGAATGGATCAAAATCAATATCATCAAAAATACTATCAACTTCATTAATACTACCACTTTGTCCAATTTCTCTAACACTGCCCCTCTGTCCAATATCATTCACATTTGCACTCTGTCCAATTTCTCTAACACTACCACCACTCTGTCCAATATCATTCACATTTGCACTCTGTCCAATTTCTCTAACACTACTACCACTCTGTCCAATTTCATTAACATTTGCATTATGTCCAATTTCTCTAACACTACTACCACTCTGTCCAATTTCATTAACATTATCACGTTGACCAATTTTATTCACACTTTGTTCCCAATCCCAATCTAATAATAATCTAGAGCAACTCTTCTTAGCCTCATTCTGCACCCTTAACTGATCATCTGTAACCTCTTCAATCCTAATCTTGGTTGGTGAGCAAAAGTATGTGTGCACAGTAGTCCTTTCATGTTCGACATATACATTCATTTCCTTATGAACATCAACATACTCTGAAAATCCTATAACATCTGAATCACTCCCCAAAGCCCTAATACCAAAATCTAAATCGGAACCTGGTACTATATAGTGGTAGTACCTAACATCTTCATCGCTATAGCCAATTGTAGACATCAAATGATCCAGCTCATGGACAGAAAACTTCTCAATATTTAACATATCAGCAAACACCACTTTACCTCCATTATAAGAACGATCAGGAAATCGGGTAAACTCACCACCATGATGCAACTTTATGCTGAATAAATTAGGAAAACCAACTGCATTTGCATATGAAATTAAACTTGTTAGTGACAATGCAACACAAATACGAACTTCAATTTCAAAACTTTAAACAAATTCAAGTTGATGTTAAATATGGAATTACCGTAAAGTGAATAAACCTCCTGGGAATCAAGAACTCGACATATCAAGAATGAGGCAGCCATGGTGGAATCATGAACTTAACATATGAAAAGATTGGAAAGTAAACTCTAAAACCCTTGATTCAGGGTTAAATGGGGGTGAAAGGAGATGAATTACCAACATTACCCTTGACTTAACAGATGTAGTTAACGTCAGTTTAGCAAAAGGATGAATTTCGTTATTAACTCTCATTTTTAAGGATGATTTCAGAAACTATTTCTAAAAAAGGACGACATCCATAAATTGGCTGAATATAAAGGACGATTTATGTAATTTACTCTAAATAATTATATTATCTCTCATAATAAATAATTTCAATATTAATCAAATTATTCACTTTTTCCATATTAAATATTGAAAAAGACACCACAAAAAGTTTATAAAACATGTACTTTTTCTAAAAAATTATAATTTTTTTAAATAAGAAACACAAATAATTATTTCTAGAAAATTAAAATTTTTCGAGAAAACAAATTTTCTTAAAAGATGATTTTTTTAAGAATGAAAGTAACTATAAAACTTAGTTTTCAAACAACATGATTTTCATAAATAAATGACATTTTTAAAACAAAAGGCTTAAAAATTATTTTTTTTATAAACCATAATTATAGAAATGATAGGGAAAACTATGCTTTTGAAAAAAAATCTATATAAAGTTTTCAACATAAGTTAATTTAAAAATCTCGCTTGTTACAAACTAAGATGGTAAGGAACAATTCTTTAGTTATTAAAGTTTTTAATAACTTCTCTCTTACTTAAAGTACTTATATATATTTACCTTAATCATTTTATACCAAAATAACGTTTTATATTTCTTAAATTTTTATTAATAACTATTTAATATTTTATATCTAATCCGTGTGATACACTGGTTAATAATCTAGTGTAAACATATAAAAAAAATACTTTTAAGAAGCTAAATTAACAAATATTGTAACTACCAACATGCTTCTAGCCTATTAGTATTCCAATGAAGAGGAGATGTACTTCATTAAGGTTAGGTGTTTTCAGCAAACCTAAGAAGATGCACTAACGGATTTATTTAGTTCCTGACTCCTGTTTATCTAAAAAGTAAAGTCACATTACATTCTACGAATTGACCTGGTTACATCACCCGGCTTCTGATAGCTAGCAAAGATTCTTTGCCGTTAAAAGAAAAGAAAGAAAAAATATTGTAGTTGTTGGGTTGTGAGAGATGGTTTCCACGAAAGATTGCACTTGCAGTTGTATTAGGTCCACGACAATTGACATATGGCATATCCCACTACAACGGCCTACTCAAATATATTGTCACCAACTGTGTTACGTCATTATATCCATCAATGCCTTCTTAATGGTAATTATGAAAAAACAATCAATATAAAACAAGGGTAACCGATATTAAAATTTCAATGCAGACTCCCCCACAATATAAAACCCACTTGACCAAGCTCAAATAAAAATGTTGCATCATATCCGGTGTTCTATTTAGCTATCGTTTTACGGAAAGGTCGGAGAGGAATCGAATCATTTTACGATCTTATGTACGCGATCTTATCATGTAAAATAGCTTCTTCCCATGTGAATGATGCTAAGGGTGACAATTCTTGACATCACCCGAAACATAACTCCAACATGACATTAAAATAATTAGTTTTGGACCGGTAAGATTTACATGTTTAAAAAACTTGATTTCTTTTGTTAGAGGTCTTGGGTTGGAGTCACACCTAAAGCAAATATTGATCTGGGTTGAGCCAGAGGGTTTTCCTAATTGTAGGTTTTCTCCTGTGAGAGTTGGTCAGGTTACCACACTCTGTTTTTCGGTCAGAAGGGTGATCTATTTGCCAGGGTGATCACGGGTGACCGTGTGTTTGCTGTTAATAAAAGAGGTCGTGTTCAGGTTGACCTATTTATAAACAAGTTGACCCGCTAAACCGTTTAAGTTTCAAAATTATTAGTTTTTATTTTTCTTTCTTGAAACATATATTTAATTATTTTTCTTTGATTATTTACCGTAAGTTAATTGATTGATTACCAATTTTTTTTACTTTTTCATGTATAAAGATAACTTTAATTTCTTGTCCGATAACCATACAAATGGATTTATTTTAAATTTAATATTTTATGATCATGATTTATGTAAATATATGTTTAGTTATAACAATATTATTTTTTTAAATATGATATTAACTATTTGTTACTCATAAACACATACTAAACATGTTATTATTAATGTGCTTTAAATCAACAAACAACTTACAACTATATATTCGTTTGATTAGTTTATATAAACGGGTTAAATTGTCATGTTTAGGTTGACATGAATTTATGTCAATCCAAGTTAGGGTTGAAAACTTTAACCTAAATAAATATATTGATTAGGTTTGGGTTGCAAAATTCAAGCCACCAACCCAACAAGATTGACACCGCTGAATGATACCCATTTATGCTCGATAACAATACTTGTGATGTTTTTCTAGTTTAATTTTGAATATTATATTACTGGAAACGATTTTACTCATATTTTATTCTTTTATAACTTTTAAAATAGAATTTTATAAAATTTCGAATATATCATTATGACATTCTTATTTTGTAGTGTTGACACAAACACCTATTTTGAGTTGTAAACGAATCAAACGAACACAAACGAGGTCTTGTGCATGTTTATTCGTTTAACATTTAACATTATATGAACGGTTCATGAACACTTGTCAAACGAAATTCTTGTTCGCATTCGTTCATTAAGAAATTGAATTTGTTCACGAACATAAACGAACAAATATTATATTAAAAATAAAAATTAGCATTTTTAATATCAAGTATTAGATACAATCATTTTAAAGTTAAATACTTAATACAAAAATCAAAAATAAATTTTCTTTAAGCAGAGCAAAAATTAAAAATCATAATCATAATTAAAATTATTTTAAACTAATATTTCAAAGATGTGAGTTCAAATTATTATGTTTTTAACAAAATAAAATTTTCAAATGACTAAATCTTTTATTTAAATGTTATGCATAAAACTAGTACTAAAAAATTAAGAATATAAAACTTATTTAACAAATAAACATAATAAATGAACATAAACAGACATTAACGAACATAAACGAACACCTTACATGTTTACCGAACGTTCACGAACACAAATGAATGAATACGACCTCTGTTAATATTCGTTTATTTAACTAAACGAACGAAATTTCTTGTTCGTTTTCGTTCCTTTATTAAACAAATGAACATGAACAAACTTCCTGTCAAACGGTTCACGAACTGTTCGTTAAGCGTTTGGTTCATTTATAGGCTACACCTGGTTTTTATAGAGGTGGCACACATTTTATAATTGAACGACCATGTGTAAATAAAAATTACCTTTTGTTGCGTGGCTTCTTCTGATTTGTTTAAAAATAGCAATGGATTTATTCTTGTTTGATCATAAATGGGTAGGGGTGCCATGTTTGAAAAGAGAGATTTTAGAAATAAAAAGTACAAATTGTCATAATTAAAAATTTAAAAGGGGCATT
Organism: Mikania micrantha; assembly: GCA_009363875.1. NCBI lineage: Eukaryota > Viridiplantae > Streptophyta > Magnoliopsida > Asterales > Asteraceae > Mikania > Mikania micrantha. The sequence continues at coordinate 39,939,109 of CM018692.1, forward strand.
AGAATATACCATTATGTAAATGGGTCTCGTCCAGAACCTAATGTGCGTTATACACGTTTATTTATTTTATTAAAGTGCGTAAGCATGAGGCCTCGGAAATTACGGTGTTTATCAGGTCAGATTACGAGTTATTTCGATTTGAATTTTTTTTGTCTCTATCCAAAACCCGCCCCGAATTGACTCGAATCTCATCCGACTCATATCTATCCGAATTAGAATTCGAATTGGATTCGGATACATCCGAACAACCCGAATAAAGTTGTATACAAATTACTTATTTTTTTTTCTTGTTTTGTCTATTTATTTTTTTCGATATTTTTGTAACAACCGAAAATTTAGCAACTTAATAGTAAATGTATGAGATTTCGGTTACTGTTGAAACTGTGACGATTGCGTACGAAAAATTCGGCATCTATGACGTGAGCACATTTGGTCGTGCTTAAAATCCACGAGGATTTAGCAACTTTTGTTATTGGGGATTGATAGTATGTGAAAAATGATGAACGTGGGCGAAAACCGTGCGCAAAACGGAGTTCGTATGCTCCCGGAATCGCGAAACGAAGTTAAAAATCAAAATGATGACGAAGATGACGTGGGGCGCTACGCCTGGCGACATGCGCCCAGTTGGGGCGATGCGCCCCATACCTTATGTCGGCCAAAAATGTGTTAAAACGATCAGATTGTTCTGGAAGTCATTTTTTTTACTTATTATCGATGCTACTCGACTTCCAGGAGAAAATTCAACTTTCTAACACCTATAATCTTCAAATCAAAGCCCTCTGAACATTCAGATCATCCCAAGGATTATATATACAAGTCCTGATCGATGTTTTAACCGCAGAAATTCGTCAGATCAGGTAATGGTTCGTTTTAACCTTCTAGTTTGATTTTGATTGATTAGATCTTGATTTTGAACGTAATAAGATAGTTAGGACTGTTGATTATTGCCTAGATGATGGCTAGGATTGATTATAAATGAAGAACACGATGTTCTAACGGTTAAATCCTTGTTTTGAGCCGTTGTAATGCCCGGTTTGCATGAAATCACAACTATGATTATAATGGTTTAATCCATTTGATTATGACAATCTAGGTGATTAGTTTGGTTAATCTTTGAAATGCAAAGGTTAAATCTAAGTGTTTCAAACTAATCACAATCATTAACATACTTATTGGAACGATTATATGATGTTGTGATAACAGTCAGATTAGTATGTTAAACATGGTTATTAAACCTATTCTAAGACTATGTTGTGATATTTCATGATATCTGGGTAATCAATGATAAGGATTGATCATTTCTAAGCCATTAATCTATTTAGGAACTGTTTTAGCATTATAATCAACAACATTAACTATTTGATGACTTTCAAGGCAATGTCTTTGACATTGAACGTTCAGAAAGATCTAATCAGTAGGTTAAAACGTAAATGACTTATTAAGTGTAAACTGATGCAGAATTATACTGTTAGTACCAGTTTACGAGAGATCTTGCTACAGCAAGACAACAGGTGAGTTCTTAAAGCCCTGTTTTAAATGTTTTATCATTTTGGGCTGATATGCATGTTATAAAGTTCTTTTATGAAAATGATTGTATGTATGTATAAAGTATTGTATGAGAGTGATTTTAACCTGATTATGGTCAGGTAAAACATGTTTACAGATAAAGAAAGTTTACAGATAAAGAATGTTTATAGATAAAGAATGTTTTAAAGAAAAGAATGTTTTAAGTCTCAATTATGATTGAGAAGTAAATGATTTTTAAGAATCTTAGTTGAAATATAATGAATGTTTTAAAGTCTCAACTGCGGTTGAGAAAGAAATGATTTTAAAGGACTCAACCGAGGTTGAGTAGGAAATGAGGTTTTGCTGGCTGCGGTTGGGCAAAACTTGAACTCCACGGTGAAAGGAGCCGTTTATGATGATGATGGTTTAAATGATTTAAACCATATTATGTATGAATGATATATGTAAAGAAGTCTTGTACCGGTATGAGCCGTCAATTTCGGTTGATGGTTAAAGAGTCCTGTGGAAACATAGGCCTGCCGACTGTGTGTCGCCAGTTCAGTTAAAGAAATCTTAGGCATGCTTGAGTTATCAGCTGCGCGTTGATAGTGTTAAAGAAATCTTATATATGTATGAGTTACCAGCTGCGGGTTGGTAGTTTAAGAGCCTTGTGATTGCACAAGCCTGTTTGACTTTAGGGTCAGCAGTTAACGGTGAAGTTCCTTCACTATATGAATGATGTTATGATAATATGTATGTTATGTAAGTATGTTATGATGATATGTATGTGACGAAAGTATGATATGAGAACAGGTATGTTATGTATTTAAATTGTGTCATGTGATGACATGAATAAATAAAGATTTTTCTAAGAAATGAACTTAGAACTCACCAGCATAAAGCTGACTTGTTTTACATGCATATCAGGTTGAATAGTTTGAGAAAGGAGACCAGAAGGGCTCATGGCATATATTGAAGACTATCCCTGGCATAGACTGGCTGTATTATATAACTGATTAGAAGAGTGGGTTATGTTTAATGTGTAAAAGTTTGTTTAGATCTGTATGATAGTTATGTTGTTACCCTACATTCCGCTGCTATGATAATGTAATTATGGTTTAAGTACTATGGGTTTGATGTTTTGCCAACTGAGGGGTTCGGGGCCTCTCAAGTTGGTATCAGAGCCATAGTTTGAGAGATCCGGTCATCCCTAATGACTGGACTTAAACTGAAAACGGAACAGAATGATAAGAATGCCAGTCAAGGGTAGTTTGATGCCATGAGCTGAATGTTATGTATGAGTTAAGACATAGATGTAAGGTTAGAAAGGTAGTTAGAGTTATGCACGTTGGGGTGACGGGATGGGAAACGTTTAGAGCCTATGAGTTAGGTAAATGGTTAATAACACCTGATCAACGTCATTAACGATTTACAAAGCTTATTTCGTGCTAAACTGATCCTGTACTGATTCTCCAATTGTTGCATCCTGTAGGTAGTTAAATGGCTGGACAAAGGGGTAGACCACGGAAGCAACCACAGGAACCTGAAGAACCGCATATCGAGAATGAAGAACCCGTCAATGAAGACGACCATGAGCACAACGAGCAACCGGAAGGTGAAGACGAGTTTACTCTAGAGCCTATCGTAGTGAAGGCTATTTCTGATGAGGTCTGTAAAGTTTTGGATGATAAGCTACCAGCTTTGGTTACAAAAATACTGAAGGATACTTTGAAAGACAAGTCTGAAGGAGCTAATGACAGCACCAAAGAAGAGGAAGTTGTGATCACCGGAACTAAGAACGGTGATTCTACGTCAGAGAAACGGAAGGGTTGTGATTACAAGGCCTTCAAAGGATGCAATCCACCCTCATTTGATGGTAAGAAGGATGCTGTGGCCACCTGTCATTGGGTTTCGGCTATGGAGGCGGTTATTGCTATCAGTGAATGTCGGGAAGATCAAGCTGTGAAATTTGCAGCTCACTCATTTACTGAAGAAGCTCTACATTGGTGGAACAGTGTTAAGCAGTCAAAGACCACTACTGATGTGGAGGGTTTTAAATGGGAGGACTTGAAGGAATTAGTTATAAAACACTTCTGTCCAAAGAATGAAATTGATAAAATCGAACGGGAATTTCTGACTTTGAAAGCTGGACGTATGAACCATCGACAATATACGTCAAAATTTAATGAAATGTCAAGACTGGTTCCTCATTTGGTAAACACGGAGGAACGCAGATTGAAGCTATATGTGGAAGGGTTACCACCTAAAGTCCGAACACATGTGAAGGCGCATGCTCCTAGGACTTTTGAATCAGCAGTAGAAATCAGCGGCATTGTCTGGGATGATGTTGTGGAAGCTGAACCAATAAAGGAAGAACCAAAGCAAAAGTGGTCACCGGGATTCAAAAGAAATAGAAATGGTAAACCGGGACTCCCCATGAAAAAGCTTAAAGTAGAAGAATTTGAAACGTGCACCAAGTGTGGAAGGAAGCATGGGGGAGAATGTCGCCTGGGGACTACTTTGTGCTACCGTTGTGGAAAAACTGGACACCTCTCGTATAATTGTCCAACCATACTAAAGTGTTACAATTGTGGTGGGATCGGTCACATGAGCAAGAATTGTTTTAAACCAAAGACAATACCTACTGAAGCCAGTAAACCTGAAAGTAGCAAGGGAGGTGAGAAGCAAAAGGCAAAAGCTCGTGCCTTTACTATGACTAAAGATCAAGCAGATAAAGATCCGGATGTGGTGACAGGTACATTCTTGATTAATGATATTCCTGCTTTAGTGCTATTTGATTCTGGTGCAAGTATGAGTTTTGTGGCTATTACTTTTTGTGATAAACTGCGTGCTAATGTTAAAAAGATAGAACACGCCTTCAATATTGAAACTGCTCTTGGTAAATCTACTAGAGTAACGGAGGCCATTGAGGATGATTGTTACATTGATATAGAAGGTCATAGATTCCCTGTTAAGTTGTTTCTGATTACGTTAGGAGGTTTCGATGTAGTTTTAGGAATGGATTGGTTGGCCAAATATGAGGCTAACATCGTTTGTCGACGAAATATGATTTTCTTAACAGCTCTTAATGGGAGTTCAGTAACGGTTTATGGGGATAAAATGTTTAATGCGCCTAAAGTCATTTCAATGATTAAGGCGAGTGAATTTATGAGGCGAGGGTGTGGGGCTTATCTGGCTTATGTAATTGATAAAGAAATTAAAGTAAAAGAATTGGAAGATGTACCCGTGGTGTGTAATTTTCCTGATGTATTTCCTGAGGATTTGCCAGGAATTCCACCTGATCGGGAAATCGAATTCCAAATTGATGTTGTGCCGGGAGCTCAACCTGTCGCCAAGGCACCGTACCGTCTGGCCCCAACAGAGATGAAAGAATTAATGACCCAACTACAAGACCTTCTAGACAAAGGTTTTATACGACCGAGTGTGTCACCTTGGGGTGCACCAGTGTTGTTTGTAAAGAAAAAGGATGGAAGTATGAGAATGTGTATTGATTATAGGGAATTGAATAAGCTCACAATAAAGAATAAGTATCCGTTACCAAGGATTGATGATCTATTTGATCAATTGCAAGGGGCAAGTTGGTTTTCTAAAATAGATCTCAGATCAGGGTATCATCAATTAAAGGTGAGAGAACAAGATATTCCAAAGACAGAGTTTCGCACACGTTATGGACACTATGAGTTTCTTGTGATGTCTTTCGGATTAACAAATGCTCCTGCGGCGTTTATGGATTTGATGAATCGGGTGTGTAGACCTATGTTAGACCGATCAGTGATTGTGTTCATTGATGATATCTTAATATACTCAAGGAGTGAAGGTGATCATGCGTGTCATCTTCGGGAAGTACTTGAAATGCTAAGAAGAGAAAAGTTGTATGCCAAGTTCTCCAAATGTGCCTTTTGGTTACGAGAAGTGCAGTTCCTAGGTCATGTTATTAGCCCAGAAGGCATAATGGTGGACCCAGCTAAAATAGAAGCAGTAATGAAATGGAATCCTCCGAAAACACCAACGGAAGTGCGTAGCTTTCTCGGTTTAGCAGGTTATTATAGAAGATTTATTCAGGATTTCTCTAGGATTGCTACACCGTTGACAAAATTGACGAGGAAAGAAGTAAAGTATGATTGGGGTCCAACTCAGGTTCAAGCTTTTGAAGAACTAAAGAAGAAATTAACCGAAGCTCCTATCTTAGCATTACCGGATGGTAATGAAGACATGGTTGTGTACTCAGATGCGTCTTATCTGGGTTTGGGTTGTGTACTTATGCAAAGGGGAAAGGTAATAGCATATGCTTCAAGACAATTGAAAACCCATGAAGCTAATTATCCAACACATGATTTGGAATTGGGTGCTGTGGTATTTGCTTTAAAAATTTGGAGGCACCATTTATATGGAGTTAAATGTACAATCTACACAGATCATAAAAGTTTAAAATACTTCTTTGAACAGAAAGATTTGAATATGAGACAAAGAAGGTGGCTTGAGCTGTTAAAGGATTATGACTGTGAGATCTTGTATCACCCGGGCAAGGCCAATGTGGTGGCTGATGCTCTAAGTCGTAAGACTGAACACTCTGCTATACAAGTTAAGTCTTACAGTTTGGTGATAACACCAGATTTCCTGAATGAACTTAAAGATGCGCAGAAGGAAGGACTAAAGGAAGAAAATGTTGGGTTCGAAAGAATTTTTGGTCAAGTTAAGAATTTAGAAGAAAATGAGTTTGGTGTTAAGATCCGATTTGGTCGAATGTGGGTTCCACGAAATGGGAACATCAGGTCAAGGATTCTAGATGAAGCACATAAGTCAAGGTACTCTATTCATCCTGGTGCAACGAAAATGTATCAAGACCTTCGAAAAGATTATTGGTGGCCAGGTATGAAGTTTAATGTAATGCAGTATGTAAATAAATGTTTGACATGTGCGCAAGTGAAAGCTGAACATCAAAAACCTTATGGTTATGTGCAACCTTTAGAAGTCCCGGAATGGAAATGGGAACACATCACCATGGATTTTATAACTAAGTTGCCTCTTACGGCGAAACGTCATGATGCTATTTGGGTGATTGTAGACCGGTTAACGAAAAGTGCTCATTTCTTGCCAATACGTGAGACGTATACTTCGGAGAAATTGTCTGAATTATTTGTGAAAGAAATAATTACCAGACATGGAGTTCCAGTTTCTATAGTATCTGATCGTGATACGCGATTTGTTTCAAGATTCTGGAAACAGTTTCATGAATCAATGGGTACAAGACTCAATATTAGCACTGCGTATCATCCTTAGACCGACGGACAGTCTGAAAGGACTATCCAAACCTTAGAAGATATGCTCAGAGCTTGTATTATTGATTTTGGTGGTAGTTGGGATGATCATTTACCATTGGTGGAATTCTCGTACAGCAATAGCTACCATGCTAGTATTGGAATGCCACCATATGAGGCATTGTACGGACGGCGTTGTAGGACACCGGTTTGTTGGGGAGGTGTAGGACAGAAAGAAGTGGGAAGTAAAGCTGCAGTGTTAGATTTGACAGAAAAGCTTCAACTAGTTAAAGCGCGAATGAAAGCTGCACAGGATCGACAAAAGTCCTATGCCGATAAAAGACGGAGACCAATAGAGTTTGAAGTAGGTGATCAAGTATTGTTAAAAGTTTCACCATGGAAGGGAATTATTCGATTTAGGAAAAGAGGAAAGTTGAGTCCGAGATTTATTGGACCTTTTCGAATAATGGCACGGGTCGGTAAGGTAGCTTACCGATTAGATCTACCAGATGAACTGAGTGGAATTCATCCGACATTTCACGTTTCACATCTGAGAAAATGTCTAGCGGATGAGGTAGCATATGTGTCTTTAAATGATATTGAAGTTGATGAAAGGTTGAATTACATAGAAGAACCAGTTGCAATTGTTGATACGAAAGAGAAGCAGTTACGTAACAAGGTGATTAGACAAGTTAAGATTCAATGGAAACACCGAAAAGGATCCGAGGCGACATGGGAGACTGAATACGAGATGAAACGACTCTACCCACATTTGTTTAAAATGTAACAGGTTTCGAGGACGAAACCTATTGTAAGGAGGGTAGATTTGTAACAACCGAAAATTTAGCAACTTAATAGTAAATGTATGAGATTTCGGTTACTGTTGAAACTGTGACGATTGCGTACGAAAAATTCGGCATCTATGACGTGAGCACATTTGGTCGTGCTTAAAATCCACGAGGATTTAGCAACTTTTGTTATTGGGGATTGATAGTATGTGAAAAATGATGAACGTGGGCGAAAACCGTGCGCAAAACGGAGTTCGTATGCTCCCGGAATCGCGAAACGAAGTTAAAAATCAAAATGATGACGAAGATGACGTGGGGCGCTACGCCTGGCGACATGCGCCCAGTTGGGGCGATGCGCCCCATACCTTATGTCGGCCAAAAATGTGTTAAAACGATCAGATTGTTCTGGAAGTCATTTTTTTTACTTATTATCGATGCTACTCGACTTCCAGGAGAATATTCAACTTTCTAACACCTATAATCTTCAAATCAAAGCCCTCTGAACATTCAGATCATCCCAAGGATTATATATACAAGTCCTGATCGATGTTTTAACCGCAGAAATTCGTCAGATCAGGTAATGGTTCGTTTTAACCTTCTAGTTTGATTTTGATTGATTAGATCTTGATTTTGAACGTAATAAGATAGTTAGGACTGTTGATTATTGCCTAGATGATGGCTAGGATTGATTATAAATGAAGAACACGATGTTCTAACGGTTAAATCCTTGTTTTGAGCCGTTGTAATGCCCGGTTTGCATGAAATCACAACTATGATTATAATGGTTTAATCCATTTGATTATGACAATCTAGGTGATTAGTTTGGTTAATCTTTGAAATGCAAAGGTTAAATCTAAGTGTTTCAAACTAATCACAATCATTAACATACTTATTGGAACGATTATATGATGTTGTGATAACAGTCAGATTAGTATGTTAAACATGGTTATTAAACCTATTCTAAGACTATGTTGTGATATTTCATGATATCTGGGTAATCAATGATAAGGATTGATCATTTCTAAGCCATTAATCTATTTAGGAACTGTTTTAGCATTATAATCAACAACATTAACTATTTGATGACTTTCAAGGCAATGTCTTTGACATTGAACGTTCAGAAAGATCTAATCAGTAGGTTAAAACGTAAATGACTTATTAAGTGTAAACTGATGCAGAATTATACTGTTAGTACCAGTTTACGAGAGATCTTGCTACAGCAAGACAACAGGTGAGTTCTTAAAGCCCTGTTTTAAATGTTTTATCATTTTGGGCTGATATGCATGTTATAAAGTTCTTTTATGAAAATGATTGTATGTATGTATAAAGTATTGTATGAGAGTGATTTTAACCTGATTATGGTCAGGTAAAACATGTTTACAGATAAAGAAAGTTTACAGATAAAGAATGTTTATAGATAAAGAATGTTTTAAAGAAAAGAATGTTTTAAGTCTCAATTATGATTGAGAAGTAAATGATTTTTAAGAATCTCAGTTGAAATATAATGAATGTTTTAAAGTCTCAACTGCGGTTGAGAAAGAAATGATTTTAAAGGACTCAACCGAGGTTGAGTAGGAAATGAGGTTTTGCTGGCTGCGGTTGGGCAAAACTTGAACTCCACGGTGAAAGGAGCCGTTTATGATGATGATGGTTTAAATGATTTAAACCATATTATGTATGAATGATATATGTAAAGAAGTCTTGTACCGGTATGAGCCGTCAATTTCGGTTGATGGTTAAAGAGTCCTGTGGAAACATAGGCCTGCCGACTGTGTGTCGCCAGTTCAGTTAAAGAAATCTTAGGCATGCTTGAGTTATCAGCTGCGCGTTGATAGTGTTAAAGAAATCTTATATATGTATGAGTTACCAGCTGCGGGTTGGTAGTTTAAGAGCCTTGTGATTGCACAAGCCTGTTTGACTTTAGGGTCAGCAGTTAACGGTGAAGTTCCTTCACTATATGAATGATGTTATGATAATATGTATGTTATGTAAGTATGTTATGATGATATGTATGTGACGAAAGTATGATATGAGAACAGGTATGTTATGTATTTAAATTGTGTCATGTGATGACATGAATAAATAAAGATTTTTCTAAGAAATGAACTTAGAACTCACCAGCATAAAGCTGACTTGTTTTACATGCATATCAGGTTGAATAGTTTGAGAAAGGAGACCAGAAGGGCTCATGGCATATATTGAAGACTATCCCTGGCATAGACTGGCTGTATTATATAACTGATTAGAAGAGTGGGTTATGTTTAATGTGTAAAAGTTTGTTTAGATCTGTATGATAGTTATGTTGTTACCCTACATTCCGCTGCTATGATAATGTAATTATGGTTTAAGTATTATGGGTTTGATGTTTTGCCAACTGAGGGGTTCGGGGCCTCTCAATTTTGGTTCATAAAATTACATATTTTTCTAGCTTGGATTCATAACACAACATTTTAAAGTTCAAAATTAAAAAAAAATGATCACAAATATATCGTAATAAAATATTTCTATTAATTTCAAGGCTTATAAAAAAATATATGAACAACTCGAACAACTAGAATTTAATAAGGATACATTGTCTCGTAATCGGATTATTCAGATACTTGAACAACCCGAATTACATAAAAACCAAATATCCAAATCTGACCCGAATATCCGAATAACTTTTTCAAATTCGGATTGATCTAACCTAAACAACCCAAAATCAGGATTCGAATCGAGTTTTTTGGGTTTCTGATTTTTTGAACATCCCTACCGAAAATGGTTTCAAAGCTATGTTTTTTCAGTTTGCTTAATGTAAATTTTGTGACAGGACTTGAAATTTTTTTTGAAGAGTCGAAAGATTTTTAGGAAAAAACATAGGAGACCGGACATAATATTTATACAATTTTTAAACAAAATATTATTAAATGGAACCTTGTGAGTGTAAAAACGACATGAGCTGAGTAGGCAGGCAGGCACCCCGGGCCCTTCAAAAGTTTTGTCTATGTATGAACCTAACCACTGAGCTATAAGCAAAGCCGACTCTTACCTAGGGCAAACAGGTCCATCGTTCCGGGCCCAAATTTTTGAGGGGCCCAAAAATTTTAAAGTCTTTTATATGTTATATAATAAAAATTTATACCCATTAATTTTAAATTAGTCTAATATCCAAGTTAAAAAATTGGTCCATTAAGTTTATATAAGATTATAAAATGTCATTATTATAAGTAGGGGTGTCGAAAACACCTAAACCATACTAACCCAACGAACACCCGAACCCGAATAAGCTTAATAGGGTTAGGTTATTCAAGTCAATCCAGTTAACCCGACCTGGTTACCATTGTTGGGTTTCAGATACATTTTTAAAAATTAATCGGGTTTTGGGTTAACCTAAATACCCAAATAAGAATGATTAATATTTTTTTGCGTATATTAATTATTAAATATAAAACAATATTTTTGACTTTTTACCTAAATATTTAATTACGTTAACTATTTATGATTATGGTTATTTACTTATTAATCAAATTATATATGGTTCAACATATTTTCCATTAAATTATATGTTTAAAACATGAATTATTTGTAACAATTTAAAATTGGGTCAAGATAATAGCAAACAAATATTAACATAACTAACACGACCTGAATAACCGGTGACCCAACTAACTCGAACGTTATTAAGGTCGGGTTGAGATTCAATATTTTTTAAAGAAAACCCAACTAACTCGATCCAATTAACCCAAAACCCAATCAACACCTCTAGCTATGTTTTTGTTATGTTTATTGTTATAAAGTTAATTGTCCTTCAAATAAAAGTGGTATTACATGACTTTCTAAATGGAAGCTATATGTTAAAATTCCTCCCATAGCATATTAAGGCCGACCATATTAAGGCTAGGGGGTCACGAAAACCAACCATCTAATAATGTGAATCAAGACAAATCATATAATTTTAAGTTGTCTCTACTTTATTATTCGGTTTCCCACTGAATATATTTCTTCTTTTCAGAACAATAAATTACCTATTTACTAATTAATCTCAATTTCTCACCGGTTAAACGATCTTATTATTTTATATCATGGATAATAAAGCTAAACGTTTTGTAGTGATGAAAAATGCAAGATCGACTCCTTATACATATACACCCTAGTGCGTTATCACGACACTTCCAATAGTGGTCGTATAATACCTAACAATAACTATAGATTTTGTCAGTAGCCTGTCACATAAGTGATTTCTCCATATGCAGGTCGTAAAGTATCATGGCGTCATGGGATCCTGACTTAGACCATCTGTAATACTCACCCACTGAAATCCCATCGTACTGAAATTTTCTGCCATATCATCACCTTACTGAAAATCTTAAAACTTCATAATGGTCACTCTACTGAAACACCTTCCCCAGTGTGTCACATTATCAACAATTTATAATTTTATTTGTTATTTTTTTGTTTAGGTAAAATTTAATAAAAAAATTGAATTAATTAAAATAAATTAAATATTTTACAAAAAAAGTAACATTAAACAAAAAGAACACAATATGATACGAAAAAAGATAACTAATCATCATGAATGCTACAAACAACAATGTCGGTGCGAACCCTATCGATATGCTCGACCAAATCCGCTTTTAACGCCTCGTGAATGCTTTTGTTTCGTAACATCGTAATTTTTTGTTCTCTTCGCGGGTCATCAATATCAAAAGGAGTGGGAGGAGCATCCTCGTCCAAAACAAATGAGTTAATCGGCATACCTTCATATTCAAGTATCATAGTGTGTATTATGATACACACATATATTACGGCCATTATTTTTTTTGGATGCGACGCTTGAGTCGGATTTTTTATTAATGTGAAATATTTGTTTAAGGACACCGAAAGCCCGCTCGATATCCTTCCTTGCACCCTCTTGAACAATTTGAAACATCCTACGTTTAATACTCGTTGGACAAGTTATTCATAAACACTAGCCAATCCGGGTAAATCCCATCAGCAAGATAGTATCCATGCATATACTCGTTATCGTTACGAAAAAAAGATATTTCTGGAAACACTCTGTTTTCCATATCATTAAGTAACAGTGACGAGTTTAGAACATTTAAGTCGTTATTTGCACCAGACATGCCAAAATATGCATGCCAAATCCATAAATCTTGTGATGCAATTGCTTCAAGAATAATTGTAGGGCATGGGTGATCACCTCTCAAAAATTGCCCTCTATATGCCGCAGGACAATTTTCCCAATCTCAGTGCATGCAATCTATGTTACCAAACATACCAGGAAACCCAAGATAATTTTCATAATGTTCATACAAATTCATAACATCGTTATAATTAGGCTTGCGTTAATATTTTTTTACCGTATATTAGACGAATATCCTTACAAAAATTATAGAGGCAATGTCTATAAGTACTTTCTGACATCTGCAAATACTCATCCATTGAATCCAAAGTATTTCCGTATGCTACTTGTCGCATAGCCGCTGTACACTTTTATAATGACATAAATCCCCGTCTGCCTTGAGCATCCCATCTCAATTGAAAATATGTATCCGTTCTTTCTAAGTCGTTGACAATAAGTAAAATAACGGTCGGTGCATCCGGAAACGTCTCTTAAAGGCTTTATCTTTGTATAATGGATCATTGCCAAAATAATGGCTCATCTAAAGGTCATTACCTGCCTCTCTATCTCGATTAATTTAGATTCTTCTCAAGATAAGACGAGGAATTTGAGAAGAATTCTCGTATGCTAACGTCATCAACGACTGGATAAAAAGATCCGTACACTCGCTATCCGAAGAGGACAATGAATATGACACAAATAATGATGGTGGTGAGGAAGCCATTTTTTTGTGATAAAGATAGTGTGTTTTTTTTTTGTTATTGTGTGTATTTATAGGGTAAAATTTATTAATAATTTTTTTAACCGGTGCAAAAATTTGACCCAGTCGGGGGGGGGGGGGGTTCCCGCCGGATGCAGCAGCCCCGCTGGACACTACTGAACCAATGGTGGCATCATTACGGACGGACTTATAGAGGTTGTTTGGTAATATATGACATGTTGTTTTAATTGTAGTTATATTATTACTTGATCTCCATACAAATTATTTCATACGATTTAATATTCTTCTATATACATGTAATTTATTTAAAGTGACGTAATAAATTATCTATAAGTATTATATAAATCGTTATATATTAAAATATAAGTATTATATATTAATTAACTTCGTCGTTAAATTATTTATATTTTGCCACTCAGTTATGTATATATTTAATTCAATTATCCAATAATAATAATGTTTAATATCTTGTTTTGTGATAGCAACTATTTATTTGATGATAGAAATTTCTAACTGTTACAATAATTAATGGAGGTTTATACTATTACATGCAATGCTATTATGCTAATATTGAAAGTCAGTCTCCTCCTAAGTATAATGCCTATGATAACAACATGGATAATGTTCCTAACAATAATAACGGTGGTAATGACGATGGCTCTCATGTGGAAAGCGATTGTTTGAGATCTGACAAATCTTTTTCTTTATTTACCGTTAACTGTATAGGAATCTTATTGTTTTAGGTGATCATGACTTATAATGAGTTGGTAGAGTAGCTAGGCTTTACGCGGGGGCATGACAATGGTGGGGGTACTCTCACCAAATGATCAAAGAAAAAGAAAGTTGGGTGGGAGGTCATGAACTTGGCTTAAATGTGACCGCGAGGTCTTTGCACCAAAATAACAAATGCTTGAATTGATCGAAAAATATCAAATAAAAAGAGGTGGTTGAATATTATTGGTGACATATGATACTTATAACCATGAACCTACTGAACATCTCGTCGGGCAACTAACATATTGACAATAGTGAGAAAACATAACCACTAAAATGTGTTAGGCCTCAGATGTAAAATCGTTGTTTTTATGATACCCATGATATACAACAAAGTGATTTTATGTTTATTACATCTTTCCATTAGTTCCCAATAGTTTGTTAAGTTATGTGCAACAAACTTCACACAACTTTCACATATTGACTTCTTGTTTGTGTATCTGCATTTTTCACATAACTTTGTTGCATTTTATTTGAAATTTGATAAATCATTATTGAAATTTTATTTTTGATTGTAGTTTTAAGTTATGTTGGAATCCTAGTTCGTTAGTGTGTGAATTTAAATGTTATGAACATTATGTATGAACTAGTGAAACTAAGTTCACATATGAAAATCATGCGAACTTGTGTTGAAACTAACAATTTTAACTATAGTACCCCCTTGACTTATGTATGAGAGGTCTTGGTTCAAATCCGAGCCGAATCATATTTGTTGAGACTAGGTCAGGAGATTTACTCAGTTATGGGTCCTGAGGTGGACTTGGGCGTACGCCGTAAGGTGTCAAATCCAAGGAAAAGGTTGAAATCATGTCTTAGGTGTTGTTGTACCAAACCATTAAAAAAAACACATGCATTGAACAGAAGCCTCCTTTAAATTGAGCATCAAAATCAGATGTGTTATAAAATAGATTTTGTTGTATTTATATATGACTATTCAATCCCAGGGTCAAGAATTTTCGTTGATGCTACAAATATATTTTGGATAAAAGGTCTTTGTTGTCCAAAATTTTGTGTTAAATTCTTCAAAAACAGATAATAAAGTCACTAAAGTTCAAATTATACATATAGAAAACAAAAAGCAAAACCAAAATATTTAGGATATACACATACTTACACCAAGAACTCGTTACTACTACAAAATCAGCCTAATACAACCTTTTTTGTCACAAAGGTTGCAAAAACGTTGCATTAGCCTAATGCAACCTTTTTATTACACACTGCAAATTTTTTTAAAAAGTTGCATTTAAAAAGTTGCATTGGATCTAATACAACTTCAATTAATGCAACTTTTTATTTACATATGCAACCTTTTTTTGAATGTATAAATTGCATTCGGCTTATTTTGTAGTAGTGTGTTAGGCATAATTCAAACGTTCAAGATCAACAAGCGATCCAAGACCCTTTCAATTCAATTGTGAAGTTTAACCCTCAATCAATGCAATAGAGCCTGTCAATGTCATTAAGCCATATAAAAATATTTCATTTGTTTATTAAGATATGTTAACCACCAAAACCGGTCAATTTATTTAGAAGCGACTAAAAATAGCTTAACTAGGTCACAGATTGTAGCGGGTCCTGTTGAACTAGCTGGTTAGGTGAGGTCGTGATAACATAGATTATATTCAAATTCGAAATTTTAAAGATAACTATGTCACTTGTGCATTGTTATCAATGCTTCATTTAATATCTATACATGTCTAACAATGACAATTTTTTATTCATAAAGAGTTTTAGGCATCCAAAGCATAACAAATCATACCAAAATGAAAAATGGATTATGATTAAAAAAATTAAGGACGAGACTCTCGAGAATTAAGATATGATTTATGTACTACTAATTAGGGGTGTTCAAAAAAATATGTATCAAAATCCGTATCCGAAATATCCGAAAATCCGAAAAAATCGGATAACTGGATGTTCGGATATCCGAAAGTTCGGGTTCGGATACCTATTTTGAAAATTTTCGGATAGTTCGGATATCCGAAATAGTTTTTTTCTTGGATATTCGGATAATTTTTCGGATATTTTTCAGATATTTCGAATATCTGGATATTTTTCAGATATCCGGATAATTTTCGGATTAAATGGGTATCCAAAATATATATTTTTTAAATTTTTTATTCTTTTCTTAATTTCGGGTATCTGAAATTTCGGATATCCGCATATGAACACCCCTACTACTAATTTTGATATTTACACCATTAAATTTATAATGTAACGTATCCTTTGATTCACAAGAACACTTCCTGGCCTCTCAATATAAATTACTAGTTGTACCAAAATACGAGTGATACATTTACCAAATCCTTATTTACTCACAGTATATCAGAGATACCGTTCATTAAAACACAATTTTGACTAAAAATATAAAAACAAAAATGCAATACAAACAAACAAAATCCAGTAAAAAAAACATAAATCTAACACAAAAAAAATAATAATAATAATAATAGAAAACTAATAAAAATGTATTAAAAAGGTATACATCATAGAAAATAAAAATCAAGTATGATAAATGTTTATAAGAAAATTATGCTCACATTTAATATATCTTATTATTATATCATTTACTAATACTAAATTGTCGATACATATCATGAAGTTCATGCCACACTTCTTTCCCATGGTTGGGAATCTCATCGTGGATGTATACTTTTGTATAAAATATTAAAAAGTAAAATTTAAATATATCTGAATCTGAGATCTAATCAACTACAACTAATGTCCAAAATGGCTATTAAATTACAGGTGTAAAAATCCGTTAAAATCCAAGCCTAAATACCCGAAAATTCAGATATCCGGAAGCACGAATATTTGAAAGTTCAGATATTCCTGATAATTTTTCATATATTCTGGATAATTTTTCTGATATTTCAGATAATTTGTTGATATTTGGATACACGAAATATATAGTTTTTAAAATATTAAACTATATTTCTGAGTTCGGATATTCGTATGGATATATGAATCCGTATTCGAATATTAAACTATCCAAAATTTTCAAATATTTATAATTCAGATATCCGAATCACCAGATATATGAAAACAAACACTTCTATTAAATCATATTAGATAAATAAAATCGTGCATGCAAATTTAGGAGTAATTCACTTGTTTGATTTTTTTCTTTTAGACGAATATACTGGTTGTAAATATGTTTATAATGTAATTTAATTTAAAAATAGTCATGAATAACTATAAGTAAATCTTACACATTGAGAGAACAAAACTAACGATATAAATATTTACTACAGGTGGTGGGTCGGATCATATAATTACCTAGTTGACCATATTTTAAAAGAAAAATCCTTATTTTCTAAGTATATAAAAACTTATTTGCAAGTGTTAGTGTGATGCTCACCACCACTATTATATGGCATATCCCTATTAGTCCATTTTTGAGCATTTTTTTTATTACATAACTTTTTGCTCCTTAAATACAAGTTTTTAAGATACTTAAAACAAAAAATGGCCTTACTAAGATGTTCTTCGGCCTCAAATGTGTGCTTACTTCCATACAAGGAAGCAAATTCAAATACTGTTGCGCATAAGTTTTTTTAGTTTGGCATTTTAGTTCGGCATTTTAGTTCGCAAAATTTGGTGCAGTGGTAAGATACTCACACTTCTTATTGGAGGGCATGGGTTCAATTCCCATTTGTTGTCAAAATTTTGTAAGACATGGCAATGACGCGCGACCCGGGTTATCACCTGGCTTTGTGTCCAAGCCAAAAGGGTTTTACAAGGCAAGGTTAAAGCTTCCTGCTTGGTTTTTCTTTTGAACGGTTGGTTGACAAGTCTTCGATTCCAAACAACTTGGCCCGTCAGGAGGGTTGGATGGAGCCTGCGCTGCAATCGCAACATGGTGGAGCCTCTTTAATGGCACTGAAAAATGTACCGCTGCAATTGTAGTATGAGTGTAAGGCTAAGGTTTCGATACTCGGTCACTACATCCTGAGGCAACAGTCTTGCCGTTGAATCAACCGCCGTTAAAAAAAAACGCTTCGAGATTCCAAATCAACATTTATAATTCTTGTTTGCAAGGCCTCATGATTTTTGGTTCCTAAATCAACATTTATAATTTATTAAAGAATTTTATTTGAAATAATTATAAACAATTCTTGTTTGTAAGGCATAACGATTTTTGGTTCCTAAATCAACATTTATAATTTATTCTTTAATTTAAATAAATATAAATCATTTAAATATTTATCAAAAATAATAAATATTTGTTTAGAATAAGAAATCTTTGGTTTTCTTTATCAAACTTATAATGTTTTTGATTTTTTTTTTTTGAAATAAACGTTTTGATTTAAATGAATAGTTTATTTCAACAATTAATTTAATTTCAAATAATACATTGAATGATTTTATGATTTGAAAATGTTAGATAAAACACTCTTGAATCCCTAAACTAATAAAGGAGTATAAATAGGAGACACTTGTTATTATCTAAAACCCTCACAATTTTTAATTTTCCGCCTAATACTTGACCCAAAGTAATTTCTTTTATGGATCCACTTACGTGAATATACAACCACTATTTTCCCATTTCATTCAATTTGAATACCCAAAAACCCTAGATATGTTTCATCGGCTACTTCTATCTCGAATTTAATATATTTGGTAAATTATTTAATTTTTATTGCATATTATTTATGCATAAACATTTTAATTTTTTTTATATAAAATCACAATAAAATACAGTAGTTACTTTAATAAATATAAATTAAATGAGTTAATATCAATGATTATAGCTCTACGTTAATAATACAATTCGTTAAATGTATGGGGTTAAATTTTTTTTATTTTTCCTACAAAAAATTAAAAAGTTAATTCATTATTTTTTTATGCCTTTGTTTGAATTTCAAAATCTACTTTCAGTTTTAAAATCCCGGGAACAAAAATTTAATTGTCTTCTTCATTATTATTTGTTTAGTCAATGTAACATCAGTGCCGGAACCGTCACCGGAACAGTGATCGTAAACAGTACATGAACAGTAATCAGGTACGACTTTTATGCATTTCAATGTGAATTCATATTCATATCATATACTATTATCATTTCATGAATCAAACAGTGAATTCATAATCATTTCAGAGAAACAGAGTTCAGAACAATGGTTCTTGAGTCAGATAATTATCTGGCAACACAGAACCATCATATGATTAATTGTTAGGATCTTATTACGTATAAACGTATGTGAGGCTTACAGAACAAAACAAAACGGATGTCGTTATGTGAATGCTAAATTGACGGATTATTCGTATAGGTGACGATCTGTATGAATAAATCTGAAAGTTTAACGTTCTGAATGATATCTGATAATTAGAAAACAATATTGAAGAGTGTAGTTATCGTCGTATTTGATCGGGTGACGATTCGAATAAATACGCGCGATGACCGCGCGATTCGATTTAAACGTAATTAAATATTTTTGAAAATTTAAATAAATAAAAGATATTTAATTAATTTATTAGGAATCACAACCTAAAATAATTTTCTAAATCCTATTCTTAAAACTGAGTCGTTTAGTAACGAAAACGACGAGAAACCGGCGTTTTTACACGAAACCACGCGAAACCGAACGAACCCGAACGAACCCGGGTATTTTCCCCACATTTAATGTGGCAATTAAAGCCACAACCACCACCATCTACCAGCCATCTCTCCTCTCTCCCTCACCAAAAATCGTCACTTTCTCTCTCTAGCATATCACCACCTTCTCTCTAAAAGTTCTTCCTCGATTCTTCACGAAATCGGTCCATTTTGGTGTCTAAACGACCACCATAGCTTGTAGATCATAGAAGTACAACATATCGAGGCTTGGATCCATCTGATTTGAGGTAAAATCGAGTGAAACCTTCGGTTTTAGGGTTTTGAAAACCCTAAATCCGCCCATCTTTACAACCCGGGTTTAACCCATTTCGAACCTTAGGAAACACACTACAACACCTTAGGATCATGTAGGAACGAGTGTTAGAACAAAACCAGGTCGATTAGCTCGAAATCCCTTGGCTGCCCTTGGATAGTTCGACCGGCCGAATGGCAAAAACAGCTCAACGAATGAGCCGAGTCATTCGGCGAATGGCTAAGGCCCTTCGGCCAGTCCTCATTCGATTGCCATGCTGTTCATTCGACCAAGCTTCCTCCGAATGAACCTTCATTCGATCAGCCCTCAATCGGCCCACTTCATTCAGCCACCTATTATTCGGCGGTTGTGTTTAGTCGGAGAAGCTTTCATTCGACTGGTTCTCATTCGGCCATCTCTCATTCGTAGGAGTTAAGACCCATTCGACCAAACCTCATTCGACAAACCTCCCATTCGCTAGAACCTATCCATTCGACCCACCTTGCTTCGCCCGAACTAGAACCATTCGACCATCTTCTTTCGGCCACTCCCTCATTCGTTCAGCACCCTTTCATTCGACCAAGCATCCTTTTCGGCCTGGGCTCATACGGCCTACCTTCCTTCGGCCCAATACACCCATCCGGCCCATCTTTCTTTCGCTAATCATGAAGGGGTCGGTCATGAGGACTAGAGTTGGGTAGAGTTTTGGATTCATCATGTGTGAGAGTGCATGAGAAATGGTGTGTGTAAGCATGCATGTTAGCCTAATGTGTGTGTGCATGCAAATGTGAGTGTTACATGGGGGAATAACCTTAGGGCTTCATGCAACCAACTTTGGAAAAAAAATCATAAGTATCAAAGAATAGCATAAGGATTGGGTGTTGATTTAAGTGTTAACACTTGACCCTTAAGAAAATCTATGCAATTTTGCAACTAACCTAGATGATTTACATAAATTATCTAAGTCTAGTTAATCAATATGGTTATCAAGTACCATTGAACTCACAAAGTTTTATAATGGGTCGAGATTGGCCCAATGGGCTTATTCTAAGCCCGTCATGTGTTAAACCTCCTTTTAATTAAAATTAAATATGTTTTTTTTATAAAAGAAAATGACTTATAAACTTTATTTGATTACATAAAAAGATAATATTTCTAAATAATTAACTTGGAATGAAATAATTTAAATATGAGTTAACTAAAGACTTGTAATGATTATGGTCGGAATGAGGGTTATCAATGGGTAATGAATTAGACTAAGTTAGATGAAGTCTTAGAATCACATTAGTAATCTAGGACACTTAGTTGTACACCGAGACCAAACCCTAGTTAAGATGTGTATTACAAATACTTATCGTATGCGAATTCTTTTAAAACAACTCAGGGACCGAAGATACTTAGGCTACAACAACGAGTGCGCATTTTGTGGTAGTTCAGTACAAAGCAACACAGGTGAGTTCATTGCCCCTTTTCTAACATTTTTGTTTTAAAACGCGGGGCTGAGAAGCATGCGTAGACTGTTTTATATAAACTGTTTATTTAAATGCTTTTAATTATTATATGTTTTACATATATATGCTTGTTGATACTCCTAGACTCCTGTCTAGGTAATTATTAAACATATCAAATATCCAAATTAATTAAAGTACTCTTATGAGTAATACTTTAATTTAAACTCAAAATCAACCCTTAGTCCATCAATCTCAAATTCAAGAATCTAAACTCAAAGTGGAATCAAATGAACAAAATCAAAGGATCAAATTCAAAGGAATCATAACTCAGTGTGGGATCTGAGCACGAAGAATCATAATCAAATCAATTATCATTGTGAATCATGGAAATTCAAAAGATCAAGATCATGAGACTCAAGGAATCAGAAATCATAAAATTGTGTGAATCATTATAATAATGAAATCATTATGATCTAATGAAATCATTAATACTCAAGTAAGGTGGATGTCAGTTGTATAGGGAATCAAGATCACGTGTAACACACATATAAAGTCCCTTTCAGGTATAGAAGACTCTTGTAGTCAGGCTATACGGGCAATAACATGAACTATCAAAAGAAATCATTATCAAGGTCAGATCAAGAGAATCATGTGATCAAGAATCAAAGGATATCCTTAAAGTCCCTTTCAGATGCAGAAGACCATTGGGTCAGGCTGTAATGGGCAAAACATTAAAATCCCATTCGGTTCAGGTGTACTCCTTGTGAGCTATGCCTGACATGGTTCACGTGTGAGAGGTTACAACTTGGACAACCACCAACAACTAAGTCTAATTGATTGAGTCAAATAAGGCCCAATCCTCATGTCTTAGTTGTATTTAAATGTTTTATTTAATTATTTAATTAAATGTTTAACATTATATTTATATCATTGACTTTTGGGAAAATCATGTATCTATGATGAACTCAAGATAATCAAAGGTAAATCGAGTTTTGGGAAAACAAAATCTAAATCAAAGGTGTGTAGGGTAAAAATGCTTAATTATCATTAACAACAGTGTCATATGCATATTAGTATGTGGTGGGATGGCGTCTGGGCGAGTTTGTTGGCTTGACCCAGGGGTATGCCCTATATATAAGCATACCGATATGGATATTACATGTGAAGTTAATGAGGTTAGGGTCTTTACCGAAGGAGGTTTTCAAATCATTATCAATTCATTTTCAAATCCTTATCAAATCATTTCCAAATCATTTTCAAATACTAAACTACATGAACTCACCAACCATGTGTTGACTTTATTTTTGCATGACTTCTCAGGTGACGAACAGGTCAACTGAAGAGTTGTTTCTTTTGGACTAGGTTACAGATAGAGTACCTAGCTTTTGGACCTGCATATTTTGGACATCATACACCATTATTTTGCATATCTTGTGCAGATACAAGATTGAAGATTTATGATGTTATAGTAGATTTACCTTGTTAAATTATAAACTTAACTGATGTAATTTAACTTTGTAATTCTATTTTATTTTAGCAAGTTTCTCATTTATATATATCATGTACAATGTAAACAATCTGATCATTCCGATTATCACTCACGATATCGCGCCCCGGGAACCTTCCGCCCGTCGGGGAAACCCGATCCTACCCCGCCGGCCCGGGGTGTGACAGATTGGTATCAGAGCCATGGTTATAGAGAAACATAGGTCACTTATTTAAAACGGTTTGGCCTAGACTATAACCTAGGGACCCTGCATGTAGAGAACATAGGAATCATGAATTTACTTGCATTGTGTCTTCTGCATTCGATCATTGCACTAACCAATGTTCTATTGGTTATGATTAGAATGTCACCAAGAAGACAACCATCACCGCCTCTCCCTTCGCAGGAGACGGACCCAGCAGTCGAGGCACTTGCAACTCTGATCACTGAACAGTTGGTGGCGGTCCTCCCTGGAATCATCAATCGGATCAGGAACAGTGAGGAGTTTGCTAGGAACTTCCCACTACTTGCTGCAGAGAAGAAGGAACCGGAAGGAGGAGAAACAAGCAGGAAGCGAAAGCGGTGTTGTTCTAAGAAATCAAGGGAACTTGTAATCTACACTGAGGCCATTCCCCTACGCCAGATGGCCGTTGCTCAAGAGTCGGAGAGTCGTAAGTGTTATGCTGGCAAATTTCCTTTATGTGCCACGTGCGGTCTTCACCATTCTAAGGATAAACTGTGCAAACATTGTCTGAACTGCGGGGGAAAGGGTCACTGGAGTCGTGATTGTAATAATCCCCCGACTCATAACCAAAATCCTGGAAACACTACATATCCTCTTCCTCGGTACAGAAAGGATTGCTATGTGTGCGGACTGTCCGAACACATTTCACGAGACTGCCCCGTGAGGATATCTTCCCCCAGTCCTGCACAATTTAAGGGAAAAGCTCCCCTCTATTCGGATTGTCACTACCATCATCAAACTGAACTCTCATGTGTACAATGCACGCGCTGTGGAAAGACGGGACACTGGATGCAGCAGTGTAGGTCACCAATGACCTCTACTCTCCGTCAATACGTTGGTACAGATCCTAAATGTGCCAAATGTGATTTTCACCACGACAAGGAGAAACCCTGCAGACACTGTCTTAATTATGGGAAAATAGGACACTGGATTCAACAGTGTCGGTTTATTCCAACTAGGAAACAGAGACAAAAAGCGAACACCTCTACTTCCTCTAATAATAACAACTGCTACATATGTGGAATGCCCGGACATTTCAAAAGGGACTGCCCTAGACGAAGATCTCCCGCAGACCCAGCAGTCACCGAGGAACTACTTGCTTTACCAGCCCCTGGGGAACATTCGGAGTCCGATGACCCCACAGGTATGCATATTTCATATTATTACGTTAAATTGTTTATTGGAGTGCTAATTTTAAAAAGCATACTCCGTCGTGACTTTGGAAACAATGAATTCAAGGAAACTGTAAGAAGTTAGTTGCAAATAAGATAATAAGACTAGTAACCTAAGGAAGCCGTAGGTCAAATAAACGTTAAGTAAATAAATACAAATAGGGTGATTCTTAATTACAGTCTAGTTACTATAGTTAGGAAAATAACCTTATCTAATAGAACATTAGAAGGCAGTAGATAGTTAGATGCTAAAGCTAGTATGTAAACTATTATTTCTTCACCTAGAACCATAGAACTCAAATCATTTGATTTAAGAGAACCTCGGTTTTAGGATATCAGGAAAGGATGTCTTTTAGAACTGTGCTAGGATCATAGCTAAATTTGGATAAGTAGACCAAGAGAAATCTGTTGGGAATGCAAGGCGAAGATGTACCAAAGATAAATATTCCGAATAAAAGATGGGCATTCCAAGTTATGGTAATGCTATTCGGATAGAAGAATGCACCGTGGTTTTCATGAACTACATGAACCGAGTGTGCATATTGTATATGGATCAAATTGTCATTTTCACTAAGAATGGCATACTGATTCATTTTAGCAGAAAGACGGAACGCGAACGACATCTTAGGGATATTCTGGAGTTGTTAAAGGAAGAACAACTCTATCTTAATTTCTTTCATTTTGAAATTAGGATAAGAATAAGTCACAGTTGGAACAACAGTTAAGATGAGTCCCGACAGTCACATGACTTTCGGGTAGAAGTGAGATAGATATACATCATCTTGCAGATAGGCATAGGATTACTTAGAAGGTAAGTCATCACCTTTATCCTAACAGTACTACTATATCTTATATAGACCTTCCCGATGTATAATGTACACTTTCAAGCTGAGAATAGATTAAACAAATGGTGAAGTATGTATACGGTTATATCAAATAACCTAAGGATTCACCATGTGCGACTTAAGGACCTCGACCTGACGATCAACACCTATAGTTGTGAGAGTCACCTACGAAAGCTTTAAGGAGTGTGTCAAATTGTAGAGCTGAAAGACAGTTTGAGATAAATCGGATGAAATACCTACTACCAAAATGGTGGGTGGATTCCAGTGATAGGTCAATCCAGAAGAATTACTCTTGAGAAGGCACACGTGCCAGATAATCAGTGCATTCTAGCGCCGATAAAATGTATCGAGACTTACAGAGATTTTATTGGTGACCGGGAATGAAGAAGGACATAGCCGAATATGTCGGCAGATGTCTTACGTGTGCAAGAGTAAAGGCAGAACACCAGAAACCGTCAGGGTTACTGGAACAGCCTGAGATTCCGCTCTGGAAGTGGGAACAAACAGCTATGGACTTCATTACCAAGCTACCCCGCACTTCCAGTGGTCTTGATACCATATGAGTTATCAAGGATCAATTGACAAAAATCTGTCATTTTTTGTCGATGTGTGAGACTCTCACGATGGATAAATAGGCGAGATTAGACATCAATGAGATAGAGGTACACCACGGAGTACCATTGTCTACTATCCCTGACAGAGATAGCAGGTGTACATTAAGGTTTTGACAATCATTACAGAAATCATTAAGAACATAGTTAAATATGAGTACAGCTTACCATCCACAAACGGACGGTTAAAGCGAATGTACAATTCAGACCTGGTGGACATGTTAGGAATTTATGTGTTAAATTTCGATGGGAATTGGGATTCTCATTTGCCACTGATTTAATTCTCCTACAACAACAGTTACCACAATAGCATCGGAGGTGTACCGTTCAAGGCTCTATGGTCGAGACACCGGTCACCGACCCGTTGGACTGAAGTGGGAGATAACCGTATAATTGGGCCAGAACTTATTCAGGGAAACCACTGATAAGATTGCCCAGATTCAACGAAGATTGCAAGCTACAAGAAACGGACAGAAAAGCTACGCCGATAAACGACGAAAGCCGTTGAAATACCAAGAGGGAGACCGTATCATGTTATAGGTTCCCCATGGAAAGGTGTTGTACGCTTTGGAAAGAAAGGCAAGTTAGCACCACGATACGTGAGACCATTCGAAATTATCGACGTATAGGTCCTGTGGCGTATAGACTGAGATTACCAGAGGAACTCAGTGGTGGGCAAGACGTGTTTCACGTCTCGAACTTAAAGAAATGCCTTGCTGACGAATCACTCAGCATTCCAGTCGAAGAAATTCAAGTTGATGATCAGTTACACTTATTGAAGAACCTTTAGAGATTATGGATCGCAAAGTTAAACAACTGAGGCGAAGCCATATTCAAATTGTAAAGGTTCAATGGGACTCAAAGAGCGGACCTGAGTTTACTTAGGAACGCGAAGATCACGTGAAGTTTAAGTATCTCCAACTGTTTACGGAGAAAGCCGTACTCGATAACAATTCTTAAATTTCGGGACGAAATTTCTCTAACAAGGGGAGACTGTAACATCAGTACCGGAACCGTCACCGGAACAGTGATCGTAAACAGTACATAAACAGTAATCAGGTACAACTTTTATGCATTTCAGTGTGAATTCATATTCATATCATATACTATTATCATTTCATGAATCAAACAGTGAATTCATAATCATTTCAGAGAAACAGAGTTCAGAACAATGGTTCTTGAGTCAGATAATTATCTGGCAACACAGAACCATCATGTGATTAATTGTTAGGATCTTATTACGTATAAACGTATGTGAGGCTTACAGAACAAAACAAAACGGATGTCGTTATGTGAATGCTAAATTGACGGATTATTCGTATAGGTGACGATCTGTATGAATAAATCTGAAAGTTTAACGTTCTGAATGATATCTGATAATTAGAAAACAATATTGAAGAGTGTAGTTATCGTCGTATTTGATCGGGTGACGATTCGAATAAATACGCGCGATGACCGCGCGATTCGATTTAAACGTAATTAAATATTTTTGAAAATTTAAATAAATAAAAGATATTTAGTTAATTTATTAGGAATCACAACCTAAAATAATTTTCTAAATCCTATTCTTAAAACCGAGTCGTTTAGTAACGAAAACGACGAGAAACCGGCGTTTTTACACGAAACCACGCGAAACCGAACGAACCCGAACGAACCCGAACGAACCCGGGTATTTTCCCCACATTTAATGTGGCAATTAAAGCCACAACCACCACCATCTACCAGCCATCTCTCCTCTCTCCCTCACCAAAAATCGTCACTTTCTCTCTCTAGCATATCACCACCTTCTCTCTAAAAGTTCTTCCTCGATTCTTCACGAAATCGGTCCATTTTGATGTCTAAACGACCACCATAGCTTGTAGATCATAGAAGTACAACATATCGAGGCTTGGATCCATCTGATTTGAGGTAAAATCGAGTGAAACCTTCGGTTTTAGGGTTTTGAAAACCCTAAATCCGCCCATCTTTACAACCCGGGTTTAACCCATTTCGAACCTTAGGAAACACACTACAACACCTTAGGATCATGTAGGAACGAGTGTTAGAACAAAACCAGGTCGATTAGCTCGAAATCCCTTGGCTGCCCTTGGATAGTTCGACCGGCCGAATGGCAAAAACAGCTCAACGAATGAGCCGAGTCATTCGGCGAATGGCTAAGGCCCTTCGGCCAGTCCTCATTCGATTGCCATGCTGTTCATTCGACCAAGCTTCCTCCGAATGAACCTTCATTCGATCAGCCCTCAATCGGCCCACTTCATTCAGCCACCTATTATTCGGCGGTTGTGTTTAGTCGGAGAAGCTTTCATTCGACTGGTTCTCATTCGGCCATCTCTCATTCGTAGGAGTTAAGACCCATTCGACCAAACCTCATTCGACAAACCTCCCATTCGCTAGAACCTATCCATTCGACCCACCTTGCTTCGCCCGAACTAGAACCATTCGACCATCTTCTTTCGGCCACTCCCTCATTCGTTCAGCACCCTTTCATTCGACCAAGCATCCTTTTCGGCCTGGGCTCATACGGCCTACCTTCCTTCGGCCCAATACACCCATCCGGCCCATCTTTCTTTCGCTAATCATGAAGGGGTCGGTCATGAGGACTAGAGTTGGGTAGAGTTTTGGATTCATCATGTGTGAGAGTGCATGAGAAATGGTGTGTGTAAGCATGCATGTTAGCCTAATGTGTGTGTGCATGCAAATGTGAGTGTTACATGGGGGAATAACCTTAGGGCTTCATGCAACCAACTTTGGAAAAAAAATCATAAGTATCAAAGAATAGCATAAGGATTGGGTGTTGATTTAAGTGTTAACACTTGACCCTTAAGAAAATCTATGCAATTTTGCAACTAACCTAGATGATTTACATAAATTATCTAAGTCTAGTTAATCAATATGGTTATCAAGTACCATTGAACTCACAAAGTTTTATAATGGGTCGAGATTGGCCCAATGGGCTTATTCTAAGCCCGTCATGTGTTAAACCTCCTTTTAATTAAAATTAAATATGTTTTTTTTATAAAAGAAAATGACTTATAAACTTTATTTGATTACATAAAAAGATAATATTTCTAAATAATTAACTTGGAATGAAATAATTTAAATATGAGTTAACTAAAGACTTGTAATGATTATGGTCGGAATGAGGGTTATCAATGGGTAATGAATTAGACTAAGTTAGATGAAGTCTTAGAATCACATTAGTAATCTAGGACACTTAGTTGTACACCGAGACCAAACCCTAGTTAAGATGTGTATTACAAATACTTATCGTATGCGAATAATTTTAAAACAACTCAGGGACCTAAGATACTTAGGCTACAACAACGAGTGCGCATTTTGTGGTAGTTCAGTACAAAGCAACACAGGTGAGTTCATTGCCCCTTTTCTAACATTTTTGTTTTAAAACGTGGGGCTGAGAAGCATGCGTAGACTGTTTTATATAAACTGTTTATTTAAATGCTTTTAATTATTATATGTTTTACATATATATGCTTGTTGATACTCCTAGACTCCTGTCTAGGTAATTATTAAACAGATCAGATATCCAAATTAATTAAAGTACTCTTATGAGTAATACTTTAATTTAAACTCTAAATCAACCCTTAGTCCATCAATCTCAAATTCAAGAATCTAAACTCAAAGTGGAATCAAATGAACAAAATCAAAGGATCAAATTCAAAGGAATCATAACTCAGTGTGGGATCTGAGCACGAAGAATCATAATCAAATCAATTATCATTGTGAATCATGGAAATTCAAAAGATCAAGATCATGAAACTCAAGGAATCAGAAATCATAAATGTGTGTGAATCATTATAATAATGAAATCATTATGATCTAATGAAATCATTAATACTCAAGTAAGGTGGATGTCAGTTGTATAGGGAATCAAGATCACGTGTAACACACATATAAAGTCCCTTTCAGGTATAGAAGACTCTTGTAGTCAGGCTATACGGGCAATAACATGAACTATCAAAAGAAATCATTATCAAGCTCAGATCAAGTGAATCATGTGATCAAGAATCAAAGGATATCCTTAAAGTCCCTTTCAGATGCAGAAGACCATTGGGTCAGGCTGTAATGGGCAAAACATTAAAATCCCGTTCAGTTCAGGTGTACTCCTTGTGAGCTATGCCTGACATGGTTCACGTGTGAGAGGTTACAACTTGGACAACTACCAACAACTAAGTCTAATTGATTGAGTCAAATAAGGCCCAATCCTCATGTCTTAGTTGTATTTAAATGTTTTATTTAATTATTTAATTAAATGTTTAACATTATATTTATATCATTGACTTTTGGGAAAATCATGTATCTATGATGAACTCAAGAGAATCAAAGGTAAATCAAGTTTTGGGAAAACAAAATCTAAATCAAAGGTGTGTAGGGTAAAAATGCTTAATTATCATTAACAACAGTGTCATATGCATATTAGTATGTGGTGGGATGGCGTCTGGGCGAGTTTGTTGGCTTGACCCAGGGGTATGCCCTATATATAAGCATACCGATATGTATATTACATGTGAAGTTAATGAGGTTAGGGTCTTTACCGAAGGAGGTTTTCAAATCATTATCAATTCATTTTCAAATCCTTATCAAATCATTTCCAAATCATTTTCAAATACTAAACTACATGAACTCACCAACCATGTGTTGACTTTATTTTTGCATGACTTCTCAGGTGACGAACAGGTCAACTGAAGAGTTGTTTCTTTTGGATTAGGTTACAGATAGAGTACCTAGCTTTTGGACCTGCATATTTTGGACATCATACACCATTATTTTGCATATCTTGTGCAGATACAAGATTGGAGATTTATGATGTTATAGTAGATTTACCTTGTTAAATTATAAACTTAACTGATGTAATTTAACTTTGTAATTCTATTTTATTTTAGCAAGTTTCTCATTTATATATATCATGTGCAATGTAAACAATCTGATCATTCCGATTATCACTCACGATATCGCGCCCCGGGAACCTTCCGCCTGTCGGGGAAACCCGATCCTACCCCGCCGGCCCGGGGTGTGACAGTCAACATATTTATCAAATATAATATCAAATCATTCAGTCTCTTCAATACTAATAATCCTTTTTCTATATTTTACATTTCGAGTCAAGAATAGAGATGGTTTGAAGTTGTTAGTTCTAGATAGGGAGAATAAACCTACAAACACTACGTTAAATGTTGTATACAAAAGTTTTTTCGAAGATTTGTGTTACAAAATTGAATTTTAGTTCAATTGATTTAGCATTTAATTTATTCAAATCATAGCAATTGTGTATAAATTTAAGATTTTGAATTTTTCTAACAATTCAACCCTTGTAATACAAGGGTTTCTATGCTAGTATAATATATATATATATATATATATATATATATATATATATATATATATATATATATAGGGAGGTATTCAAATGAGAACCACTTTTATGTTAAGAACTTGAGAACTGCATAATACACTTGTACATTATGCTTTAAGTTTTGTACATAAAGTGGTTATTTAAAAGTGTAAAATAGTAACTTCCCCTAATTTAAAGGAAAATTACTTTTATACCCTTAAAAACATATGGTTCAAAATTAGTTCTTTTGGTTCTTTCATAATTAGTGGTTCTTAATGGAATAACCGAATAAGTCCCTATATATATATTAAAGGTTTAAAAATGTATATTATTAAGTCTAATAGTTTTAAATAGATTAAGTAAAATACATTTGATAATATACCATTAAATAATAAATAGTTATCCCATTGAAATTGATTATGGTTTTAAAATTATTAAAGTGAAATATTTTAGATAAGTTATATGATTAAAAATTATGTATAACACTTTGACATCAAAAGAAAAAAGTATAATAAATATAAAAAGAAAATTTGTTCAAATTGTACAGATTTATAAAAATAATACTTTGATACTTTTGATTTTTTTAATGGGTTTAAAATACCAAAATATGAAAAAAAGACAAAAACCGGATCAAGAATGCCTAGAACCATGACCTCGGCTTCATTTCCCCAAGCATTTATTGGTAAACTATGCCCTAATATTGGTGTTACGGTCGTTTCAATTTTATAAAACATAGGAACAAAATTTCCCCAATTAGCGCCGATGAAGAACACAAGGAAAGCATAGGGTTGGCAATTTCAGACACGAACACGTTAACACGACACCACACGACTTTAACATGTTTCGTGTTTACCCTTAACATGTTTCGTGTCTAAAACAGGTTGACACGTTAAGACATGTTAAGACCTATTATGACCTGTTAAGATCAGTTAAGAACTGTTAAGACCCATTAAGACCTGTTAAGACCTGTTTAAAATTTAAAATAAATAATATAATAAAATATATGGGCATATGTGTAACCGATTAGCTTCAAAAAATTTCTAATTGTCTAACCTTAGTTCTTTAACAGGTTCCTTAACAGGTTCTTTAGCAGGTTTTAACAGGTTCTTTAACAGGTCATTTATCGTGTTAATTCTTAACAGGTTCCTTAACGGGTCTTTTCGTGTTTACGGGTTTTTAACGGGTCGTGTTCGTGTTTGAAAAAATAGACACGATAAGAATCCGTGTCGTGTTCGTGTCTTACCAGTTCGGGTTTCGTGTCTTAATGTGTCGTGTCTTAACGGGTCGTGTCTGACCCGTTATGACAGCCCTAGGAAAGCAGGACCTCGGGTATTGAGATATTCCATCAAGAGAAAATAAGGCTGACCACATAGTGGGAGGGAACCGAAAAGCTAAGCTTTGCTAAACCCTAACTTAGGTTTAGATTAAACTGATCGATTGTGAGTACGATTACCCTTAGGTTGTTGTTCCTAAGTATGAATGGGTGTTTAATTTGATTGTATGTTTGTTTACTCAGTCGATTACAGCTCATGATGCCTAAGCCAATTACGGGTTGTAATTTCTATGTGATTACAAGTTATTTAAGGAATTGAAATCTTAAGTTGATTCGTTATTGATTCAAAGACGTGTAGCAGTTGGAAATTTGCATTTTGAATCGCATTTGGTTTGGTTTTGCGTTTGGGTCAAAGGTTGGAGGTCTTGGACGAGAGGCAGTGGGGAAGAAGGGGAAATAATCCTCTATTATTACGTTTGGCCCCTCATTTTGTAAATTGTTCACATTTTTTTTTGCCTAAGTTTTGTATATACTGAAATGGAGTTTCACATTTACCACTTCAATCCTTCTTGTTTAAATACTTTTATTTTATGGAATAAACTTTATAAAACCTTTTGTTATGAATTTGTTTTTTTTTTTTATAAAACTTTATAGGTTTTATCAATAATTATTTTTATATGATATTTGTAGTTAGACATTATTATGTATACTTATTTATAAAAATACACGTAATAAATTTTATTTATATGTTATGATCACCATATGAAGTACTCTTAGTTATATACTATTATGTATGCAAATATAAATCACTATATACATACTTAATAAATCCTACTAACTTGAATTAAATTAGTTTGTTAATTATTATTAATATCTACCTACTAATAAATAAAGGTTTTTAGTGTCACATGGCATGATTGTAGAGCATTTCATCATTCATTTCCCGCTTCTGTCTCCTATTAAATACATCTAACATTAAATAATAATATTAAATATTAAATATAATTTTTAAGCATTTTTAAAATAAAAAAGATTTTTTAATACATAAAAATATATTAAAATTAAAAACACACTTTTTTTTAAAAAATTATTATAAATTATAAATTTTTTAAAAACAATTATTTGAACACAATGTTTAAGGAAAAACGAACAATATAAAAAGTTGTTTAAAGAAATAATAATACTACTATAATACTTAGAATATTAAATAATACGAAATTGTAATTTTGTTTTATATTAAAAATCATATAATTTCTAAATTTTCATTGATAAGTATTCGTTATATTTTTTTTACATAATCCGTGTAATACACGGGAACTAACCTAGTTATATATATATAATTCTTTTTAGAAAGTTATTAAAAGGGGCTTTAAAATATTTTATGACTTATGATGTTTTCTATATATTATTTCGCATTTAAAAAAATAGTAGTCATGAATTTGGGTTTATTGTAAATGAGTACAATTATAAATTTTGATTTTGTAACGAAAAACCATAAGGATTACACTGAGCTTATTGACACATCATTCAATATATTAACTTTCCAATTAGATCAAATTCATACGAAAGTATCTATATATTATAACTATCATATCTTGCATTTGCATGTAAGAATAGTTCTATTTATGAATCGCATACTTAAGCCTAAGAATCAGTTTTGTTCATGTGATTTTAATTAATTTTCTCCCCTAAAACAAATTGTAGAAATTGGCAAATTTTGTTTTTGTTTTCCAAATTGTGTTCAAGAAAATCGTCTAAATCACATATGTTATTCCAACCCCAAAACACTCAAAAAAATTCATAAATTTGGAGGACAAAATAAGTTAGAAAACAAATATGATGGATGAAACATATGTAGTCTCCCATATCTCCCCCTCAAGTTGTCACGTGCCGGGAACAATCTCTATCGACACAAACTTATTGAAAGCACTCCTTGACTATTTCTGCACAAAATCGAAGATTAGTTGGGCAATGGTATCGAAGCCATAGTAGTCTTGGGCATTCCTGAGGAATTAACATGGGAAATTTCACATAGACACAACTTTTCATGTGTTTTAGGCTTTAAATCCACCAAAGGTTTTGCTTTACAATACGAGTTTGGTTTTTGAATTTTTACCATATTTGTCTTAGCAGTTGTAGGTGTAACACCCCGACCGATGCCGGAAACATTGGAGCGACACGAAGTGTAGATTGTTCATAGCACAAGGTTTATAGTTGTAAATAATTCAAACATCATATCTAATTCCTCATTTAATTCAAACATTCAATACATTATTTAAACATTCAAACCTAACTATTAGATCAACTGAATTCGAAACATTAAACATAAATAAAATCAAATCCAAGCTCAATAATATAGCTTATTGGCATTCCCACCTGAAACATGTTTAAAAATCAAGCGTCAACTGCAAAAAGTTGATGAGTTATCATAGGTTTGATCATATAGCAAAATAGTTTAATGATAGATAAGTTAACACATGTGAAAACTGAGCAAAATGCACAAAGATTGTATATGAACACACATTAGATCAGATAGCTATGTTTGACAAGTAGGGAACAATCACCGCGAGCTTTCCCCTATAAGGAAAACCCATCCTGGGTGGGTGGTCAATCCAATCGAACCATTATTGCTACCAATAGATAAGTTATGATCAATGCAAGTTCAAAAGATAAGTTCGAAAGATAAGTTAAAAACAACTAAGGCCATTTAAGCTAAGTTTACATGTTTTAAAGATAATTTAAGTTCAAGATAACATGTTTCACCTCAAAAGTTCAAAACAAGTAAAAGAGAGGATATGAAGACTCGTCATTTGATAAGTTTGATAGCCTTGTAATATATAATCAAATAGTAGCTCAAGTTGTCCAACAAGTTCAATATCAACCTATATAGTTCATTCTATATAAGTTCAAGTAGCTATGGCTTCTTAGAAATACCTAAATCCAGATAGGTCAATGAGTTCGATTTTATTTTGTGTTATAGTTTGAATGTTTACCTATGGTTTTGTTCCAAGTGATAAATCAATCTCATTTGGTTTTACCAGTAAAAGTTTACATTTTAAATTTTAAATGTATTTAAGCAAGGTTGCAAAAATCGCTAGGCACTCCCATGTCGGAATAGCTCCTTGGAGCGAGTAATCGGGGAGTACTCGACCCTAGTCGGGAGTACTCGGGTAAAACTCAGGAAGTACTCTGCCTCGGGACAACCCCTTGGAGCGAGTACTCAGCCTTGGAGGCCGACTTTTGCAACAGTGTTTCTAAGGTTGAAGTTCTTAAACCATTTAAATGTTATTAACTTTAAAAGGAATTTAAGTTATTAAAAAAGTTTATAAATCAAGCAACCAATATTAAAAGATTTATTTGGTAATTTGAAGCTAGGTTTAATAATATTGTATTTAGATTAAAATAGATGTTTATATTAAAGTTTAAAATGTTTTTGTTTAGACATAACACATATGAAAAAATCATTCCTATGTTAAGCTGTAAAAACAAAATATGATTTTTATAATGATTTGTATAATTGAATATTATTTGTAGCATGCTATAATTTAACATAGATAAAAGTAAATATATGAGAATATATATATATATATATATATATATATATAGGGGAAGGTTCCCCTAAAAAGTCTATTTTGCCTAAGAAGGCTAAGAAGGATTTTAAAAACTTGAAAACCGACTCAAACAAACCCCGATTGAATTAATTTTTACATCATTGGAACCGGCTTGTCGAACCCTAAAACCCAAACCTTAAATCGTAAACAATAAACCCTAATACTAAAACCAAAACTTTAAAAACAAATCTTTAACATAAAGATACAACTTAAAAGCTAAAAACCAAGCCCTAAAACCCAAAATCTAAATCTAGTTATTAAAACAAAAACTTAAAATCTAATATTGTAGGGTTCGATGAGATGGTTCCAATGCCATCGAAATGAGTTCAATCGGAGTTCGTTTGGGTCGGTTTTAGAGATTTTAAAAATCCTTCTTAGCCTTCTTAGGCAAAATATACTTTTTAAATAAAATATATGTTTATATATATTTTATATAAGTATACAAATTATAAAAATTTATACACTAAAAAGGTTCAATAAATAGATAGCTATTTAAATAAAACAATATAAACATTTTGTATATATGTTTTGTTGTTGTCGTCGTCGTTATTATTATTATTATTATTAATACATTTTTTACAGTAAAATTAGTTTTTTTTCTTTATGAACTTTGTAAATTTAAATTTATAAAAATTATCTGTAAAAATAAAATTTTAAAAAGATTGATAGATTACAAGTTATAAAAAACAACATTTTGGTCCAAAACCGCCCTTCCTTGGGCTCGAACCCGCAACCTATTCGATGGAAACACGAGACCTAACCGGCTTAACTAGATCC
This sequence comes from Mikania micrantha, assembly GCA_009363875.1. Lineage (NCBI taxonomy): Eukaryota > Viridiplantae > Streptophyta > Magnoliopsida > Asterales > Asteraceae > Mikania > Mikania micrantha. The sequence goes on from CM018692.1 coordinate 39,975,950, forward strand.
TTAATGCGATAGGGGTCCCTTCAAAATGTATTTAACATAAACTTTTGGTTGCCTCCCAAACTACTTCAAGAACCGTAACCCTAGATTTCTTTGTAGATTGAAATTCTCCCGACTAAGCTCCCGATTATTAAACCAACCATGGGGCTTTCAATCAAGATTGAAAAAACAATTTGAATAGGTGAAAATCACTTACCTTAGTTTACGTTTAAGTATATTTCGATTGAGAGCACAAGTCTGAACAAAACGCGACTTGCAGGTTCTTGATTCGTGATTATTTCAAGTTGTGAGTTGCTTTGGTGTTCACGGTTTGATTAACGCATTTTTGGTTCTTATTTTTGATTAACGCGTTTATGGTTCTTATTTTTGGTATGAATTCTTGATTGATAAGAAATAAATTCGATTAATTAACGGTTTGATTATGTTAACACGTTCGAATTCTTATTATAATTGAGTTTGATTAGTTGTTACTATGTGAATTGAGCTAGAATTGAACGTGGGTCACGATTTGGTTCCAGGTTCAACTTGGGTGTTTTGAACGGGTAAAGGGGGTGTTAGGTTTGGGATATTGACAGTTTTAGTTGTGACAATTACGATTGAGAATTACATCATCAATGACCGACAACACATATCATCGTTCTTAAAATCCATGTTGATTTAACAATTGTAATTATTACATGTTGATATTATGCGAGAAATGGTGAACATAGGCGAAAACCGTGCGCGAAAATTCCGAATTGTACGGAATCGCAAAACGAAGAAAATTACAAAAATGTCAAAGTCAAAGGATCCAGGCGGTACGCCTAGCTCCAGCTGCTCTCGCTAGGCAGTGCGCGCGGGTCAGGAAAAAAATCTGGGATTTGGGTTTCTCGCGCGCTACGCTCCAGGCCAAACGCCCACTCGGGGCGGTACGCCTGGCATGTGACGGTTTGGTGGATTGGATCAAAACATCAGATTTCATGCAAACGAAGATATTTTCTAATTTCTCGAACATACTCGTCCCAGAAGCATAGCAGACGAATTTCTGAGCCTCAAAACTCTGAAGCCCTCTAAACATGTAGATCGTATCAGGGATCGAAGTTACAAGTTCTGATCGTTGTTTTGCGGTCAAAAATCCGTCTGAACGGGTAATGATTCGTTTTAACCTTATAGTTTGATAATGGTTTATTAGATCTTGTTTTTGAACGTAACGGTATAGTTAGAGTTGTTGATTATTGCTTAGATGATGGCTATGAATGATTAGACATGAAGAACTCGATGTGTTAACGGGTAAATCCTTGTTTTCATCCATTGTAATGCCCGATTTTCATGAAATCATAACAATAGTAATAATGGTTTAAACCATTTGATTGTGACAATGTAAGTGATTAGTTTGATTAATTTTTGAGATGCAAGGTTAAATCCAAGTGTTTCAAACTAATCACAATCATTAACATACTAATAGGAATGATTATCTGATGTTTATGATAACAGTCAGATTAGTATGTTAAGCATGGTTATTAAACTAATTACAATGTCACATTATGATATTTCATGATATTTGGGTAATCAATAACAAGGATTGATCGTTCTTAAGCCATAAATTCATCTAGAAACTGTTTCAGCATCATAATCAACAACATTAACTATTTGGTTAATCTGAGATTATTCTGATTAATCAAACGTGTCATCAACTGTGTATTAGGAACCTGAATCAGTATAGGTTTCTACATTATCATACATTGTATGATATGATATTAAAATAATTAATTAAAAACCTAATATCGGTTTGATTACTTTCAAGGCAATGTCTCTGACATTGAACGTTCAGGAAGATCTAATCAGTAAGTTAAAACATAAATAACTCATTAAACATAAACTAATGCAGAATTTAGCTACCAGCATCATTTTACGTGTGATTCCACCACCCTTGTGACTTCAGGTGAGTTTCGTAAATCACCTTTTATCTTTAATGTTTTATAAACATCGGGGTACTTCTGTAAATCTATTTCTGAAATATGATATGTATCACTGTTATCTGTGTGATTTCATGTGACTCTTGTGAGATTTCATGGGATTTTGTCGTTAGTATCTTTATCACAGTATCAAAAGTCCTCATCCCTTAAAACTGTATCTAGTGAACCCATGTGGGGCCGAACATGCATCAATGATAGTACTATTGGTTGACAACCCATTCACTGGGAGGTTTGCATCTCCCCTTGTGTGAATGTTTGTTACATGTTTCCGAAACACCTTCTTAATTTTAGTGATAGACATTAAGATAATGAGGCATTAAGATATTTACTGACGGGTAGTATCTTCGTAAAACGTAGAATTGTTCGAAAGGAACTAGATACAGGTTGCGAATGACATCATATACTTTAATTGTGTGAATGTTTTACATGGTTTTATAAAAATATTTTTCTTTAAAAATATTTGGTAGGCGCTTTTTTGATTTTTTTTATAAAAATGTGCCCAATAGTGTTACAAACCTATAAAAAAAATTTCAAAAAAAATACGCTTGTTTTACATGATTTTTGCATGGTTTTCACGGTTTTCGCACTAAGAAGTGGTTTTCAAATTATCTATTCCCTATATCATATATACTTAATTTTTATTATTAATATAATTTGTGCTAAAAGTGTTTACTATCAATTAAAGTATATAAAAGTCTGAAAATGCCAAAGGTTTCGAATTAAATTTCCATTAGATTATAATAAAGTATTACTAAATTGAGGCCATGTTATAGTAGGTTTGTTAATTTTAACCAAACTTTTATTCTTTGTTACCTTCTTGACATATGAAGAATGATCCTTATCGACAAAAAAGGCTTCACCTTTGGATTCTGATGCGCCATATCCTTAGGTTTTTTTAACCTTCATTAACTTAAGATGTACATTTTCCTTAGGAGTAGCCTTCTGATTTTTACCATAGTAAAAATAAGTGGGTCTGTGCGTGTAGTGTGTGGCAACGTGGCCCGGCTTGCCACATGCATAACAATATCGCTTCTTCGAATATAAGGTATAACTCGAAGTTTTGGGATTGACTATTGTTGTTTGAGGGTGAGAAAACCTATTTTTCTTGACATTTTTGTTCAATTTCACATGAAAATTCTTTTTACTCGTTCTCTGATGTCTCTGATTGCATGAATGAAAACTGTTGTTAGCTTGATATTTAGGAAAGAAAGGCTTGCTATTTGCATCCAGAGAAAATCCAAAAGCCTTGGTTGTTGATTTAGAAGCTGCAGCTTCCTTTTCTTTCACAAACACACCATTTTTTTGTCTCTAAACATTTTCATCATTCTTTGCAATGGGTTTTACAAATGTTTTTTTGAAATTGTTTTCCAAATCATCAAATGAACCTTTTTAAAGATTATTTTTAACTCAAAGATGAGTTTAAGAAGCATTGTCAACATTCTTAAGGACAACATTTTAAAAACACTTGGAATAAACTTTGTCTTTGCAATCTCCACTGATGTAGTCTTGTGCTTCTTATAAGCATTATCATGATGTGTTATCTTTTCTGTACAAGTCTCAGAAGCATCAATAACATTCACACATTTAAAATCAAGATCAATATTTAATGGTGTAGGCAGTTTACATCCTGATGAGGAAGATGGTTGAATTTCAATTCCATACACCATCTCATCTTCCTTACTAGAAGTAAAAGGCATGCTGGTATAGTTATGGTTGAAAGGAGGTTCAACTTCCTTATAACCAAGCCCACTTTTACCCTTCCCATGAAGTTGAGCATCAAACATGTTTTCCAAAGTTATTTCATCAATTCTGCTTTTAGCAACGCGATTTATCACCTTTATCCTTTAGCCCTTGGATTTATCACCTTTAGTCACAAACCTCAAGAACTTTTAGCAGCTATGTTTAATAAAAAAACCTTGAAAACAAATTAATTCTCAACAAACAAAAAGTTATCGGATGAGAAAAGTTCTCTAGTGAGAAACATTCTCTAATGTAAAAATTCTCTAATGAGAAAAGTTCTCTAATGCAAAAGTTCTCTAACGAGAAAAGTTATCGGAAACTGGAGATCTCAACACAGAGAAAGTTCACGAAATCCCTTTCGTTTCTAATTGACTGAAGTTCTCGAAATTTGAAGTTCTCAATGACCAAAGTTCTCGAAAAAATCAAGTGTGTTCCAAATAATCTTTCTGAAAATCTATGAGCTCTAACAAGCTGGATTTGGTCTTTAATCCATTGATGAACAAGAAAGTCGAGAACTTGATATAAAAGCTGATCTTGATGTTGAAAAGAGCTCCAAAGCTCTGATACCACTTGTAGGTCCCTTTCGGATAATGAATACACAGAAACAACAACTAATCAATCAACAAACATATTATAAATTGTGTGAAATCTGGAATAGAAGAAGAAATCAAAATTTTGTTTATTAAAGTTGAAAACTTTACAAGGCGTGTTCAATACGTCTCAAAAAAAGACCTCAGGATTCAAACCCGTAGATGTACAAAAATACGTCTATTTATGCTAGTACGAGCTATATAAAAGTTCTCGATCTACAAAGTATCCAGCAACAAAAGTTCTCAAGCTCAAAAGTTCTCGGACCGAGCACCTCATTAAGTTAGAATACTTTTGGTCGAATACTTCATGATGTTAGAATACTTTTTGTTTACTCAAAATCTTGAAATCCCGAAGATGCCATAAATGCGTCATCCTATAAATTTGGACCTTACATATCAATTTTGTAGAAGAATTGTTGTGCAGATTGCATAACCCGGTCCAACATCGTTTAAACATAAGGACATATTAGGTTTTAAATTCTTATCCATTTCATTCAGATTGTATTAATTAATCAACCAACTTCTTTATTTTATAAGTGTACACTTTCTGTACTTTAATTTTTTTTAGTAGCTTTTGCTTATTTGATTACGATATATATTTTTCTCATTTTATAATTATTCTTAGTTTTTATAATATGTTATTTATACATTAGAGAGTATAGTAGGCCTTGGAACCAAAATTTCATAATTTAGTTTCAGGCTAAGCTATGAGAGTTAAGGTATTGTTTCCTTTGAAGGAAGGGTTCTAACCAATGTTGTAGAAATCGCTAGTCATTAGTCGGTCGGTGGAGTGAGGATTAGGGATTAATCGGGATTATTCGGGATTAATCGGCCAACTAATCGGCCTAATCGGATAGTCGGGCCTAGTCGGCCTTTGGGGACTAACGATTAATCAGCCTAGTCGGGAAAGAGAAATGGTACAAAAATTTGCTACTAAAAAAATTAATTAAACAATTTATTTAAAAAAATCCATACAATAAAAATGATAAAATGAAGAGTAAAAAGGTAAATAAGAATACAAAGAAACCTTACTTTCACCAAAAAAATATTTTGTCTAAAATAACTAAAAAGATTTTTCGAAACCAAACCAATTAAATAAACCATGGTTGAACTCATTTCATAGAATTGTAATTGTCTCACCGAATCTTACAATATAAGCTTTTAGTTTTTAGCTTTAACAACAAGCTTTCGAGTTTAGGTTTTAGGCCTTGGTTTTTAGCTTTTAAATTTTATCGTTACGTTTAAGGTTTATTTTTAAAGTTTTAGTTTTACTATTATGGTAACTGTTTATGGTTTAAGATTTGAGGTTTAGGGTTTTTAAAAAGCCGGTTGTAATAATTCATATATAAGTTCAATCGAAGTTTGTTTGGATCAGTTTTTGACTTTTCTAAAGATTATTTTAAGCCTTATTAAGCAAAAATAAACTTTTTAAGAGAACCTTCTTCTATAGAAGAGAGACTCTAATATAAAGTCTATTTTGCCTAAAAAGACTAAAAATGATTTTTAAAAATTTCAAAACTGACTCAACAAACTCTGAACGAACTTATTTTCACATCATTAGCACCGACTTGTCGAACCCTGAACCCAAACTATAAATCATAATACTAAAACTTAAACTAAACCAAACCTTTAATCTTAAAGATAAACCTAAAAGTTAAAATCAAGCCCTAAAATATAAACTTTATAACTAAATGTTATAGCTAAAACTTAAAAGCTAATATTGTAGAGTTTGACGATGTGATTTTATCATCATTAGGATGAGTAAAATTAGAGTTCATTTGACCCAATTTCGAGGATTTCAGAAATACTTTAGAAGGCAAAATAGAATTTTCATTTGATCATATATCTATATATTGTGTGTAATTTTGCCATAAATACAAATATAAAATCAATAAGTAAGTTGAAAGAATCATCTCATAATCACTTTGGTTACATCATCCCAAGTACAATTGCTTTAGATCATCTATAACCAATTTTAAATTCTTGACAAACTCCATCTTATTGCATTTAAATATGTCTTCTCACTCCAACTCTTATTTAGAGAGAGAGATAGAGAGTTGAAGCAGGAAATATGCAAAGGTCATGGGACGAAGAACTTCCTGATTGTTGCTATGATCAAAAGCAACCAAGCTTGATCAAACCAAGCAGCCCCACCCCAAATCACATGCTTTGTCTCTCCAATCTTGATGACCAAAAGTTCCTTAGATTCTCAATCAAGTATCTTTATCTTTTTCAAAAGTCTGTACCCATCAACCAACTCAAATATTCTCTCTCTAGGGTTCTTGTTGATTACTACCCATTAGCAGGGAGACTGAAAACCCTACAATCATCTCATCAACTTGATGATCATGACGACGACGACGACGACACTGATAAGCTTATGATTGATTGTAATGGTGAAGGTGCTGTTTTTGCAGAAGCATGCATAGATATGAGTGCTCATGAGTTTCTTCAGGTTTCCAAGAAACCAAATAAGTCATGGAGGAAGCTGCTTTTTAAAGTTGATGTTTCAGATTTTGTAGATACTCCTCCTCTTGTTGTTCAAGTAAGTTTTTCTAATCTTTTTAGTAAAAACAAAAAACAAAAATCATAAAAATTATTAAGCATTACAAACAGAACCATCTCAAGCCTTCTTGTGGTTCAAAGCGGAGATCAAAATCGGGGTTATCTTTCGACTGCAAATAAAAACTCTTTTCAAGTTTGAGACACAAAAAATAAAAATTATCATGAAGGTAAAAACTACAAAAAATATAAATCTCAAATACAATGTGTATATTAATTATTAGACTTGATAATCTTGACTTAAAGCAAGATTAATTGGTTGACTTGAGTGAACGATTATTCTATTTTGTGTTAAATGGATGACACTAAAACACAGAACGAGTCGAGATAAGTAACACTTAGCACGATGTGGGTCAATATGTATAACCTTAAAACTATGTTAATAGAATGGATTTAAACAGACAAGAATTATCAATAATATGTTTGATGAGAAAATCACTAAAATTATTAAAATACACTATTTGTTTAGTTACAACTCATTTTAAGTTGAAATAAATTGAAACTTTTTAAAAATAATTAATTTAGATTCAAACAGATTTTGCTTGAAACTCATACTGATCCGCACTTATCCTGACCTAAACGTATTATGACATGTTACCCAACCCAGACCGCCTATTTTGCCAACCATATTAATTACAAATATTAAAACAACTAGAATTTTACTACAATCATAATCAGTTACAACTAAAAAGTCGATTAAACCTAAAATTTTGGGGCACTTCGATTTTGAAGGCCTTAAGATATGGCTTTTTTTAATATTGTAAGCCGGCCTTGGTTACAAGCGTGCGAGAAGGTTCAATTTTAAATATAACTAGTTTGATACCCGTCTGGTGGCCGGGTATAATGGTATAATCGAATCAGTATAGTAAAATTCATTCTACAAAAAGTAATATATGTTTAACTAGGATAAATGAGATAGTAGAAAAGTGGGGATTAATTGTTATCATAACTATCTCCTAAATTGAATTTACATGACTTAGATTTATTCTCAGCCATTTAAACGGCCAGGCCTTCTCTTAAGGCAGTTCATTAAACCGGAAACCATATATATACAATTTATGTTGAAATATAACTAAAAATAGCCTTGTTGTAATGGTATATTCTAAAGCCATACAACATCAAGAAAAAAAATTAAGCATATAATGTTTGACCCACGAATGTTGGTCGCGTAATGTGACCGATTTGCTTTTTTATAAAATCTAGATCTAAATATGTGCATATTTTAAGTGTACGTTTACTAGTGTTACAAGACGTCAAACGAATCAAAATGGTTCAGACTTAAAAGTAATATACACGGGTCAAACTGTTAATTAGTTAACTTTTTATTTTCAAACAAATTAAATCAAAAAAGAAAATTATTGATATAAATATATAATATATTGTTGATGTCAACAAAACATTGCATGGGTGGCGATATATATGGCCCTGCGAAACCGGAGGGGCCAGGACCGGCCATGTAGCTTGTGGGTGTATGTGTAGGCCAGATCAAGAAGCGCTGACTCAATCATTTTAAAGAAAATAAGTGAAAAAAATTTTTTTTGGCCCATTCACTACAGTCGCATTAAAAACCATACTCTTTTTATCCGTGCTTGAGACTTGCTATAATAAAATAAAAGTTATATATGTGAAATTAAAAATATTGTTTATATTTACATGTATAAAATGTTTATATTAGATTTTTTCTACTAAATTTGAAATACAAATTATTTAATAAAATGATGGTAATCAATATTTTTAAATGTCTTTCAATTGAATATTAGAATGGTTTTATGTGAGCCTTTCTTTTATCTCTTATTTCCTTAAGAACCTATAAGATAAAAAATTAGTAGAGCAAAAAAAGCCTACTGCATATAATTTTTTTATAATAAATTGAAGGCTTTGTATTTTTATAAGACCTTGTTAAGATTGTTTGACCATTGGGTGTGCCCTGAGACCAAGCCATTGAGCCATCAACACATTATACTCTTACTCATTAGTGATTAGGTATGGGTAAAACATACATGCCCTAAACTGAAACCACTTTTAACTTCTTTTTCGTAAAGTGTTCGTTTTTTGAACCAACGGATATTTTATAGGTATTATTATTAAATTGAAAGAGTGCGTGAAACCCAAATTAGAATCATATATTATTTTGTGATTGTGTTAATTAGGAAGCCTAAGTGTATACAATTGTTTCAAAGCCTACATAGGCTTTTCGGCCATTTAATTTGTTGATGAACTCACAAATAGAGAACAAAAATAATTGTTCTTTCATTGGCTTGTAGTCATCATTTACGTTATTTCTGCTCGTTGTAATGCCCGGAATTTTTATAAACATTTTGTAAACACTTGAAAATTTGGTGACTGATTTTGATAAAAATTTACATGAGCATTTGTAAAGTAATTATGATAAAGCCAAAATAAATGCATGTTGTTTTTGATAATGTATGGACGTATTAAGAGCTTGTGAGCATTAAAATACTCGTGTAAAATAAAATGAGGCTTTAAAAATATAAGACGAAATATCGAGGGGCATGTAGTTTTATGTCCCGACCCGAATAATTAACTCGAGAAATAACGATAGAAAAAAATCTGAGTACGTTAGATTTCCGTCCCTCATTTACAATTCTTCAAACTTCGTCACCATTAAAACCACAATGCATAGTATAAACAAAATGAGATTAGGTAAGAAAATTTGTGTGCTCTGATGTAAAAAACAAGACTTCTCAAGAAAACTGATGGTTTACTTCGTTAAAGAAGTCGTTTTATGTAGGGAAGTTCAAAAATATCCGAATCCAAAAAATCGGATATCCGGAAGTTCGGATTTAGATTCAGATATCTATTTTGAAATATTTCGGATATTCGGTTAATTTTCGAATATTCAGATTCTTTTTTGGATATTTTTCGGATATTTCGGATAATTTTTCAAATATTCGGATATTCAAAAAATATATATTTTTTAATTTTAAACTTTTTTTTCTAAGTTCGGATATCCGATTTGATATCTGAATCCATATCTAAAATTTTGGAAATCCAAATTTCGGATATCCGAATAACTAACTAGACATCCCAAAATGAACTCCCCTAGTGTTATGTCCTTAAATGACCGTCACTCCGCCTAAAAGATGTCAGAGCAAGTGTCAACATTTCGTAAATCCTTAGGTTTACTTCAATGGTAAAAGAAAAACGTTAGTTCTCATGTAAAAAGGTAAAGAAAAATTAACTACAAGGCAAATAGGAAGAAAGGATTACTCGATCTCTATCTTATTTAATATATAATTAATTTTTTTAATTACATGTTATATATTTTTTTGAACGGCTAATCATATTCTCCTTTTAAACTAATTACACTATCAAATGAGATTGAACTCATAACCTTCAATTATAAGAGGTAAAGCCTCCACAAAATACTTGCAATCAACAACAACAACAACAATAACAATAACAACAAAATACTCAGTTAAAATCTCACTTTACATTTTTAGTTTTCTAAGTTTGATTCTAAAAATGTTTATCATTATATATTCATATACATATACATATACATACATATATAAATAAATAAATTTTTAAACAAGAAATCAAATTTTGTGAAATTGTACTACATACTTATAATATAATATGATTATAATATTGATATTTAAAAATAATTTTAAGTCTTACTAGATTTTTATATATGCACGATATTTTTAGAAATTGTACTAAATTTTGTGAAAAATATACTTGTATAAAAACAATAAAAAATACAATAAAAAATAGATCACAAAAATGCAGTACAAAAATATATGTTATAGATTAATACAATACATTAACGTATTAAATTTATTCAAAAAAAAAAAGCATATTAAAAGTGTAGATTAATACAATACATTAACATACTGAATTTATTCAAAAAAAAGTATATTAAAAGTGTAATCATATTAAAGAGGAAAAACACTTAAATTTATTATGTTGTTATTTATAATAATATTATCGTACAAAAAGCTATAAACATTTAAAAAAAACAAAAATGTCTTTTCATATTATACTCTTTTTTTTCAACACTTTAATCTTAAAGCATTGATTTATGACTTATAAGATCTTTTTTCTAAGAGATTCATCAACCACTATATGGACGAAGCTTTTACATTGTCGGGGGCTGGGGGTTTAATTTTTGCTAAATGTATTTGTTTTGTTTATGTTTGTTTTAAAAAAATTAACATGTATTATGAGTCTTGTAAATTTTTACCCCTTTCAAAACGTTTAAGTTTCGTCACTGAATGACTATTTATAGAAATCGTATCAAATGAAACTCAAATTTAAAAATTTAATCCTTAAGTTTATTCATGATCACCCACTTTAAATTACACACACATATATATGGATTCATTCTAATAAAAACCAAAAAGTTGTAAAAAAACTAAAAGAATATTATAGTAACATGATTTAAGAGATGTAAAATTAAATTTTTTCCTTTAAAGTATAAGAAGTTAATATTATATATTTTAAACTTGTTGCTAGAAATGATTATTTTCGTTATCAAGTAACAATGATATTAATTGAACATTCCTCTCTACGTGTGTATATGAGAAACATGTTAAACTGTATTAAAATTAATATTTTATCAACTTTAACGGGAAATAATTAAGATCTACTTCTATTTATACTCTAATAAAGGGGTATTTTTAGAAGACACATGTCGCATTCTGGTTCAATCTGAACAAGTTTTTCCTGCCTCTCTCTCCTAATAAATAATTTTAATTTTAGTAATTAAATATTAAAAAAATATATTTTTTTCTTCTTCAAATAATTTACTAATATATTAAAATCTAATAAATAATAAGAATAATTCAATTATATCTTATCCTAAATATAATTTTATAATTGTTAAATATTTATAATTATTTAATGCTAATGAATTATATTTTCTATTATCCAACCCGTGTAATACATGGGTTTTAGACTACTATAAAATAAGTAACAAAAATTTGCGCAAAGTGTGTGGTTGAAACTTGAAAGGAGTAAAGCACCCATCCAAACCACAAAGGGTACGTGCGGGTTCCCATCTTAACCGTTGATCTGGTGTTCAAAACATTACCCTATACATATGGTTTTCTAAATTCATGTTATCAGAAGTATTTTAGGTGCATGGTTATTAATCTAAAATTAATAATTAATATTTTTTTAACTTATTATAATAATAATAATAACATGTGAATATGCCATCAATATATATGGTTATATTCGTTGAGCCTACAAAAACAGCTTTTACAAGTTGTTCATTGTCATCAATTGTTTTCAATTTGAGATCTCTCAAAAGAATCATTCTTTAAAGTGACACTAACATGTGACTATGTGAGTGCCGCATTAAAATAACTTTCATCATTTTCAAAATTATAATTAATTAATTAATTAATTGATCATAATAATAAAGCAATTATGCTTAATTAGGCATGCTATCATTACTAACTTGATGATGGAAAGCTTTGAGTCATAAGTTCAAACATATCAAGGTGCTTACAACCTAATGATAATTGATACCTCTTGACTTTCTAAAGGACATATCTTGGGTTCAAGTCTTATCTATAGCAATAAATGCTTTAAATTAAGCCAGGGTTTTTCTTAGTGTGAACTTCGATGGTGCTAATGTGCTCATTTAAACAATAGTATTTGACGTTGACTGTAAAAAAAAGGTTTCGACATGCTGGTCATCATCTAGGCATATACAGCCTCTTCCACGACATTTTCCTTTTATTTGTTGGCCTATTCTCTTTCTTTCTCTTCCATCAACCCTATCTCTTATTTTGTTCAAGTTTTATATCTATTATTAATAAACATGTAGTTAGTTTCATCTTAATTGTTTCTAGTATGATCCACCAAGATTTGTTTTTAATTTTAATACATTTTTCGTTTATTTCTAACAATGTGACATAAAGTAGATTTCAATTTTAATGTTTTATGTTAAAATACTTTTGCAATAAAATTAACTTCTAGTTTTAGTTGATCTATTTTCATATTTTTCTAACGTTTTAATTTGTGACTAGAACCTTATGATTGTTTTCACATTCATTTTATTTTAAACAAAATTCAATTTATTGATTTTTAATAATTTTACGACTATTATGTGACAGGAATTTTGTGACTACTTTACAACTCATGTTGTTTTTAATTTAGTTATATATATTTTTTATAATTTTTATGACTGTATTGTAATAAAACTTGGCCATACGACAAAAGTCGTTGGTATTGTGTAACATATAATTATATTCCGACAAATGAAATACCAACAAGATATCGTCGAAACAAGTCAAAAACACCTATGCCGAAAACTTTTCGTCATGAAAGTGTTCAAATTTTGTTGGGACATAGCCCCATCCTTGTAGTAGTCGGAATATTTATAACAATGTTTTGATGGTTTAAGGCTTGTCGCAACATGAGTGATATTGTCTAGTTGCAAACAATTAAAATACTTGCGACTATTTTTTCAGTAGTATATTTCTATCGCAATTTTCCACTATTCAAATAATGTATTTGTATAGGATAATTAGAGTAAATTACGGTTTTGGCTCCTCTGGTTTAACTGTTTTAACTATTTCGGTCAAAAATAAAATTTTCTATCAATTCAGCGCCTAAGGTTTAGACAACTATCGGTTAATTTGGCCCATCAAACTTAACTATTATAACGGTTTTGGCCCAAAATCTAACTATAGTCGGGGGCCAAAAACGTTAGCTATCTAAACCACAGGGGCTGAATTGATAAAATATTTTATTTTGGGCCGAAATAGTTAAGATACTTACACCACAAGGACCAAAATCGTAATTTACTCGAATAATTATTTGTGTTGTTTGAGTCAATTGATAAAATTATTAGAGCAAGATATTAATCGGTAAATAAATTAATTCGAGCCCTGTCGAAAAACAGGGCTACACCTGGCTCGGCTTGGCTCGTGAATATCATAATTAAAAATAAATTTAATATAATTTAAGCTTTTCAAAACTTTTTATTTATGTTTTCTGTCTTCATCATCGTAGGTGACGAAACTTCGATGCGGAGGAATGATTCTGTGCACGGCCATCAACCATTGTTTCTGTGACGGCATTGGCACATCTCAGTTCCTGCATGCTTGGACCCATCTAACCACAAAACCCACTGATAGTTTGCCAATAACACCGTTCCATTCTCGCCACGTGTTCAACCCACGATCCCCCTCTTCACATGCACCTCGAGTTCATCCTGCATACACCAAAAATGCACCCAACCAGACCATTACATTTGGTCTAACCCTTAACGATTATCTACAATCTCAACCACTGGTTCCTGCATCATTGACCTACACTGGCTCCAACATCTTAACCCTCAAAAGCCAGTGTGTGCCATCAATGAAATGCACCACATTTGAGATCCTAGCATCTCATACATGGCGTTCATGGGCTAGATCGCTCAATCTTGCACCATCACTTGATGTGAAGCTCCTATTTTCCATGAATATTCGAAGTAAAGTGGTTCCAGAAGTTCCAAAAGGATATTACGCGAACGGGTTCGTGTTGGCATGTGCGCAAACGAGTGTTAACGAGCTGATTTCTGGTAGTTTGCACCATGTTGTCAAACTAGTGCAAGAAGCTAAGTCAAGTCTCACGGATGATAACGTTAGTGAGATCTTAGGGTTATTGGAAGATAGAAATGTGAGAACTGATCTTGCTACAAGTTTGGTTATATCACAATGGTCTAAACTTGGGTTGGATGGCTTGGATTTTGGAGAGGGGATGCCATTGCATATGGGTCCTCTTACTAGTGACATTTATTGTTTATTTTTGCCTGTCGTAGGTGACTCTAACGCGGATCGAGTGCTTGTGTCATTGCCCAAGAGTGTCGTTAGCAAATTCGAGTATTACATGAACAAGTTTCTTGATCCGAATGATATTGTGGTAGCAAAGTGAAAATGGTGAGATAGACGAGTTGGTGGAGTCTTGATTTGGGTGGATTAGTGTTAATCAAGTGGCTTTACAAAATTACTAGATATATTGTAACACACCATCAATGAACACATGTTAGGCTCTTGTTTCTTATTTTTCTTTTTTCTTTAATGACAAACTAGTGCTTAGTGACATGACTATTCATAGCTCAAGTGCATCATCGTAACCAACAACTCATACGTTGCATATATATCAATGACAATTAGATTTTCAAATTAATTTAGAGTTCATAAACTTAAAATTACATATATACTAAAAGATCATGGGCTAATGAATAATAGGTTTTAATTCTTTTATGTTTTGTGACCACCACTTTATCTTCTTAAAAGAGAGAGATGGTGTACGAGATGTCGTATCTAGAATCGTTAGGTGTACAATAGAAGAGCCATGAGGTACAATTGTTTATTGCTTTGAATGTGAGATATTGCATGTGTACAACTTTCAAGGTCTTCACCAGGTTGCTACTTCTTCTAGACATGAATCTTCATGTTTCTTTGTTTTGTTTTCTAAAACTTTTTCTTTTTTTTTTTATTGTTGTTTCACCAATAGGAAGTGGAACCCAATCTAGAGCTTCTTTGTTTAGATTTCAAAACTTATCACATAAATAATAGGAATCACCTAAATCAAAGGAATCAGGAATAATGCAATTAGAGTTTTAAATAGAATAAATAACATGAATCACATATCCAATTGCTTATATTTCAAAAATAACTATATTTTTTTATTATTAAATCAGCATGTTTTATATATAATTTTTGTAAATAACCAGTTTCATTTAAAATACATCGGAAATCTTTAAGTTAGTACAAAAATTGTACATATAATACTCGAGGAGTACTTAATAAATTCAAAACAAAAACATTATGACATGATGCCAATCTATAATGCCCTTCTCGATTTGTCAAACATATATTCTTTTTTTCTATTAATTATGTGTCAAATTAATATGCATATAAAAGTCAGTGTTACCGAGTGAATTTGAATTTTACTCTAATAAAATTGCACTATATAATCTTACTTCTCCATTTCATACAACATTAGCCGTACATAAACTATGTCTTTATCTTTGTTTTATTTGTACGGTGAACTTGTTCAACTATAATTTTCTGTAATCCTACACATGGTAAAGCTCTTAACTACGAGAATACACAAGTATAACTCCTATCAGTGAGATGAGTGTGCACGAGCCAATGCTCCTATATGAGAGCCCAAACTCTTCGGTGAGCAAGTGCAAGACCAAACTTCTATATGAGTATCTTAGATACTCAAGTGAGTGGGTACAAGGCCAACCTACTTTATAGAATAATGCACAAGACAAAATTTTATGGGGTGACAAAGCAACAAATGAAGTCTCTTATAAACTATGATATTCACATGTAAACTACAACATTTTAGGACCATTTTGTACAAGTTTTTATGCTTCATGTACAAATGTGTTTTTCACTTTCTTTTGATACCATTTTGAAAGGCCCCAAACCCGAAAATCCTCTTAGTTGGATTAAACATTAAAAACATGGTTTTTATACCGTAAACACCTTGTCATAGCAGCGGAAATTAAAGTAGTGACATAATTTAAATGTTAGAATACAAAACATACATTAACAAATCAAAATTTCAAATAGTTCAATAAGATAGACAATCTATGTTAAGGTAATCTATGTTACTGAAATAGTTTTCAGATGAATATCTGGCTTAGGAAGGGTGTATCCTTGTTATTGATCATCCAGATATTATGAAACATAAGAATGTGACATTGGAATAGGTCAAATAACCATGTTCAGTGTACTAATCTGACTATTATCATAAACATCAGATCGTTATTGCAATGATTATCTTAATGATTGTCATTAGTTTGAAATATTTGGATTTAACCTAGCATTTCAAAGGATGATCAAGACAATCACAAGCATTGTTATAATCAAATGGTTTAAACCATTATAATCTAAGATATAGTTCCATGATAACCGGGCATTACAACGGATCAAAACAAGGATTTAATCGTTAACATACTGTGTTCTTCGTTTCTAACCATTCTTAGCCATCATCTAGGTAATAATCAACAACCCTAATGATCGGTGTCGAAGTACCAACCAAAAATAAGAGTTTAACACTCCAATCCTACTACCCAAATTAGATAGGGAAGTCGGGTATCGATCCACGAAGAGTCAAGTGGAAACTACTTTCACAAACAATTTAATTAACTAATTGCAATTAAAAGTAAACTTGAAAGGTTTGAATTTAGGGTTTAGATGAAAACAATGAATTTTAACTAAAACAAACGAATTAAAATAAAGATTTGTAAACAATTAATGGAAAATGTGATCACTCCGAGTTTCGAATTAGTAAGACAATTAGGTCATCATTGATTTGTCAATTGGGAATCACATAGACATGATTCATACTTTAATTTCTAAACATATATGATTTTGAAACAAAGCAATGATCTTGTTGACAACCGATAACTAGACCGATGTTTTTGACTTGATTGATTACTAGTTTTATCAAAAACAATGATTTCTAAAAGACTTTAAAACCCAATTCCGTTAATTACCCATTCAATCATACAATGAATGAAAAGAAAGTAATAAACTTGAACTTGGAATTGGAATTGCAAAATAAATCAAAAATCGTAATCGTTTAACAATCAAGCACTATTGAATCCACAAATCTACGAAGAACGAATTCAATACCAATGTTTAACAAATCAAAGAACAAACCTAACTATCAAACCTAATCCTCCACCTAGAGATGATCACAATCGGATTAGCCGGACATCACCAAACTTGAATCTTCACAATCGTTGAACATTTGCATGATTTGATCTGTGTTTCTACGAATTGGAATGATCTTGGATTGATTTGGAGGAGTTGGAATGCCCAAAAAGGCCCAATTTTTGCCCAAAAAGTCGTCCAAAAAGTGTTATTTTCGACCTGGAATGATAATGGCTGGAAAAGAGGCAAACTAGGGTTTAAAACCCGTTTTTCCGCGTTTGGGCGTAGCCTACGCCGGGCCCATCTGAACGGTGAAGAATTTCTGTCAACGCTGAATTTTTGGGCGTAGCCTACGCCCAAGCTGATCTTACCTACAGCTTCGTCTCGTCAAGAAACTCAATTTTCATATATTATGGGCCCCGTAACTCATCTCCTACCTAAGATATGCCTTCGTGAAGTTTTGACTCGCCGAGCTTCTTTTAATTTCACTTTCAGCCACTCGACTTCTCTTCCAATCACCCAACCGGCTCTTTTACGCATCCTTAGTCTCTTAACACCTGAAAATCATAATCACACTCAAAGTAAACGTGTTTCGGACCAAGAGTCGATAAAATTATGCAATTAACACTTAAAACACCACAACAATCACCACGTGATCACCTAACTATTGCATTACGTTTAAAAACAAGATCTAATCAACCCGTTATCAAACTAGTAGGATGAAACAAATCGTTACCTGATCGGACGGATTTCTTGGACACAAACGATGATCAGGACTTGTAGAATTGTTCCCTGGTGCAATCCGTGGGTTTTGATGGCTTCAGAACAGAGTTTAGATGGTCTAAATGTCGGAGTTTTCGCCAGGTGGAAGTGTAAGTTCGAGAAAGAGAGAGATGAATGTTTGCATGATATCTGATATTTCATTCTGATCATTTACACTGCCACATGCTTCGCGTACCGCCAAGGAAAGCAAAGTGGGGCTTGGCGTACCGCGAAGGAATCCAGAGCATTAATTGATATTTTGACTTCTCGCGTACCGCCAAGGACCCTTAGTTTAGCCTTGGCGTACCGCGAATACTCCCAAATTGCAATATCTTTGAATTTTTCTTCGTTTTACGATTCCGGAGAATCGGGAACTCCGTTTCTTGCACGGTTTTCGCCTATGTTAACGATTTTTCGCATACTATCAACTCGTGATAATAACAATCGTTCTGATATCATGGATTTCAAGCATGATGATATGTGCTCTCAGTCATTGATGATGTAATCCTCGAACGTAATTGTCACAACTATGTTTCCAAACTATTCAATCTAATATGCACATAAAACAAGTCAACTTTATGCTTGTGAGTTATAAGTTAGTTTTAGAAATCATTATACGTTCTTTTTATAACACAAAACATATCTAAATCCATATCATACATGTCATCAATACATCAATCAAACTGTGAAAAAACTTCACCATCAAATGCATGTCGTATATACAACTTGCTTATGCAGAGTGCAAGACTTTCATCATTTGGTGGCCCGTAGTCAACAAGCTTGTGTAAACACAAGACTTTCCATCAACTGCCAATCCGAAGTCAACAGGCTAATATTGGGACGTGACTTAATCAACAACAATCAATTAGATAACATCATTTAACATAAACGTTTCAGTTAATAACAACAATCATTCACGCATATCATCAATCATCAGAATTAATTATTAAAAAAATCATAATCATAAACATTTCTATTGAATATATTTAAAACATGCTTGTAACATCTGTGCCGGAACCGTCACCGGAACAGTAATTTGCACAGTGCAGTGCACAGTAACTCAGGTACACGCTACGCGAGGCTATGTTAATACTATGTACACTGGAGGATTAACACTAAACTAATACGCGATTGTCTGAAATCTGATTTAAAACCTTAGGGTTTAATAGTCAGAAACACATCATACACTAATAAACAAGTACACATATGTTTGATTTGATGACAATATGTATAAACGTATGCGAGGATAAACAAAACAAAACCATAACAGTCGTTGTTACAGAATGTTAAACAGACGAACTATTCGTATAGGTGACGATCTATACGAATAAATCTGAAGGGTTAATGATCTGAAATGATGACTGGAAAGTAGAAAACAAGATCAGAAAGTGAAACGTACGATCGTGTTCGTACAGTTAGCGCTCTGTATGAAGACGTGCGTAAGTGACGCGATCTGACGAAACCGAAACGAAAACGCGACACGGACGAAATTAAATTAATAACATAAAATAAATAACATTTTTACAATTTTGAAACTCATCAAATAATTAAGTTTAATTTTCTTTTATTTATAACATATAAAATACGCGTAATTTTCCGGATACGCGGCCGAATTACGAACCGAGCAACCGAAACGAACCTGGACACCACACGGGGTATAAAAACCCTAAAATGAGAGTGTTTCTCATTTTACTCATCTTCCTCCTCTCTCCTACTCCAAAAATCCGGCCACCACCACATCACCACCAAAAACCACCTTCTCTCCTCCATATCTCCCTCATTTCTTAACGAAATCGAGCCATTTTCGAACCTACACGAAGCTCTCATCATTCTCTACCCGAAAGTACAACCGATCTAAGCTGGACACTACTGGAATTCGAGGTATGAGGCCACAAAAGTCACGAAAAATAGGGTTTTCAAACCCTTTTTGTGTTAACCGCCACCTTCAATCAGCCATGGACCCCCTCTCGAACCCTACACTCCTGAAAACTCCTTCTTGAACACCACCATCATGGAACATCATCTTTCACTACCACTAGATGGTGGGAACCTACCTGGGCGGCGGCCGGCCGAAACAAAGCCGCGGCATGGCCGAATGGGCCAAGGCCGAATGGCTCTTGGCCGAATCTCTCCATTCGCTGACTACTGTTGCCACCATTCGCCAATCATGCTCCCCACCCTCGACCTCCTTCGATCTTCCCACATTCGGCCGAACCAGAGTGCAACCCTCATTCGCTGCCACCTCACATTCGCTGGACCACATTGATTCGGCCAAGCCAAGCTATTCGACCAAGGGTCTATTCGTGGGTTACACTCATTCGACATAGCCACTGTGTTCTGCCATGCATCTTTCTTCCTTCATTCGCTGGGGACTATCCATTCGACCATGGCTGTAGCAGATGTTTACCCTAGCCCATGGTCGTGAACCTTCGGCCCAACAGAAATTTACCAGGCCCAAGTAGGCCCAGTTTATTCCCACTTAGCCCAGTAGCGTTCACAGGCCCAACTTTGTCAAAGGAAAGCCCAACAGTATGCCTTGTTGGTTCATTATCATGGTGGCTATGGTAATTCGGCCCAATGACACTTAACAAGGCCCAACAGCCCTTTATTGGGCTAAATCCAACTCCTTGACCAGCCCAATTGGCCCATTGCTGGCCCAACTTCTGGTTTAGATTCATCTTGGTCCAACTTGAGTCCAAATAATCATTAAGCCTAATTGGACTAACCTAGCCTTAACACTTAGCTCATCCACTTCAATGGCCTTTGATTTCCTTAATTTAGGCCCACACTTGATTTTAACCCAAATGAACCAGGCCCAGGTTGGCCCAAGCCCTATCTTACTTCAGGCCTGGATGAAATCCATGAGGCCCAGCAAAATTCAGTCGATGCCCACATAAATTGACCCAAGGCCCACTTTTAAGGCCCTTGTTCTAATCTTGGAGCCACCTTTCAATTGGCTTGGCCAATAGCCTACTTTTGGCCCAATGATGATTCCTACAGCCCATTATAACCAAAGGCCCAACAAATCTTGCCTGGGCCCACCTCTGGCCCAGCAATGCCCTCGTGGCCCAATAGAGGCCCACAAGGCCACTTGAATTCTAGGCCTTGTAACATTTGTCCGGGCCCTTGTATTTCAACAGCCCATATCCTTGGCCCACACATTCCAATAGGCCTCACAAACCTCAATTGTTCAAGGTCATCCCAAGGCCCATAGATTTGGGCCCAAGGCCCAACTTGTTACACGGAGGCCCAACAAGTAACTTGGTCATATTGTTCGGTCCACATTCCATTTTAGGCCCGCATGGGTTTAATACATTTCACAAGATCAAAACAATATATGTCAAAAGAATGTTTGTTAATTAATTCATGATTATGTAATAAATGTTCAAAATGTACAAGATCAACACAGTGGAATTTGAATATAAGCACTAAGCCTTTATCAAAGCAAATGGACTATGACTAATGACAAGATGTGCAAATTTCAAGGATTAATCAAATATACTGGACCGAACAAAGATCATGACCAAGACTCATGAGTGTTAGCCAACTTAAGGGCTAACACAAACACACGCACAAACACACATCCAAAGACTTATACTTATAAGTTACAACAACGTGAAATCAATACAGGAACGTGAATACACAACCACTACAATCAAGAGCGCGTGCATTTTGTTTAAGCTAAGTCAACCCTAACAACTACATGGTGAGTTCTTTGTCCCTTTTCAAACATATTTTTTTTACCTCGGGACTGAGAAGCATGTTATACATTTTAAACAAACGTTGTAATGTTTTAAAGAAATGCTTTTACACTTATTCTTGGTGCTTATACTGTATGCTTGACACTTATGACTTATTGTTATACTTAAACTTCATGAATGATACTTATGCTATGAAACTTTAGGCTTAAACTTGACACTTGGTGAGGATACTATAGACTCTATTCCTAAACTATGGGCTAAAGTCTAAATGACTATGCCAGGGGCTACGTGCTTAAACTATACGCTTGATGATTGTGCTATAAACTTTATGCTTAGACAACAATCTCGATGCAAAGGCTTTGAAACACTGACACTAAACGCTAACACTTGATACACTCGTTTCGGAAACAAATACTATGAACGCATATTCTAAACACGAACACTTTATATCATTATTCTAAAGGTTAATCTCTTACACTCTAAATCTAGGTGTCAATTCAGTTTGTCACTTACACTTCCTTGCTTAAACTTAAACTTGGAAACTTAACTCACGGAGACTTATATGCTTAGAATTCTTAAAGCACTTAAATGCTCGAAATACTTGAATGCTCGAACATGTGAAGGCTTGATATTCATAAATACTTACTATACTTGGAATGCTTGAAACAATTGTTTTAAACTTAGCAAAATGCTTTTATACTATTGATTATGCCAAGTGATAAAGGCATAAGACACAACTAAAACAAAATGCTAATGATTATTCCAAGTGCTAAAGGCATAAGACACTATTTAAACTCAATGCTATTTGATTATGCCAAGTGCTAAAGGAATAAGCTACTTGCAAATACTAAAGATATGTGTTAATACCAAGTGCTAAGGGTATTTGCTATCTGATGATGCTAATGTGAATGCTTGATATACTTGGGAAGACTCAGACAACAGACTGATTGACCGCCGCGTCTTGACATTGGTCAAGCCCTACTAGTCATCAGTAAAACTATGGGGATGCTTTAAACTTGTATGCTTAAGCTATAGGACATTGTAGGACAGACTGTTGACCGTCGCGTGTTGACCTAAGTGTCAACCCCTACTAGTCATCAGTGTTCCTCCTTGTCGGACATCGTAAGATTGACTGATGGCCGCCGCGTCTTGACATTGGTCAAGCCCTACTAGTCATCAGTGCTCTTCGGTGTTAAAATCATGCCAGATAGACTGATTGACCGCCGTGCCTTGACAGTGGTCAAGCCCTACTAGTCATTCAGTGTTCTTCTTGATTTAATCATCAGGACCGTTATGGATGGATGCTAAATTCCCTAGGGTATTAAGCTGTCCCTAATGGTGCCTCTCAAACTTGATACTCATATACTACTTTGTGCAGGTGGAATGTTAGGTAAGACGCTTAATTATCATTAACAGCAATGTCCTATGCGACTTAGTATGTGGTGGGACGTCGTCTGGGCGGGTCGTAGGCTTGACCCAGGGGTATGCCCTATATATAAGCATACCGAGTTGGATGATACAGGTGGTGTTAATGAGATTAGGGTTGTTACCTAGGGGAATACTAGAATGCTTTTGGGGGATTATCATAAACTTCTAAACACGATGCTTGTTAAACTCATATTGAAACTAATACATACAAATAACATAGACTTGGAAACTTTGATTCAATAAACAAAAGCTACTTTTCACATACTAAAACTACATGAACTCACCAACCATTGTGTTGACCTTGTTTTCTTACATGCTTTCTCAGGTGACGCACAGGTATAAGCTAAGGTTCAGAATTTTGCATGCTAGGTAGCCCCACTAGAGGACCCAGCAGACTTTTGAAGAGCACATCTTTTGTAGTTAAAACGAATCTCTTTTGATATCTTGTACAGATACAAGATAGAAACATTCGATTCTTTTGGATAGGTTTACTTGGTTAAATTATCAAACATCAACATTGTAATTTAACTTTGTAATCCTATCTTAATGCTTTATTGTGCTTTAGATATTCTTAACATTGATGCTATGTAAACAATCTGATCAAACCGATTATCACTCACGATATCGCGCTCCGGGAACCTTCCGCCCGACGGGGACTCCGATCCAACCCCGCCGGCCCGGGGTGTGATAATGCTTATCAACCCAAAAATATTATTGACACAATTTAATAAAAATAAATGGGCTAATAAAACTCACCTAGAGTGTGCTTGGGTTATCAAAGGCTTAGTAATCATGGAACAACTTGGCCTTATGCAAAGATAATGACCTAAATAAGATAATCACATTAATCATATTATTTAACCAACCATTTTATGGACTCATAAATACCTTTGATTTAGCACAATGGTTTAGTATGTGTACATTCAGAGGCGACCCTAAAAGTTGAAGTGTTCTGGACAAGCCGGGAAAAAAGGCCCCTATAGAGTTCAAATATAAAAACAAACATTTATATGAATGATAAGTGACAACTAATGTTAAAAGAATAGATTATAAATATAACACAATCATAGTATTAAAAATATATATCATAATAGTTAATTAACCAATAATTCGTGAAGCTCTTCTAATATTTTTCATAAAAAATTGGTTTTGATCAGCTTTTCGCAGTTTATCTCCCTAAGATTTGCCCTCGATAGTTATTTGTAACCTTTCGTTTTTTTGGTTAATAAATTCAAAAGAAAATATTGTCAAATTTTAATAAAAGAAAGTTGTGGATTCTTTTGATTTCCTAAACACACATACACATACACAAACATATATATATATATATATATATAAATTAATATAATAGGAATATAATATGAATACATAAGTTATATCTAATAATATGAAAATTTTTAAGATTTAATCAGTTCAAACATGAACAGATTTAATAAAACATGTTAATAAGTACTTTATAACATTGGTTATAAACATCTATGTGTGTCTGTATAGGAATCGTGTAAATAATTGAGCTAGGATTAGCTTACACATATTTAAATTGTCAAAAAAGTTAAAAATAGTTAGCTTTATTTGTTTAAATCTAAATTGTAAATTTGTGTTTTTTTGGTTTTATATTTTTAAATATATATATATATATTAAAAATTTTATGCCACATAAAGGTCGGGTTTGCCTCAGAAAATGCCCCTGGGTACATTGAAATCTTAACATGTACCTTGTTTCATGTAAAATGTTAATTCGTTTTAAAATCCACTCATACTCCAAACTTTTGTCGTGTTGTTCAAACATGAGACACACTCTTTAATGTACATAGTACACATACTCACTTCCCGCATAAACAAGTAGCCAAAACCTTAAGAAATTAAATATTATTTGATGATGATCTTTTTCTTTTTCCTTTTATCATTATCTTTTCCTTATATGTATGGTATCCTATTTTGATTAATTCGCGATTAGTTGAATGACTCAATTGAAGTTTTCATCTATCAAAACTCTAGATGGTACCAGAGCGGTTAATCAATTAGATGCAACCCTTATAGCCTCAAACCAACATCATGGCTGGAGATAATGAAACCCCGAAGAAGAACGATGGGGTCAAATCAGAAATTGAGTCCAACTCACCCTACTTTATTCACGCTTCCGATACGTACACAAGGCAATTACACGTAAACGATCTAGTAATCGAAAACTACAACGATTGGTCTCAGGAGATGACAAATTTCTTGCTTGCCAAGAACAAGGTTGGATTGGTATATGTTTTAATTCCGAAACCAAAAGAAAATTCAGAAATATACATGGCATGGATGCAATATGATACAATGGTTAAAGGATGGTTAATGAATGCAATGGAGAAAACCATTGGGGGATATGTTAAATATGCCAACACAACCATAGAAATTTGGTCCGATCTTCAAGAAAGGTTTGGAAAAGAACCTGATCCACGAGCTTATGAGTTAAACCAATCATTGTCGATTACATGCGAAGAAAGGTTGCTGGTATCTACCTATTACACAAAGCTTCGAAGGTTGTGGGATGAGATTCAAACCATTTTGCCTACACCTCGTTGTACTTGTGGAAGCTATTCATGTGATTTATGGAAAAGAATGAACGAGTTTAAAGAAAAGGAGTGACTGTATGAATTTCTTATGGGTCTAGATGTTGATTTCTAAACAATAAGAACTCAAGTTTTGTTCATGAAGCCGAACCCTACCCTGGGAGAGGCATATAGATTGGTATCTGAGGATGAAAAACAGAGAGCTGCATCATCCATGAGAAATTTACAATCTGAAGTTGATGCTTTTCAAACTTACGGGCATGACGTCGATATGGAGGGGTTCTTTCGCCTCGAAACAAACAACACGAAAGGGAATAAAACATAGTATAATTGGTGTTGTTGAACATTGTACCCACTATGATTGGGATGGACATAAAAAGGAATGGATGTTTCAAGATAGTCGGTTATCCATATTGGTGGCTAGGAAAAGGAATTGGAGCAAATAAGATGCAAACGAGATGGCAAATGAATTGGAGCATGTTTCAGAAAATGAAGATTCGACTGATGGTAATACCCTTGATTTGTCATTTCATTCATTGGATGAACTTCACACTAATAATCATGTTGATGAAATTGACTTGGGGCATGGGCTTCAACTTGAAAATCCTCCTAAATATAAACGAGTAGGTTCACAACCACAATACTTGAAATACTTTCATGTGAATCTCCATCTATCCGTTTGACCACTCGAGACCCATGCCAGGATAGCAATCCTTGACGGTACACCCCCTTTCTCATTATGTTTCGTATGATAAATTTTCCACTTGTCACAAAGCCTTTTAAGTTGCTATCAGTTCTAACAAAGAACCAAATGTGATATTTGTCACGATTTTATACTTCGACTAAACGTTGATATACAAGATATTAACTAAAGTTGATGTAATTAAAAAAATCTAATATAATATGGTTAGAAACACATCGAGGTTATTAACCAAAATGACACCTATGAACACTAAAATGTTTAAACATAAAGCGTGACAAATTAAGAACAATAGTAAGTTAAACCCAATTAAATAAACCTCAATTTCAAATTACGGACACGCTTGAAATTATAAAGTAAATGTTGTAAAATTTTTTTTGAACAACAAATTTCCTCCACCTTTTGTCCACTATGGGACTAAAACCCTCAACCTATTATAGGGAGGACACCTTAACCACACCTTGGTACCACTGGGACAAATGCCATTTGGTAGTAAATGTTTTAATTAACCTAAAACATATGCATTGAACATTATAATTGGTAAGTTAATGAGTCAGAACCTAGTCGGAGTTATACATTAACACAAAGCACATACATAAACTAAGATGATGTTTCATTCATTTCATAAAGAGTTCTAAGCACGGTTTATATCATTTAAATTCTAATTAATTCCCATGGAAACTTTGTAAATTCATGAAATGTATGATTACATCTCTTTCAAATAGATTAATGTTTCAGAATTTAATAGCTATGAAGGATTGTTTTTGAATTAAACTGAAAAGCAAATTTAATACATGTAGTAATTGGTGGCCAAGAAAATATTAAGACATGGCATTCGATCGTTCCCTATCGCACTCACAAACAATGAACTACACCTACCGCCACGATCTGAGTACCAAAAACCATCGGTGCAGCGATTTTTGGTCGGAAGCCAACCGGTTACCGTCAAGGAATAACACTTGCTCCCACTAATTACTTGGATAATCTCGTGCACATCAAACATCCTTCCTTGGAAACTCGTGGCTGAATGTTTATCGCCACGAACGAAGCCGTCGATTGTGACCGAAGCACACCACCATTGATTGTCGGTTGTTCTTCACGACGCAACGGGTTGCATTTTTATTTAAATCTTTAAAGTAGCACCATGAGCTTTTGACCAATTACAATCATGACCTGATGTATTTTTTTTGTATGTTTGTTGAGTGAAATCTGATAATGATGCATAAATATCTAAACTTTAAAGTAACATCATGAGCTTTTGAATAATTACAATCACGCCCTGATGTATTATGCCATCGGTTGTGCTGTGACATCAAAGACTTTTGATAAAGCAATGCAAGATCCTTTGTGGGTGGATGCGATGAAGAAAGAAATTCAAGAATTAGAAGCAAATAAAACTTGGTCTCTCGAAGAACATCTGACAGGTAAAAGAGTAATTGATTGAAAATGGGTTTATAAGATAAAATATAAACCAAATGGAAAATTTGAATGATACAAGGCACGTCTTGTGGATAAAGGTTTCACACAGCTCACATGAGTAGATTGTCATGATACTTTCGCTCTCGTTGCCAAACTCGTTACACTCTGAACGTTCCTCACAATTACTATAAAAAGGTTTGGTTGATCACTTAGTTAATGTCAAAAATAAATTCCTTTATGGATGCTTGCAAGAAGAAGTATATATAAAGATCCCATAGGGTTTTCCCAAGTTTAATGATATGAGAGTTTGTCAGATCAAAAAAAATCCTCATATGGTTTGAAACAAGCCTCACGAAGTTTTTATCACAAGTTCACTACTGTTCTTTTAGAAATTATCTTCCAACAATCCAATGTTGATCATTCTCTTTTCACATGTATAGAGAATGACTTGTTTGTGGATGTTCTAATGTGTGGAAAATGTTGTGGTTATGGGCGATCATGTCACAAAAATCAATCAAACTATCCCAAAAAAAAATTAGCATAAAAAATCTTGGCCCATTAAATTATTTTCTAGGAATTGAAGTGGCCCCAAACAGTTGATGTGTTGGTTCTTAGTCAATGCAAGTATACCACGGATATTTTGGATGACAGTGGTTTCCTTGGTTGTAGGCCGAGTCCATTTCCAATGAAGCAAATTCTTATACTTGATTCTTGTCTCGAAAGTGAAAATGTGGATGCTACATACTACAACAGTCTTGTGGGATGTTTATTATATTTACAAGCAACTCGGCCTCCCATTTTGTATTATCTCAACATCCTAAATCAATTTGTTTCAGATCCACGTAAAGAACACATGGATGCAACTACTCGAATCTTGCACTATTTAAAAAGCACCCTGGGTCAAGGTATTCTTTTACCTAAGAAAGGTGGTTTTACATTAGTAGGGTATTGTGACTCTGATTGTTTGGGTTGCAGTTTTACCTGTTGTTCCAGGACATGCTATGTTCTTTTATTAAGAGGGGCACCAATATCTTGGAAGATTAAGAAGCAATCTGTTGCTTCTTGATCCTCTACTGAAACAGAATATCGAGCCATGA
The DNA here is from genome assembly GCA_009363875.1 of Mikania micrantha. Taxonomy (NCBI): domain Eukaryota; kingdom Viridiplantae; phylum Streptophyta; class Magnoliopsida; order Asterales; family Asteraceae; genus Mikania; species Mikania micrantha. The sequence continues at coordinate 40,005,099 of CM018692.1, forward strand.
CTTCCATAGTTAGTGAGATTTTATGGCTTTGCTAGTTACTCATAGTCTTACAAGTCCCTATCACTTGTCCCATGCCTTTGTTTTGTGATAATCTTGTTGCTCGTCATATTGCAAATAATCTAGTTTTCTATGGGCAAACTAAACATTTGGTGATGGATTGCTATTTCGCTTGAGAGCAAGTGGAGTGTAACACCCCGACCGATGGCGGAAACGTCGGGATGCCACGAGGGATGTGAAGATTGTTCAAAAGCTCGTGGGCATCTAAATCAAATCATCATATAACATTCAATCAACCAAATTAATTACACAAAAATCATGTACATCATGAAATAGTTACATCAATTACAAAAGAGAATTAACTATTTAACTAAATTCAAGTCGCCAGAATTTCAGTTAATTAGCTAAGTCCAAGATCCTATATGATGATGTCCAAAATAGAAGAGATCGTCTTCTTCAACCTACTTGTCTTCGTTTACTGAAACATGTAAGAAAATCAAGCGTCAACTACAAAGTAGTTGGTGAGTAATCATAAGTTTTTATACTTAAAAGGTTTTATAAAATGAATTTAAGAGTTTAAGTTTAAAAATGGTTTTATAAAAGGTTTAGATAAAATGAGTATAAATGCTTATGATTTTCTGAGAAAATCCACAAGAATACCTGTATGAGATAATCCAACCAATTTCCAAACTCATCAATCAAACACATACACAAACACATAATCACATATCCAATCAGTCATAGTCAATCGTAGATAATCATAGTCAATCATAGATAATCAAACCACAAAACCAATCAACCAATCTCAACATCAATATTCTCAAATAATATCTGTGACTATACATGGTCATTATGTAATTAACATAAGTTAAAAAAAATGATCCATGGAGTGGAAGCTATCCACGTGACAATACATGAAACCAATGCAATTAACCAAGGTCAAAGGCATTGTTTAACGGAGTTATGATAATCCAAGTGGCTATACATGTAATCTTTGTTATTGACCAAAGTCAATAACAATCTTTACACGGATGTGGTAACCCACGTGACAATACATGTGATCATTGCGTATAACTGAGGTCATCAGCAATGCCACACGGAGTTTTAATAATCAATGTAAATCCATAATATAAATATCATGTTGATAAACTGGTATTATCCTTGTGTTATCAAATAATATTTGAAATTTGGTATACATGTTTCACCTCCGAGTTTTAAAACAAAACAGTTTAAAGAAAGGGAGGTTATGAGAACTCACCTGAATCCTTAAAATCAGTGTTCGTGTAATATGCGCGCTCGCGTATGTGAAATCCAAACAAATCAATAATCTGTAATTTAATATGTGTTCATGTTCATAAGTATATGCATTTCATTATCAGTAAGTGTCCATCTATGTTCATTTAACTCCTAAGCATTCATTAACTTAGTTGGTTCAATCTAAGTTAAAATAGTATACTTAGCATTTTATAAATGTTCTCATTAAAATATAGTTTAGACTTGTTAAGTTTTAACTATCTTGAAATGAGAACCGTGTTATGAGATTACCTATGTATGTCATAGGCACTCATAACCATCCATTTATTTATGCATGTACGATCTCATTAGAACCAACCACCACACTTTAAGTCATTACATTTTAGTCCATGTTTGAATAACGCAAGTTTAAATTGTGCTAATAGGATATCCAATGTATATAAATCTAAAATATTGAGTTTCATATTTATAAAGTAAAAAGGTGGTGGTTGTTGTAGTTTCTCGTGCATGCATGAATATATATGTGTTTGTATGTATATGATCACGTTACCTCATTTATTACTAATCCTTTAGTTAAACCGAGATTAGGTTTTCATCCTCTTAGGAGCAGCGAACCTTTTTACATAGGTTCGGCTCCAACTGGTTGCATGACTAGGTTAGAAGGTTTGGCTAGCTAATGGTTCGGCCATCTCCCGGTTCGTAGCTCACCCCTAGGTTCGGCCAATACAATGGTTCGGCTAAATAGAAAGCCCTTAGGTTCGGCCAGCAAATGAACAAGGTTCGGCCCATGAAGGTTCGTGATCCACAAGGTTCGGTTCCTATAGTTCATGGCTCATGGGGTTCGTGGGTAACATGCAGGCTCGTTCAAGGTTCGCTGCAACACATTGGGTTCGGCCGAAAGGTTCGTTCATCCACTGGCTAGCTCAAAAGGTTCGTGGTACAGTAGACTCCATGGGTTCGTCAGGCTCAAGAAAGATTCGGCTGGTGCTAGGGTTCGGCCACCTGATAACTTTTCCCGCTCAGTGAAGGTTCGGCTAGGTGTTAACAGGTTCGCCCCTGTTGAATCGTGAACCAGCAATCCCCACATCATCATCTTCGAGTTTTTCGGATTCTAAGATCATCCAAGGTATCCCTTATGTCACTGCTAACTCGTTTATCAAGTTTTTATAACCCTAATCTCGTTTGAAGGTTGGTAACAAGATCATATTAAGTTTATTTGTAAAACCGAAAAGAAAACAGTAGCTTTACCTCAAATCAGTTGCTAAAAGTTGGATTTCTTTGTATCCTCTTGTTCCTCTCGATCACACGAACGCGTAGGCGCCAAGATCTCGTGATTTCGTTGGGTAACGAGGAAGATAAGCTAGAGAGAAGATGGAGGTCTTGTGGGTGACGAATTTGCTAGGTAGAGAGAGAGTGGGTGCTTTGCAAATGAAGAAGAAAGAAAAGAAATGGGTTCTTATAGCCCGGTTAATCCCCGCGTGCTCGGTCTCGTTTATTTCGCGAAAAATTACAATTAAATGCTCGGTTTTTCTCGTGAATACAATTAAAACATTAAAGTGTTTGAATGTTCATATTTCATTCCAATAAAATAAATTTAAATAAAATCGTTTAAAATAAAATATCTCTGTTTATTTTCGTTAAATCAATCATTCAAATAAATTAATTTATTCGATTTTGTTTTAGGTCGTGATTCCTAATAAACGTTTTCAGTTTCTAATATTTAATTTTATATCGTTTGACATTATCTAATTATCTCGTCGAGACGCGTTACTCACGTACGTATTCGTAAAGATCGTCACCTTTGCGAATCCGACGCTCGTACCGTATTTCGATTTGATTTATTAATTATGGAATATCGTTTCAGAATATTATTCTTAATAATTATATTCATGTGAATCGTCACCCACGCGAATACATTATTAAGTTAATATTTCTAAATTAATATCCGCGTTTAACTTACATTCGTAACCTCACCATCGCGTATTTAATTCCAGTCATACTTCCATTATTTTATTAACTTTAATATTATCTCCCCAAACCAAAACCCACTAAACCCTAGTCACTGACACATCCATAATAGACCGAAATATGCATATGTATAGGGCATATGTAAGGGTCAGTTGCAACTGCCCTAGCCACCGTCCCACCGCTATTTCGATAAACCATGATCATGTGTCCTTGACTATGTTTAGTAACCAAACAACAACCAACTCTTAATCCCCTTTCCATTTCCAACCCAAATCCATACTCATCAACAATATAAATGCGATAAACTCTCTGGTTCTGTTTAGTTGAGTTACAACTAAACTTCCCATGGTTTACGCGTATAATATGTTCTAAACATGTATACCAGTAACAATGATAATCATCAAAAATGTGTCAATATTAATAATTACAAAATCTCAGGTCGTAACAGTGAATCGTACAGATGTACGGATGTACGGACGACCGGATGTACAGTGATGTTACAGTCTCCCCTAGTTCAAGGAATTTCGTCCCGAAATTCAACTTGGAGTGACCGTAGTAAATAAATGTGGGTACTTAAGCTTCATCTGATCTTCCCGCTCCCAGGTGAATTCTGGACCCCGCTTCGATTTCCAACGTACTTTGACAATTGGAATTCTACTGCGTTTGAGCTTTTTAACCTCACGATCCATTATCTCCACTGGTCTTTCAACAAAATGCATGGTATCATCGACGCGAATGTCATCGAGTGGTACCTGAAGATCCAGATCAGCTAAGCACTTTCTCAGATTGGACACGTGAAACGTCGGGTGCACGTTACTTAGTTCAGTTGGAAGTTCTAACTTGTAAGCAACCTTCCCGATCCGTTTGAGGATCTTAAAAGGGCCAACATATCGTGGAGCAAGTTTACCTTTCTTTCCGAATCGGACAACGCCCTTCCAAGGCGACACCTTAAGTAATACCATATCCCCAACTTCAAACTCTAAAGGTTTTCGTCGTTTATCCGCATAACTCTTCTGTTGACTGCATGCAGGTACCAGATTGTCGCGGATCTGGCATATCTTGTCAGTCGTCTCCTGAATAATCTCGGGACCAGTGATCTGCGATTCGCCGACCTCGGTCCAACAAATAGGTGACCGACATTTCCTGCCATAAAGAGCTTCAAACGGTGCCATACCAATGCTAGCGTGATAACTGTTGTTATACGAGAACTCTACCAATGGTAAATGGCTATCCCAATTGCCACCGAAATCAATGACACAAGCTCTCAACATGTCTTTAATGTCTTAATCGTTCGCTCCGTCTGTCCATCCGTTTGAGGATGATAGGCAGTGCTAAGATCCAGTCTTGTTCTAAAGGCTTCATGAAGTGATTCCCAAAATCGTGCCGTGAAACGAGCATCACGATCCGATATTATGCTTAGGGGAATACCATGTCGGCTAATGATCTCATCAACGTAGATACGAGCTAACTTTCGCACAGGGTAAGTTTCACCTATCGGTAAGAAATGGGCCGACTTGGTCAATCTATCAACAATTACCCAAATGCTATCTTTACCGTTGGTGGTCCGTGGGAGTTTGGTAATAAAATCCATGGAGATATTCTCCCACTTCCACATAGGTATTTCCGGTTGTAATAACAATCCTGAAGGTCGCTGGTGTTCTGCCTTGACTTTAGCACAGTTAAGGCACTTAGACACATATTCAGCAATATCCTTCTTCATTCCAGGCCACCAGTACAAGCCCCTAAGGTCTTGATACATCTTATCAGAGCCTGGATGGATTGAGTAACGAGACTTATGAGCTTCATCCGTAATCACCATCCTGAGATCACCCCTGTTCGGTATCCATCACCGATTCAAATAATACATTAATCCATCATCTTTAGTTTCCAATAAAATTTCAGCCCCGCAAGACATTTCATTTTTCAAGTCATCTTGAGCTAATGAGTGTTGTTGGGCCGTGAGAACATCATTACGGAGACTAGAGTGCACTCGGACTCTATGGATCTGAACTAAGCGCATCTGCTACTACATTCGCTTTACCAGGGTGGTAGCGAATTTCACAGTCATAATCGTTCAACAGTTCAACCCATCTCCGTTGTCTCATATTAAGCTCCTTTTGATTGAGAATATGTTGAAAACTTTTATGATCAGTAAACACTACACACTTAGTGCCATAAAGATAATGTCTCCATATCTTCAAGGCAAACACGACTGCGCCAAATTCCAAGTCGTGTGTAGTGTAGTTCTTCTCGTGAATCTTCAGTTGTCTTGATGCATAGGCTACAACCTTTCCCTGTTGCATGAGAACACAACCGAGACCTAAGTTGGATGCATCACAATAAACCACAAAATCATCGTTTCCATCAGGCAGTGTTAAGACAGGAGCATCACAAAGTTTCTGCTTCAAAGTCTGAAACGCCTCTTCTTGCTTCGGTCCCCACTCATATGGTTTATTCTTTTGAGTCAAAGAAGTAAGCAGGACAGCAATCCTGAAGAAATTCGAGATGAACCGCCGATAGTAACCGGCGAGTCCAAGAAACGATCGAATCTCCGTCGGTGTCTTCGGTGTACTCCAATTCTTCACCGCATCAATCTTTGCTGGATCCACGTGAACACCATATTCGTTGACTATGTGCCCCAAGAATTGAACTTCCTTAAGCCAAAATTCACATTAAGAGAATTTGGCATACAGTCGCTCTTCTCTTAGGATCTCCAAAACCAACTTAAGGTGTTTCTCGTGTTCTTCTTTGGTCTTTGAGTAGATCAAAATATCATCAATGAATACAATCACAAATTTATCCAAGTATGGCCTGCAAACACGGTTCATGAGATCCATGAAAACCGCACGTGCATTGGTAAGGCCGAAGGGCATTACCAGAAACTCATAATGGCCATATCTCGTTCTAAAAGCAGTCTTGGGAATATCATCATCATGTACGCGAAGCAGATGATACCCAGACCTAAGATCGATCTTTGAAAACCATGCCGATCCTTGAAGCTGATCGAAGAGATCATCGATGCACGGCAGTGGATATCGATTCTTGATTGTAAGTTTTTTTAATTCGCGATAGTCAATGCACGTTCGGAATGACCCATCCTTCTTCTTGACAAACAGGACCGGTGCACCCCATGGCGAATGGCTCGGGCGAATGAATCCTTTATTAGTAAGTTCCTGTAGCTGGCTCGCCAATTCTTGCAACTCTGAAGGTGCAAGTCTGTAGGGAGCTTTGGCGACAGGATTCGCACCAGGTACTAAGTCGATTCGAAACTCTACTTGTCGTTCTGGTGGAAGACCCGGCAAATCATCTGGAAATACTTCTGGAAAATCCCGTATCACTGGAACATCTTCAATTTTCTTTCCTTTCTCTTTCTTCTCCACAATGTGAGCTAAAAATGCAATACATTTCTTCCTAAGGTACTTGTGTGCTTTAGTGCATGACATAAGCTTAAGACCTTTGCTAGAAGTTTCTCCAAATACTCTTAGAGTTTCGCCAGAAGGTAAGGGGATACGTATGTATTTCTCATGGCAAACTATTTCCGCTCTGTGGGTATGCCCTATATATAAGCATACCGAGTTGGATGATACAGGTGGTGTTAATGAGATTAGGGTTGTTACCTAGGGGAATACTAGAATGCTTTTGGGGGATTATCATAAACTTCTAAACACGATGCTTGTTAAACTCATATTGAAACTAATACATACAAATAACATAGACTTGGAAACTTTGATTCAATAAACAAAAGCTACTTTTCACATACTAAAACTACATGAACTCACCAACCATTGTGTTGACCTTGTTTTCTTACATGCTTTCTCAGGTGACGCACAGGTATAAGCTAAGGTTCAGAATTTTGCATGCTAGGTAGCCCCACTAGAGGACCCAGCAGACTTTTGAAGAGCACATCTTTTGTAGTTAAAACGAATCTCTTTTGATATCTTGTACAGATACAAGATAGAAACATTCGATTCTTTTGGATAGGTTTACTTGGTTAAATTATCAAACATCAACATTGTAATTTAACTTTGTAATCCTATCTTAATGCTTTATTGTGCTTTAGATATTCTTAACATTGATGCTATGTAAACAATCTGATCAAACCGATTATCACTCACGATATCGCGCTCCGGGAACCTTCCGCCCGACGGGGACTCCGATCCAACCCCGCCGGCCCGGGGTGTGATAATGCTTATCAACCCAAAAATATTATTGACACAATTTAATAAAAATAAATGGGCTAATAAAACTCACCTAGAGTGTGCTTGGGTTATCAAAGGGCTTAGTAATCATGGAACAACTTGGCCTTATGCAAAGATAATGACCTAAATAAGATAATCACATTAATCATATTATTTAACCAACCATTTTATGGACTCATAAATACCTTTGATTTAGCACAATGGTTTAGTATGTGTACATTCAGAGGCGACCCTAAAAGTTGAAGTGTTCTGGACAAGCCGGGAAAAAAGGCCCCTATAGAGTTCAAATATAAAAACAAACATTTATATGAATGATAAGTGACAACTAATGTTAAAAGAATAGATTATAAATATAACACAATCATAGTATTAAAAATATATATCATAATAGTTAATTAACCAATAATTCGTGAAGCTCTTCTAATATTTTTCATAAAAAATTGGTTTTGATCAGCTTTTCGCAGTTTATCTCCCTAAGATTTGCCCTCGATAGTTATTTGTAACCTTTCGTTTTTTTGGTTAATAAATTCAAAAGAAAATATTGTCAAATTTTAATAAAAGAAAGTTGTGGATTCTTTTGATTTCCTAAACACACATACACATACACAAACATATATATATATATATATATATAAATTAATATAATAGGAATATAATATGAATACATAAGTTATATCTAATAATATGAAAATTTTTAAGATTTAATCAGTTCAAACATGAACAGATTTAATAAAACATGTTAATAAGTACTTTATAACATTGGTTATAAACATCTATGTGTGTCTGTATAGGAATCGTGTAAATAATTGAGCTAGGATTAGCTTACACATATTTAAATTGTCAAAAAAGTTAAAAATAGTTAGCTTTATTTGTTTAAATCTAAATTGTAAATTTGTGTTTTTTTGGTTTTATATTTTTAAATATATATATATATATTAAAAATTTTATGCCACATAAAGGTCGGGTTTGCCTCAGAAAATGCCCCTGGGTACATTGAAATCTTAACATGTACCTTGTTTCATGTAAAATGTTAATTCGTTTTAAAATCCACTCATACTCCAAACTTTTGTCGTGTTGTTCAAACATGAGACACACTCTTTAATGTACATAGTACACATACTCACTTCCCGCATAAACAAGTAGCCAAAACCTTAAGAAATTAAATATTATTTGATGATGATCTTTTTCTTTTTCCTTTTATCATTATCTTTTCCTTATATGTATGGTATCCTATTTTGATTAATTCGCGATTAGTTGAATGACTCAATTGAAGTTTTCATCTATCAAAACTCTAGATGGTACCAGAGCGGTTAATCAATTAGATGCAACCCTTATAGCCTCAAACCAACATCATGGCTGGAGATAATGAAACCCCGAAGAAGAACGATGGGGTCAAATCAGAAATTGAGTCCAACTCACCCTACTTTATTCACGCTTCCGATACGTACACAAGGCAATTACACGTAAACGATCTAGTAATCGAAAACTACAACGATTGGTCTCAGGAGATGACAAATTTCTTGCTTGCCAAGAACAAGGTTGGATTGGTATATGTTTTAATTCCGAAACCAAAAGAAAATTCAGAAATATACATGGCATGGATGCAATATGATACAATGGTTAAAGGATGGTTAATGAATGCAATGGAGAAAACCATTGGGGGATATGTTAAATATGCCAACACAACCATAGAAATTTGGTCCGATCTTCAAGAAAGGTTTGGAAAAGAACCTGATCCACGAGCTTATGAGTTAAACCAATCATTGTCGATTACATGCGAAGAAAGGTTGCTGGTATCTACCTATTACACAAAGCTTCGAAGGTTGTGGGATGAGATTCAAACCATTTTGCCTACACCTCGTTGTACTTGTGGAAGCTATTCATGTGATTTATGGAAAAGAATGAACGAGTTTAAAGAAAAGGAGTGACTGTATGAATTTCTTATGGGTCTAGATGTTGATTTCTAAACAATAAGAACTCAAGTTTTGTTCATGAAGCCGAACCCTACCCTGGGAGAGGCATATAGATTGGTATCTGAGGATGAAAAACAGAGAGCTGCATCATCCATGAGAAATTTACAATCTGAAGTTGATGCTTTTCAAACTTACGGGCATGACGTCGATATGGAGGGGTTCTTTCGCCTCGAAACAAACAACACGAAAGGGAATAAAACATAGTATAATTGGTGTTGTTGAACATTGTACCCACTATGATTGGGATGGACATAAAAAGGAATGGATGTTTCAAGATAGTCGGTTATCCATATTGGTGGCTAGGAAAAGGAATTGGAGCAAATAAGATGCAAACGAGATGGCAAATGAATTGGAGCATGTTTCAGAAAATGAAGATTCGACTGATGGTAATACCCTTGATTTGTCATTTCATTCATTGGATGAACTTCACACTAATAATCATGTTGATGAAATTGACTTGGGGCATGGGCTTCAACTTGAAAATCCTCCTAAATATAAACGAGTAGGTTCACAACCACAATACTTGAAATACTTTCATGTGAATCTCCATCTATCCGTTTGACCACTCGAGACCCATGCCAGGATAGCAATCCTTGACGGTACACCCCCTTTCTCATTATGTTTCGTATGATAAATTTTCCACTTGTCACAAAGCCTTTTAAGTTGCTATCAGTTCTAACAAAGAACCAAATGTGATATTTGTCACGATTTTATACTTCGACTAAACGTTGATATACAAGATATTAACTAAAGTTGATGTAATTAAAAAAATCTAATATAATATGGTTAGAAACACATCGAGGTTATTAACCAAAATGACACCTATGAACACTAAAATGTTTAAACATAAAGCGTGACAAATTAAGAACAATAGTAAGTTAAACCCAATTAAATAAACCTCAATTTCAAATTACGGACACGCTTGAAATTATAAAGTAAATGTTGTAAAATTTTTTTTGAACAACAAATTTCCTCCACCTTTTGTCCACTATGGGACTAAAACCCTCAACCTATTATAGGGAGGACACCTTAACCACACCTTGGTACCACTGGGACAAATGCCATTTGGTAGTAAATGTTTTAATTAACCTAAAACATATGCATTGAACATTATAATTGGTAAGTTAATGAGTCAGAACCTAGTCGGAGTTATACATTAACACAAAGCACATACATAAACTAAGATGATGTTTCATTCATTTCATAAAGAGTTCTAAGCACGGTTTATATCATTTAAATTCTAATTAATTCCCATGGAAACTTTGTAAATTCATGAAATGTATGATTACATCTCTTTCAAATAGATTAATGTTTCAGAATTTAATAGCTATGAAGGATTGTTTTTGAATTAAACTGAAAAGCAAATTTAATACATGTAGTAATTGGTGGCCAAGAAAATATTAAGACATGGCATTCGATCGTTCCCTATCGCACTCACAAACAATGAACTACACCTACCGCCACGATCTGAGTACCAAAAACCATCGGTGCAGCGATTTTTGGTCGGAAGCCAACCGGTTACCGTCAAGGAATAACACTTGCTCCCACTAATTACTTGGATAATCTCGTGCACATCAAACATCCTTCCTTGGAAACTCGTGGCTGAATGTTTATCGCCACGAACGAAGCCGTCGATTGTGACCGAAGCACACCACCATTGATTGTCGGTTGTTCTTCACGACGCAACGGGTTGCATTTTTATTTAAATCTTTAAAGTAGCACCATGAGCTTTTGACCAATTACAATCATGACCTGATGTATTTTTTTTGTATGTTTGTTGAGTGAAATCTGATAATGATGCATAAATATCTAAACTTTAAAGTAACATCATGAGCTTTTGAATAATTACAATCACGCCCTGATGTATTATGCCATCGGTTGTGCTGTGACATCAAAGACTTTTGATAAAGCAATGCAAGATCCTTTGTGGGTGGATGCGATGAAGAAAGAAATTCAAGAATTAGAAGCAAATAAAACTTGGTCTCTCGAAGAACATCTGACAGGTAAAAGAGTAATTGATTGAAAATGGGTTTATAAGATAAAATATAAACCAAATGGAAAATTTGAATGATACAAGGCACGTCTTGTGGATAAAGGTTTCACACAGCTCACATGAGTAGATTGTCATGATACTTTCGCTCTCGTTGCCAAACTCGTTACACTCTGAACGTTCCTCACAATTACTATAAAAAGGTTTGGTTGATCACTTAGTTAATGTCAAAAATAAATTCCTTTATGGATGCTTGCAAGAAGAAGTATATATAAAGATCCCATAGGGTTTTCCCAAGTTTAATGATATGAGAGTTTGTCAGATCAAAAAAAATCCTCATATGGTTTGAAACAAGCCTCACGAAGTTTTTATCACAAGTTCACTACTGTTCTTTTAGAAATTATCTTCCAACAATCCAATGTTGATCATTCTCTTTTCACATGTATAGAGAATGACTTGTTTGTGGATGTTCTAATGTGTGGAAAATGTTGTGGTTATGGGCGATCATGTCACAAAAATCAATCAAACTATCCCAAAAAAAAATTAGCATAAAAAATCTTGGCCCATTAAATTATTTTCTAGGAATTGAAGTGGCCCCAAACAGTTGATGTGTTGGTTCTTAGTCAATGCAAGTATACCACGGATATTTTGGATGACAGTGGTTTCCTTGGTTGTAGGCCGAGTCCATTTCCAATGAAGCAAATTCTTATACTTGATTCTTGTCTCGAAAGTGAAAATGTGGATGCTACATACTACAACAGTCTTGTGGGATGTTTATTATATTTACAAGCAACTCGGCCTCCCATTTTGTATTATCTCAACATCCTAAATCAATTTGTTTCAGATCCACGTAAAGAACACATGGATGCAACTACTCGAATCTTGCACTATTTAAAAAGCACCCTGGGTCAAGGTATTCTTTTACCTAAGAAAGGTGGTTTTACATTAGTAGGGTATTGTGACTCTGATTGTTTGGGTTGCAGTTTTACCTGTTGTTCCAGGACATGCTATGTTCTTTTATTAAGAGGGGCACCAATATCTTGGAAGATTAAGAAGCAATCTGTTGCTTCTTGATCCTCTACTGAAACAGAATATCGAGCCATGACTTCCATAGTTAGTGAGATTTTATGGCTTTGCTAGTTACTCATAGTCTTACAAGTCCCTATCACTTGTCCCATGCCTTTGTTTTGTGATAATCTTGTTGCTCGTCATATTGCAAATAATCTAGTTTTCTATGGGCAAACTAAACATTTGGTGATGGATTGCTATTTCGCTTGAGAGCAAGTGGAGTGTAACACCCCGACCGATGGCGGAAACGTCGGGATGCCACGAGGGATGTGAAGATTGTTCAAAAGCTCGTGGGCATCTAAATCAAATCATCATATAACATTCAATCAACCAAATTAATTACACAAAAATCATGTACATCATGAAATAGTTACATCAATTACAAAAGAGAATTAACTATTTAACTAAATTCAAGTCGCCAGAATTTCAGTTAATTAGCTAAGTCCAAGATCCTATATGATGATGTCCAAAATAGAAGAGATCGTCTTCTTCAACCTACTTGTCTTCGTTTACTGAAACATGTAAGAAAATCAAGCGTCAACTACAAAGTAGTTGGTGAGTAATCATAAGTTTTTATACTTAAAAGGTTTTATAAAATGAATTTAAGAGTTTAAGTTTAAAAATGGTTTTATAAAAGGTTTAGATAAAATGAGTATAAATGCTTATGATTTTCTGAGAAAATCCACAAGAATACCTGTATGAGATAATCCAACCAATTTCCAAACTCATCAATCAAACACATACACAAACACATAATCACATATCCAATCAGTCATAGTCAATCGTAGATAATCATAGTCAATCATAGATAATCAAACCACAAAACCAATCAACCAATCTCAACATCAATATTCTCAAATAATATCTGTGACTATACATGGTCATTATGTAATTAACATAAGTTAAAAAAAATGATCCATGGAGTGGAAGCTATCCACGTGACAATACATGAAACCAATGCAATTAACCAAGGTCAAAGGCATTGTTTAACGGAGTTATGATAATCCAAGTGGCTATACATGTAATCTTTGTTATTGACCAAAGTCAATAACAATCTTTACACGGATGTGGTAACCCACGTGACAATACATGTGATCATTGCGTATAACTGAGGTCATCAGCAATGCCACACGGAGTTTTAATAATCAATGTAAATCCATAATATAAATATCATGTTGATAAACTGGTATTATCCTTGTGTTATCAAATAATATTTGAAATTTGGTATACATGTTTCACCTCCGAGTTTTAAAACAAAACAGTTTAAAGAAAGGGAGGTTATGAGAACTCACCTGAATCCTTAAAATCAGTGTTCGTGTAATATGCGCGCTCGCGTATGTGAAATCCAAACAAATCAATAATCTGTAATTTAATATGTGTTCATGTTCATAAGTATATGCATTTCATTATCAGTAAGTGTCCATCTATGTTCATTTAACTCCTAAGCATTCATTAACTTAGTTGGTTCAATCTAAGTTAAAATAGTATACTTAGCATTTTATAAATGTTCTCATTAAAATATAGTTTAGACTTGTTAAGTTTTAACTATCTTGAAATGAGAACCGTGTTATGAGATTACCTATGTATGTCATAGGCACTCATAACCATCCATTTATTTATGCATGTACGATCTCATTAGAACCAACCACCACACTTTAAGTCATTACATTTTAGTCCATGTTTGAATAACGCAAGTTTAAATTGTGCTAATAGGATATCCAATGTATATAAATCTAAAATATTGAGTTTCATATTTATAAAGTAAAAAGGTGGTGGTTGTTGTAGTTTCTCGTGCATGCATGAATATATATGTGTTTGTATGTATATGATCACGTTACCTCATTTATTACTAATCCTTTAGTTAAACCGAGATTAGGTTTTCATCCTCTTAGGAGCAGCGAACCTTTTTACATAGGTTCGGCTCCAACTGGTTGCATGACTAGGTTAGAAGGTTTGGCTAGCTAATGGTTCGGCCATCTCCCGGTTCGTAGCTCACCCCTAGGTTCGGCCAATACAATGGTTCGGCTAAATAGAAAGCCCTTAGGTTCGGCCAGCAAATGAACAAGGTTCGGCCCATGAAGGTTCGTGATCCACAAGGTTCGGTTCCTATAGTTCATGGCTCATGGGGTTCGTGGGTAACATGCAGGCTCGTTCAAGGTTCGCTGCAACACATTGGGTTCGGCCGAAAGGTTCGTTCATCCACTGGCTAGCTCAAAAGGTTCGTGGTACAGTAGACTCCATGGGTTCGTCAGGCTCAAGAAAGATTCGGCTGGTGCTAGGGTTCGGCCACCTGATAACTTTTCCCGCTCAGTGAAGGTTCGGCTAGGTGTTAACAGGTTCGCCCCTGTTGAATCGTGAACCAGCAATCCCCACATCATCATCTTCGAGTTTTTCGGATTCTAAGATCATCCAAGGTATCCCTTATGTCACTGCTAACTCGTTTATCAAGTTTTTATAACCCTAATCTCGTTTGAAGGTTGGTAACAAGATCATATTAAGTTTATTTGTAAAACCGAAAAGAAAACAGTAGCTTTACCTCAAATCAGTTGCTAAAAGTTGGATTTCTTTGTATCCTCTTGTTCCTCTCGATCACACGAACGCGTAGGCGCCAAGATCTCGTGATTTCGTTGGGTAACGAGGAAGATAAGCTAGAGAGAAGATGGAGGTCTTGTGGGTGACGAATTTGCTAGGTAGAGAGAGAGTGGGTGCTTTGCAAATGAAGAAGAAAGAAAAGAAATGGGTTCTTATAGCCCGGTTAATCCCCGCGTGCTCGGTCTCGTTTATTTCGCGAAAAATTACAATTAAATGCTCGGTTTTTCTCGTGAATACAATTAAAACATTAAAGTGTTTGAATGTTCATATTTCATTCCAATAAAATAAATTTAAATAAAATCGTTTAAAATAAAATATCTCTGTTTATTTTCGTTAAATCAATCATTCAAATAAATTAATTTATTCGATTTTGTTTTAGGTCGTGATTCCTAATAAACGTTTTCAGTTTCTAATATTTAATTTTATATCGTTTGACATTATCTAATTATCTCGTCGAGACGCGTTACTCACGTACGTATTCGTAAAGATCGTCACCTTTGCGAATCCGACGCTCGTACCGTATTTCGATTTGATTTATTAATTATGGAATATCGTTTCAGAATATTATTCTTAATAATTATATTCATGTGAATCGTCACCCACGCGAATACATTATTAAGTTAATATTTCTAAATTAATATCCGCGTTTAACTTACATTCGTAACCTCACCATCGCGTATTTAATTCCAGTCATACTTCCATTATTTTATTAACTTTAATATTATCTCCCCAAACCAAAACCCACTAAACCCTAGTCACTGACACATCCATAATAGACCGAAATATGCATATGTATAGGGCATATGTAAGGGTCAGTTGCAACTGCCCTAGCCACCGTCCCACCGCTATTTCGATAAACCATGATCATGTGTCCTTGACTATGTTTAGTAACCAAACAACAACCAACTCTTAATCCCCTTTCCATTTCCAACCCAAATCCATACTCATCAACAATATAAATGCGATAAACTCTCTGGTTCTGTTTAGTTGAGTTACAACTAAACTTCCCATGGTTTACGCGTATAATATGTTCTAAACATGTATACCAGTAACAATGATAATCATCAAAAATGTGTCAATATTAATAATTACAAAATCTCAGGTCGTAACAGTGAATCGTACAGATGTACGGATGTACGGACGACCGGATGTACAGTGATGTTACAGTCTCCCCTAGTTCAAGGAATTTCGTCCCGAAATTCAACTTGGAGTGACCGTAGTAAATAAATGTGGGTACTTAAGCTTCATCTGATCTTCCCGCTCCCAGGTGAATTCTGGACCCCGCTTCGATTTCCAACGTACTTTGACAATTGGAATTCTACTGCGTTTGAGCTTTTTAACCTCACGATCCATTATCTCCACTGGTCTTTCAACAAAATGCATGGTATCATCGACGCGAATGTCATCGAGTGGTACCTGAAGATCCAGATCAGCTAAGCACTTTCTCAGATTGGACACGTGAAACGTCGGGTGCACGTTACTTAGTTCAGTTGGAAGTTCTAACTTGTAAGCAACCTTCCCGATCCGTTTGAGGATCTTAAAAGGGCCAACATATCGTGGAGCAAGTTTACCTTTCTTTCCGAATCGGACAACGCCCTTCCAAGGCGACACCTTAAGTAATACCATATCCCCAACTTCAAACTCTAAAGGTTTTCGTCGTTTATCCGCATAACTCTTCTGTTGACTGCATGCAGGTACCAGATTGTCGCGGATCTGGCATATCTTGTCAGTCGTCTCCTGAATAATCTCGGGACCAGTGATCTGCGATTCGCCGACCTCGGTCCAACAAATAGGTGACCGACATTTCCTGCCATAAAGAGCTTCAAACGGTGCCATACCAATGCTAGCGTGATAACTGTTGTTATACGAGAACTCTACCAATGGTAAATGGCTATCCCAATTGCCACCGAAATCAATGACACAAGCTCTCAACATGTCTTTAATGTCTTAATCGTTCGCTCCGTCTGTCCATCCGTTTGAGGATGATAGGCAGTGCTAAGATCCAGTCTTGTTCTAAAGGCTTCATGAAGTGATTCCCAAAATCGTGCCGTGAAACGAGCATCACGATCCGATATTATGCTTAGGGGAATACCATGTCGGCTAATGATCTCATCAACGTAGATACGAGCTAACTTTCGCACAGGGTAAGTTTCACCTATCGGTAAGAAATGGGCCGACTTGGTCAATCTATCAACAATTACCCAAATGCTATCTTTACCGTTGGTGGTCCGTGGGAGTTTGGTAATAAAATCCATGGAGATATTCTCCCACTTCCACATAGGTATTTCCGGTTGTAATAACAATCCTGAAGGTCGCTGGTGTTCTGCCTTGACTTTAGCACAGTTAAGGCACTTAGACACATATTCAGCAATATCCTTCTTCATTCCAGGCCACCAGTACAAGCCCCTAAGGTCTTGATACATCTTATCAGAGCCTGGATGGATTGAGTAACGAGACTTATGAGCTTCATCCGTAATCACCATCCTGAGATCACCCCTGTTCGGTATCCATCACCGATTCAAATAATACATTAATCCATCATCTTTAGTTTCCAATAAAATTTCAGCCCCGCAAGACATTTCATTTTTCAAGTCATCTTGAGCTAATGAGTGTTGTTGGGCCGTGAGAACATCATTACGGAGACTAGAGTGCACTCGGACTCTATGGATCTGAACTAAGCGCATCTGCTACTACATTCGCTTTACCAGGGTGGTAGCGAATTTCACAGTCATAATCGTTCAACAGTTCAACCCATCTCCGTTGTCTCATATTAAGCTCCTTTTGATTGAGAATATGTTGAAAACTTTTATGATCAGTAAACACTACACACTTAGTGCCATAAAGATAATGTCTCCATATCTTCAAGGCAAACACGACTGCGCCAAATTCCAAGTCGTGTGTAGTGTAGTTCTTCTCGTGAATCTTCAGTTGTCTTGATGCATAGGCTACAACCTTTCCCTGTTGCATGAGAACACAACCGAGACCTAAGTTGGATGCATCACAATAAACCACAAAATCATCGTTTCCATCAGGCAGTGTTAAGACAGGAGCATCACAAAGTTTCTGCTTCAAAGTCTGAAACGCCTCTTCTTGCTTCGGTCCCCACTCATATGGTTTATTCTTTTGAGTCAAAGAAGTAAGCAGGACAGCAATCCTGAAGAAATTCGAGATGAACCGCCGATAGTAACCGGCGAGTCCAAGAAACGATCGAATCTCCGTCGGTGTCTTCGGTGTACTCCAATTCTTCACCGCATCAATCTTTGCTGGATCCACGTGAACACCATATTCGTTGACTATGTGCCCCAAGAATTGAACTTCCTTAAGCCAAAATTCACATTAAGAGAATTTGGCATACAGTCGCTCTTCTCTTAGGATCTCCAAAACCAACTTAAGGTGTTTCTCGTGTTCTTCTTTGGTCTTTGAGTAGATCAAAATATCATCAATGAATACAATCACAAATTTATCCAAGTATGGCCTGCAAACACGGTTCATGAGATCCATGAAAACCGCACGTGCATTGGTAAGGCCGAAGGGCATTACCAGAAACTCATAATGGCCATATCTCGTTCTAAAAGCAGTCTTGGGAATATCATCATCATGTACGCGAAGCAGATGATACCCAGACCTAAGATCGATCTTTGAAAACCATGCCGATCCTTGAAGCTGATCGAAGAGATCATCGATGCACGGCAGTGGATATCGATTCTTGATTGTAAGTTTTTTTAATTCGCGATAGTCAATGCACGTTCGGAATGACCCATCCTTCTTCTTGACAAACAGGACCGGTGCACCCCATGGCGAATGGCTCGGGCGAATGAATCCTTTATTAGTAAGTTCCTGTAGCTGGCTCGCCAATTCTTGCAACTCTGAAGGTGCAAGTCTGTAGGGAGCTTTGGCGACAGGATTCGCACCAGGTACTAAGTCGATTCGAAACTCTACTTGTCGTTCTGGTGGAAGACCCGGCAAATCATCTGGAAATACTTCTGGAAAATCCCGTATCACTGGAACATCTTCAATTTTCTTTCCTTTCTCTTTCTTCTCCACAATGTGAGCTAAAAATGCAATACATTTCTTCCTAAGGTACTTGTGTGCTTTAGTGCATGACATAAGCTTAAGACCTTTGCTAGAAGTTTCTCCAAATACTCTTAGAGTTTCGCCAGAAGGTAAGGGGATACGTATGTATTTCTCATGGCAAACTATTTCCGCTCTGTGGGTGGCTAACCAATCCATGCCTATGATAACATCAAAGCTACCAAGATGCATAGGTATAAGATCAATCGGGAAAACGTGATCATTTAAGTTCACAGTACATGCGATAATAACAGTGTCAATATCAATGGTGTTTCCGTCAGCCACCTCCACGTTAAACGGTTTATCTAAGTATGTACGTGTTCTACCAAGCAAGCATTCAAAATCATATGAAACAAAACTCCTATCGACACCAGAATCAAATGAGACAGATGCATAAGAGTTGTTGATCAGAAATGTACCGTTGACCACGTCCTGGTTGGCTTGAGCAGCTGGAGCATTCAGTTGGAACGCCCGGCCTCTTGTCACCCTCTGATTATTTCCAGTCAACTTTGGGCATTGATTTCTGAAGTGACCCACTTCACCACACTCGTAACAGGCTCTTGCATGTGCTTGAGGTACCTGGCGAACGGGTACAGCTGGAATAGGTTGTGCTTGAGGAGCTGGCAATGCAAGCGGTGCATGTTGCATCCTTTGTGCTTGCGGTGCACTCCGGCAAACATTAGCAAAATGGCCATACTTGCCACAGTTGTTGCAGACGCGACAAGGCAAGTTTGGCATGTGACGATATCTGCAAGTATTACATTGGGGAGTATTCCCAGTGTAATTTCTGACAGTGGTGTTGTTAGATGATTGCTGCGCAGACTTTGCAGCAGGAGCAGTGACCATGTAGTTTCTGGCCTTCCTCTTTTTGTTGCTGCTTTTGGATGAGCTGCCTTGTTCAGTCTTGACTTCAGTTGAAGCCTCTTTTGCAGCTGATTTGGTGTCGGTCTTCTTGAATCCTTTCCGAGTGAGTGTTCCAGCCTTCACGTGGTTATCAGTAAGTGTAGCAGATAAACGGATAGCAGCCTCCAGTGTGGTAGGGTTGCTACCATAGACTGTGTCCTGAATCTGCATAGGCAGACCGCCTATGTACTTCTCAATTGCTCTCTCTAGCGGTGTCACTAGATGAGGCCCCAACAGACTATACTCATGGAACTGAGTATTGTAGATTACGTTCTCCCCGCTGTCCTGCTTGAGCTCCCAGAACTCGGTCTCAAGCTTCCTCATCTCACTGCGAGGGCAAAATTCAGTGGTCATCAGATCCTTAACCTCTTTCCATGTTAGCGCTAGGGCGGCATCAACTCCCCTAGTTCGTTTCTCGCCATTCCACCAAGTCAGTGCTCTCTTTTGGAAAACACTGGTGGCATAGCGCACCTTCAAGTTCTCAGGATAGTCGCTGTTGATGAAGGTATTCTCCATGCTCTCAAACCACTGCAGTAGACCAGTGGCTACTTCAGCACCCGTGAACTTCAGAGGATTACAGGAGTTGAAATGCTTGAATGTGCAAGTTGGCGGATTTGCACCTCCTCTGTGTTGATTGATGTTCTGATTGGCCTGAGTCAATTGGTTCACCAATCCAGAGATAAGTGTTGCTATCTCTTGAATGCCGGAGTTGGCATTACTATTGTTAGCATCCCCATTGTTCGAGTCATCTTCGTTATGACGGCGCGGCGGCATGTTTCTGAGGAATTAGAAACATGTTACTACCGTTTACAACGTAATTCATACACACAATGGTCAAATGAGTTCATTTAGACAGTTAAGATTACATATAGGAACTATATTTTTCTCCTATTTGTCATTAAACTCATAACATTTATCAATTTCCTAAAATTACACTAAGTGTCCTAGTTGGTCATAACTAATATTAACTAACTATTCCTAAGTGCTATACATTCCCCACCCTATACCAACACTGACAACCTCCCGATGCAATGTAACAAGCTTATATATAGGGCATATGCAGAGGTAGATCGCAATCTCCCCTACACCGTCCCACCACCGTTTCATTGCACCACGATTATGCCCTTGTTAGCATTTAGAGTGTATCATGTATCTTACCATAGTCTCACTTCACAAACCTTTTCCTAAATAAGATAATTTTTGAGTGAAGTGGTCTCTAGTTCCCTTGAACAATTAGGCTCGTCTAATGTCTAAGTTCACCTGACATGTAGGTTTACCTATTTCTAAGTTCACCTAATGTCTAAGTTCACCTGACATTATAGTTCCCCTAATGTCTAAGTTCACTAAATTCCATAACAAATCTCAATGTCCGTAATCATCAATAAGGGTTCATATCATCACTGAGTGCTCTTATTGTCACTAAGTGTTCATATCCTCCCTATAAGTTATTCTCATCAAGCGTCCATACCATCACTAAGTGTTTGTATCATCACTATGCGTTTATATCATCACCAAGTGTCTATATTCCATCACTACTCGTTCATATCATTCGTTGATCCTATGCACCCTACGTGTCCAATCCGTGTGTTTCATAAGTGAATTTATAAGTGTTTATCAAGTGTGATCATCCATGAGTCAATCCAAACCACTCCAACAAACATACCATCAACCATAACCTTAAAGCAATTCCTAATAATATCCTAAGTTCCTGACACTGACAGACCCCCAATATACTACAAATGGTATATGTATAGGGCATATGTAAGGGTCAGTCGCAACTGCCCTAGCCAACATCCCACCACCTTTGTAGTATACTACGAGTGTGTCCTTGTCTGGAGATCAGAAAATCTATCAATTAATTCCTAAAGCAGATAATTTCCTAAGCAGTTAAGTTCTTAAACAGATAAGTGTCCCAAACGGGTAGTTCCCTTATTCCTCAATACTGATATCCACCCGATGTAATGTAAATAGTATATGTATAAGGCATATGATGAGGGTAGGTCGCAACTGCCCAAACCACCGTCCCACCACCTTTACAATACACCACGAGTATGTCCTTATTGAGTCATTAGGGCACAAGTAAGAAAATAATCAGTAAACAACATATATAAATCAGAGGTATAACAGGAGTCCAGTTAACATGTAATAAACACATAAGCATGAAATCCAGAATATACTAACTAGTGTATGAAATATTTCATACTAGGGTATCCTACGGTTATAGACTAAGTCAACCATTTCTAGTAACCTAATTCCCTATAACCCAGGCTCTGATACCAATCTGTAACACCCCGACCGATGGCGGAAACGTCGGGATGCCACGAGGGATGTGAAGATTGTTCAAAAGCTCGTGGGCATCTAAATCAAATCATCATATAACATTCAATCAACCAAATTAATTACACAAAAATAATGTACATCATGAAATAGTTACATCAATTACAAAAGAGAATTAACTATTTAACTAAATTTAAGTCACCAGAATTTCAGTTAATTAGCTAAGTCCAAGATCCTATATGATGATGTCCAAAATAGAAGAGATCCTCTTCTTCAACCTACTTGTCTTCGTTTCCTGAAACATGTAAGAAAATCAAGCGTCAACTACAAAGTAGTGGGTGAGTAATCATAAGTTTTTATACTTAAAAGGTTTTATAAAATGAATTTAAGAGTTTAAGTTTAAAAATGGTTTTATAAAAGGTTTAGATAAAATGAGTATAAATGCTTATGATTTTCTGAGAAAATCCACAAGAATACCTGTATGAGATAATCCAACCAATTTCCAAACTCATCAATCAAACACATACACAAACACATAATCACATATCCAATCAGTCATAGTCAATCGTAGATAATCATAGTCAATCATAGATAATCAAACCACAAAACCAATCAACCAATCTCAACATCAATATTCTCAAATAATATCTGTGACTATACATGGTCATTATGTAATTAACATAAGTTAAAAAAATGATCCATGGAGTGGAAGCTATCCACGTGACAATACATGAAACCAATGCAATTAACCAAGGTCAAAGGCATTGTTTCACGGAGTTATGATAATCCAAGTGGCTATACATGTAATCTTTGTTATTGACCAAAGTCAATAACAATCTTTACACGGATGTGGTAACCCACGTGACAATACATGTGATCATTGCGTATAACTGAGGTCATCAGCAATGCCACACGGAGTTTTAATAATCAATGTAAATCCATAATATAAATATCATGTTGATAAACTGGTATTATCCTTGTGTTATCAAATAATACTTGAAATTTGGTATACATGTTTCACCAACGAGTTTTAAAACAAAACAGTTTAAAGAAAGGAGGTTATGAGAACTCACCTGAATCCTTAAAATCAGTGTTCGTGTAATATGCGCTCTCGCGTATGTGAAATCCAAACAAATCAATAATCTGTAATTTAATATGTGTTCATGTTCATAAGTATATGCATTTCATTATCAATAAGTGTCCATCTATGTTCATTTAACTCCTAAGCATTCATTAACTTAGTTGGTTCAATCTAAGTTAAAATAGTATACTTAGCATTTTATAAATGTTCTCATTAAAATATAGTTTAGACTTGTTAAGTTTTAACAATCTTGAAATGAGAACCGTGTTATGAGATTACCTATGTATGTCATAGGCACTCATAACCATCCATTTATTTATGCATGTACGATCTCATTAGAACCAACCACCACACTCTAAGTCATTACATTTTAGTCCATGTTTGAATAACGCAAGTTTAAATTGTGCTAATAGGATATCCAATGTATATAAATCTAAAAATTGAGTTTCATATTTATAAAGTAAAAAGGTGGTGGTTGTTGTAGTTTCTCGTGCATGCATGAATATATATGTGTTTGTATGTATATGATCACGTTACCTCATTTATTACTAATCCTTTAGTTAAACCGAGATTAGGTTTTCATCCTCTTAGGAGCAGCGAACCTTTTTACATAGGTTCGGCTCCAACTGGTTGCATGACTAGGTTAGAAGGTTTGGCTAGCTAATGGTTCGGCCATCTCCCGGTTCGTAGCTCACCCCTAGGTTCGGCCAATACAATGGTTCGGCTAAATAGAAAGCCCTTAGGTTCGGCCAGCAAATGAACAAGGTTCGGCCCATGAAGGTTCGTGATCCACAAGGTTCGGTTCCTATAGTTCATGGCTCATGGGGTTCGTGGGTAACATGCAGGCTCGTTCAAGGTTCGCTGCAACACATTGGGTTCGGCCGAAAGGTTCGTTCATCCACTGGCTAGCTCAAAAGGTTCGTGGTACAGTAGACTCCATGGGTTCGTCAGGCTCAAGAAAGATTCGGCTGGTGCTAGGGTTCGGCCACCTGATAACTTGTCCCGCTCAGTGAAGGTTCGGCTAGGTGTTAACAGGTTCGCCCCTGTTGAACCGTGAACCAGCAATCCCCACATCATCATCTTCGAGTTTTTCGGATTCTAAGATCATCCAAGGTCTCCCTTATGTCACTGCTAACTCGTTTATCAAGTTTTTATAACCCTAATCTCGTTTGAAGGTTGGTAACAAGATCATATTAAGTTTATTTGTAAAACCGAAAAGAAAACAGTAGCTTTACCTCAAATCAGTTGCTAAAAGTTGGATTTCTTTGTATCCTCTTGTTCCTCTCGATCACACGAACGCGTAGGCGCCAAGATCTCGTGATTTCGTTGGGTAACGAGGAAGATAAGCTAGAGAGAAGATGGAGGTCTTGTGGGTGACGAATTTGCTAGGTAGAGAGAGAGTGGGTGCTTTGCAAATGAAGAAGAAAGAAAAGAAATGGGTTCTTATAGCCCGGTTAATCCCCGCGTGCTCGGTCTCGTTTATTTCGCGAAAAATTACAATTAAATGCTCGGTTTTTCTCGTGAATACAATTAAAACATTAAAGTGTTTGAATGTTCATATTTCATTCCAATAAAATAAATTTAAATAAAATCGTTTAAAATAAAATATCTCTGTTTATTTTCGTTAAATCAATCATTCAAATAAATTAATTTATTCGATTTTGTTTTAGGACGTGATTCCTAATAAACGTTTTCAGTTTCTAATATTTAATTTTATATCGTTTGACATTATCTAATTATCTCGTCGAGACGCGTTACTCACGTACGTATTCGTAAAGATCGTCACCTTTGCGAATCCGACGCTCGTACCGTATTTCGATTTGATTTATTAATTATGGAATATCGTTTCAGAATATTATTCTTAATAATTATATTCGTGTGAATCGTCACCCACGCGAATACATTATTAAGTTAATATTTCTAAATTAATATCCGCGTTTAACTTACATTCGTAACCTCACCATCGCGTATTTAATTCCAGTCACACTTCCATTATTTTATTAACTTTAATATTATCTCCCCAAACCAAAACCCACTAAACCCTAGTCACTGACAAATCCATAATAGACCGAAATATGCATATGTATAGGGCATATGTAAGGGTCAGTTGCAACTGCCCTAGCCACCGTCCCACCGCTATTTCGATAAACCATGACCATGTGTCCTTGACTATGTTTAGTAACCAAACAACAACCAACTCTTAATCCCCTTTCCATTTCCAACCCAAATCCATACTCATCAACAATATAAATGCGATAAACTCTCTGGTTCTGTTTAGTTGAGTTACAACTAAACTTCACATGGTTTACGCGTATAATATGTTCTAAACATGTATACCGGTAACAGTGATAATCATCAAAAATGTGTCAATATTAATAATTACAAAATCTCAGGTCGTAACAGTGAATCGTACGGATGTACGGACGACCGGAAGTACAGTGATGTTACAGTCTCCCCTAGTTAAAGGAATTTCGTCCCGAAATTCAACTTGGAGTGACCGTAGTAAATAAATGTGGGTACTTAAGCTTCATCTGATCTTCCCGCTCCCATGTGAATTCTGGGCCCCGCTTCGATTCCCAACGTACTTTGACAATTGGAATTCTACTGCGTTTGAGCTTTTTAACCTCACGATCCATTATCTCCATTGGTCTTTCAACAAAATGCATGGTATCATCGACGCGAATGTCATCGACTGGTACCAGAAGATTTTGATCAGTTAAGCACTTTCTCAGATTGGACACGTGAAACGTTGGGTGCACGTTACTTAGTTCAGTAGGAAATAGAATTTCACAGCCCTTCAAGGTTTCTTGCAAGAGCTTGGCATCGAGCTTAAAGTGTAAGTTTTTGTTTTCTTTCACTATGTCGTAAATAGGCATAAGAAACCTTAAAATCTTAAAGTGTTAAGAGCTTGATGTTTTAGATTATAGCTTATTTAAAATGTTTTCTTTGATGATATCAGGACAAGAGTCTGTTACATACCAACTGTTATTTTATCTTTGTTTTTAGTTTTACCGGTATCCAGTAATGTTTCTTTTTATAAATGGGAGATACATGTTTGAGGGTTTTCATTCATAGTATCTTTCTTATTGTTCTTTCGTTTTTTTATTTGAGATTTGCAAACTCAAACACACTCTCCAAACCTACTTCTAATCTGTGTGACAATCCGACATTTCCGGATTAACCCCGTTAACCAGAAACTAATAGAAACCACACGAAATTGTACAAAATCAAACCAGAGGTATCGGAATTAAACAAAACAAGTTTAGAAACATTAAAATTGCAAGGATTAAACTTGTAAAGGATTGAAATAAGCAATTTCGACCTTTACAAGTCAAAATTCGACCTAGAACCCTAATTGAAACCGTAATGCACATTTAAACCAAGTAATTAACCGAATTAAATGTCACTAATCATCACATTGATGATTTATGTCATTAAACTAGTGTTAATGATGATCATAATACCGAATTAAACGAATTGACAACCCAAAAGTCGAAACTGAAGTCAGTTGAACTATAACTTGTATAATACGAAGTTAATCAACCAAATTGAACTCTCACATACCTAAATCGGCACTCTTACGGTCTGTGACATCCAACAATTCGAACCAATAAGTAGTGGGAGACGAATTTGATTCAAGGGGCGACCGGACTCAAGCTTATAGTCGAATTACACCAATTTGACATCAAACCTGGTAATAATCGACTCCTACACAACCTGTAAGGTCCGATTAATGAAAGCCCTATACTAATTTCATGTAACAACATCGAATTGCATGAATCCTAATTCTAGGGTTCATCGTTCATGATGATTTGGGGATTTCTAACAAAACGAATTCAAAAATCAAATTAAACTACATCAATAGCTTCGTAATGATGTGTTTAATGAAAACCCCATGTTAATTTTATCAAACAACAACGAATTATATGATTTCAAATTGTAGGGTTCTTGAGGAGAAACGATTTGGGGGTTTTGATTTAAATGGAAACGAAATTCAAATTAAACCACACAGAGTGATTTGGAATTTTTTGTTTACTGAAACCCTTTATCAATTTCATAAAATTACAATGAATTGCACGAATCCAATTATTAGGGTTCATGTGATAAAACGTTTTGGGGTTTCTGATTCGAACGAGCATAAAAATTCAATTATTTGGTACAGAAAGATTCGAAATATCTTACCTAATGAAAACCCTATGATATTTCAGTTTAACATAAACGAATTTAACAAGTTTGAATCATGGGTTTGAATATTCATGTTCGAAATCATGTAGGAGACAAATTGGGACTTTTGTTGACTGATAATAAAATTAAAATCAACCTTGGACTCGGTTAGAACCCGGGAACAAAACCCCTATGGTTTGGGGGTCGAACTCAGTCGAATCGCGGGTCAATTGGTATCCATTTGGTTCGGCTAAGGCTAAAAAAGGGAACCGGTTGTCTGATTGCTTAAAACAATTAAAAACCAAGTTCCATTTAGTGAGTGTGTGCGGTGACCGGGAGGTCGCGGGTTCGAACCTGAGGGCCTCCGGTTTTGTACCAAAACTCTATTTTTGGTATTTTCGTCATAACTCGTTCGTTTTAACTCCGATTTAATCCGTTCCAGTTGTGTTGGAAGCGGAATTGAATCCCGAACAAGATGAAAAATATTTTGACCCAAAAGCCTAATTGCGTATAACTACGTGTATTAAAATGTAATCGTACATGCTTGTACGATTTAAACAAACGGATTCGAAACCATGCATACTTTTGTATGTACGTTTCAAACAATCTAGTATACGTGTGTTGACACGTATGTGATTTCAAACACGATCTGACATTTCCAATAACACGACGTTATTGTAATAACACAGATTACTCGTAGAAGGTTATCTACGTGATTTCACGAGTATTTGATCATTCAATTTGCATTCTAAGGTGCGTACACAACCCCTTTTTACTTTTACTGTTTCGGGGGAGAAAACATGTTCAATCAAACACTTTTAGATACATATCACTTGCATGAGTTAGCTATTTAGTATAAGTGCGAACATTGCATTATAAGTTCTTATATATCGAACCGTTTAGTTTGTCGTAGTGCAAAACGTGGTAGTTAAAGACAGATCTATTGGGTTTGACAAACCTCACTTGGTAGATGGTAGATCTACACAGGTGTTTAACTGACCAATTCAAACATTACTATTGTTGTGCTAGACAATAGTGGAAAGGCAACGATTCATTCAAACAGTCAGCTTCGGTGTCGACCGCTTATGAAATAGTACAAATGACTAGTTATCATGACTATGCAATGTGTGATTATGTGATCTGCAGACATTACTTACAAACAGTTTGTTCAAACATTTGTGATTTTTTATACAAACCTGTGTACACACAAACCTTGTGTTGACTATACTTGCATGTTTTCTCAGGACGCTAAGACACAAGCACGAGCAAGCATGGACTAGGATATTGAGTCTCATGCATCATTTCAATTCAATTGTTTTGGATTGGTTATTTAAGACATTGAACATTGTAATTTATATTTTTGTAACTGTCAATTTTTGACCATAGTCACTAGGATCGCGATACGATCCGGTACGGGAACGTGGTACGGGATCGCAATTCGCTAGGTCCCTAAAATTTGGTACGCAAGGGGGTAGGCTCATTTCGGTTCGCTCTGGTACGATGTACCATATGATATAATACGATGTACATGTTAAACTAGTTCATCCTTTGTTTTTTTTCCTTTACCAATATAGTTGTCTTCGTCTTCTCTAAATCTTTCTACACCTTATTTTACAAAGTCTTGTTAACAGTTGAATGTGGTTGTCTTTCCATATCTAATTTACAAATTATAATATTATTAAAGAATAAAAGTATAAAACAAAGTTACAAAACTAAATATTATTCAGCTAATAATATTATTCTAGTAAAAACTAAAAACTCAATCAATATTTGTATAAAAATATAAGTTCAGGACTTGTGGCTATAAATATTAAACCATACCATGAACCGCAAGTTCCCCCTCGCCTTGTCCATCGGGTTCTTTGAGATGATCTTGCTCAGGCTCAATCGGCTCACCATGAACGAAATTTCCATTAGATTCTTCGAAGTCAAAAGAGACGCTCCTTCATTTTCCCAAAACCGCCATCGCTCGTGATGTCGTGGTTTGTATTCGAGATGAAGAATCGTCCGATTTAGGGTACGTGAATACTCAGGTACACGATTTCAAATTCTATGTTTCACGTACCAAATAGAACCAGGGACGATTAAAAGGCTTTACTGGATCATCAATTTTTTTTTTGTCTGAGTCGCGATCCAAACTGAACCAAGTACACGATCGTACCGTGATTGAGACCGAGCGATCTGGATCAAAAATCGTGGATTGTTTGGCGGTTTCTGTGACTATGGGTTTGACATGGATTTTCAAACGCTTCCGCAATGTTAAACTTTGATTTTATGAAATGGGACTGAATTATGTTTGAAAAGAATATAAAGGTCTTTCGCTATGTCTAATGACTGAGATCCTGGTTTGAACGTGCACACCATCGGGTTCAACAGTCCTCCAGTGGACCAAGTGAGGTTTGTCAAACTCAATAGATCTATCATTAACTACCACGCTTTGCACTATGTCAAACTAATCGGTTCGATATGCAAGGACTTCTAGCGTTATGTTCGCACCTATAGTAAATAGCTAACTCATGCAAGAGATATGTATCTAAAACTGTTTGATTGCACATGTTTTCTCCCCAAAACAGTAAAAGTAAAAAGGGGTTGTGTACGCACCTTAGAATGCAACTGAATGATCAAGTGTTTGTGAAATTGCGTAGATAACTTCTACGAAGAATCTGTATTATTACAATTACGTTGCGTTATTTGAAATGTCAGATCGTCACATACGTGTCGATACACGTATGTTAGATTGTTTGAAACATACAAAGTATGCACGACTTTGAATTCGTTTGTTTGAATCGTATAAGTATATACGATTATGTTTAGATACACGTAAATATACGCGATCGTGTTTTTGGTCAAAAATGTAAATTTTGTTGTTTCATCTTGTTCGGAATTCAATTCTTGTTCCAACGCAATTTGAATGGGTTAAATCGGAGTTACAGTGAGAAAGTTATGGCAAAAATACCAAAAATGGTATTTTTGTGCAAAAACCGGTGGCCTCATGTTCGAACCCGCGACTTCTCACACTAAACACATGCATCCTACCAGTCCAGCCCGCTAGGGAATCGCAATAAAAATTCTAGATTAACTCTTTTAACCATTCACAATTGTTTATTGAATGTTTGATGAGGAACCGTATTTTTGTAAATAATAATCAAACGTAGATGAAAATAAACGAGAAAATTTGTATTTGTAGCAAAATTTAGGTTATTTATGCCCAATGATGCAACTATTTTGTTGATACGTGTCAACATTGGTTCAATGTTGTGGCGTTAGTAAAAACGGTGGAGTATTGAATTATTTGTGGGATAATATACCCAATATAAAATAGTTTCTTTTTTGAAAACTTCAAGTAATCGAGTGAAACTTATAACAGCGTTCCAACAACATGGAAAATGATTTAATTGACCTGGTTCAACAAAACTATTATGAGAAGCTTCCAAAGTTTCTCTTTGTTGTGTCACAAAATCAAACATCTTCCAAATTGAATTCCACCTAGTAGGCTATGTTGTTAAAGGCGATAGGCGCACACAAGGCGCAAAAGTCTCGTCTGGGCCCTGGGCATAAGGCACATAGAAAGCGAGTCTCCAAGGAAAAATAAGCGCACATAGATGAAAAAGATAAAATTTTATAATGCTTAACATATACAATAGTATAATTAGTACAACCAGCAAATGTTTGAATCCAATACCAAATATTCAAAAACCAAATACTAAATTAGTAGTACATGAAGAATAAGAAAATTGTGAAGTACATTATGACTTTAGAGTTCTTTATGATCATGTTGAAGCACAAAACAAACAATTGCATGAAAAAAAAAATAACTATCATGTTTGTTGTTCATTAGCTGTAATCTCTTGAACGAAAATCTTGTGATATGTATAAGAGAAAACACCAAAGGGCATTTGCCTCAATGGTATCAAGGTTATGTTAAGGTGTTCTCCCTAAAATAGGTTGGGGGTTCAAGTCCCATTGTGGACACAAAGGTGGAAAAATTTTTTTCAAAAAAAAAGAAGAGAAAATAACCGTAATATGTATCTAGATATTACGTGATTGATAATTGCCTAATTCTCTAGGTTTAGGAGTTATAGCTAATCTCCAGCTATTAAATAAAATCAAAACAAATCAAAAGAAAGAAAAAAAAGAATTAAAAAAATATGATAATGCCTTATTTTGAAAAAAGCCCTTGACTATGTGAGAACACACCTTGATTAAAGCACATTTTTCTCTCGTTTTTGTGAAAAACAACCCATACTTTGGGCCTAGACCTTGCAGAGCCGTTATTCCTTGGTCTGGCTTTATTTCAGGACCTAGGCGCGCTTAGGGGTTTTGTCAACACAGGTAGGTACGTCTAAATTTAGACCTAATAAAAAAGAATTAGTCTTACACACAATTTCTGATAATCCATAAATCTTCTTCATCTATTTTAAAAAAAACAACTTTTACCATTTGTTTAAAGTTTTCTTTCAATTAGTTGGAGAACCGAAATACCGCCTTGCAAAATCAAGTTAATAATACGTGCAACACATCTAGTATTAAAAAAGCACCATATAGGTTGGTATTTATTTTTAATATTTTAACCAAGTTAGTATTATTAGAGGTGTAATCAAAAGTTATTGAAAAATTTTGCCATGTAAGTTATACGTTTGAATAATACCATCCAACACATAAAACAAATTTTCACTAGTGTGGATATCCAAACATTTTAAAAGCAATGTGGTTTTTAAATTTTGAAAACTCAAAATTAATTCTTTTTTTAGCTTGTTGTCATTTTTTAAATAATCACGTCTAATAGTCAAATGACTTGCCAATAACTAGATTGAAGTACATTTTGAATAATCTTTGTAAAGTGCGTGTTAGCAAATTGGTTAAAAGGTAAATTTTCTTAAATAACTAAATTCCCTACTATCTCACAAACCATGTCATGAGTGAAACTCCAAACATTTGACAAAAGGCATTGCTTCTAATATCATGTAGGAAACCATGGCTAGTAGTATGATGAAGGCTCTAGCAAATATGTCTGAAAAGCCTTTGGTATCAAATAAGCATTCTTGATTCAAGAGTTTGTGGATAAAATGATGATTGAAGATGTCTCATTGAAATCTCACATAAACAACTTCAATTCGATTTTGTCAAGATTGATTTAAGTTGGGATAAAGTTAGAGGTTGATGTTCAAGCTTTACTTTTGCTACCTTTGTTGCCTGAGCTAGTCTAAACAGTTACTGCTGTTATAAGTTTTGTGGGGGACTTGTGGTATGATATTTGAAGGAAATAGAGAATTTGTTTCTTGGCAAGGATATTAGACCTAAGAAACTAGGTAGATCATCTTCTTCTTGGATGTTTCATCTTGACAAGGGTAGAAGTAATGGCAGGGATAGTAGGAATTAATAAAGGAATTTGTCTTGAACTTAAAAAAGTATGAAGTGTGGGAATTACAACAAGATGGGACTTGTTAAGAGTCAATGTCCAAAGAAACAATTGAATCTAGCTGCAAAGTATTTGTCTAAGGATATTGCATTGATACTCAGTGTTGAAAGTAGTGTTGTCTCCTGGTCATGGATTCTAGAGTTTTGATTCATACCACAAACAATAGTGAATCATTGAAGGATCTTTAATGTTGGAGACTTTGGGAAAACATTGCTAGCTAACGGTGAACCATTTAATACACGCATAGGAGATGTTGATCTGAAGACTCCATTAGAAACTAGATGGAAATTACAAATTTTTAGGTTGATTCCAGGTTAATGACTAAGTTGGTCAATTTGATTAACAAGGCCTTCGAGTGAGAGATTGTTGGGTTGATAGGCCTTTTTTTGGGTGATTTGGGTAGGTAGCCTTAAAACTAACCCACTTAGTGATTTAATGATAGATACTCTAAAACGAAATCAACTAGATTAAAGGATTGAGCCTGATTCGAGATAGGCAAATCTCCAAAATACAAGTAAACTTGTTTAATCAAAACATCAACAACGAACAAAGAACTCGAACACAACAAAAATAAAG
The DNA here is from genome assembly GCA_009363875.1 of Mikania micrantha. Taxonomy (NCBI): domain Eukaryota; kingdom Viridiplantae; phylum Streptophyta; class Magnoliopsida; order Asterales; family Asteraceae; genus Mikania; species Mikania micrantha. The sequence continues at coordinate 40,038,631 of CM018692.1, forward strand.
GGAAACTACTAAAACAATTATTTCCTAACATTTAGTACCATTTCTTCCACTAAGTCTTTCGGCCGCGTCATGTTACCCGTAGTGGACTAAATGGGTCAAACCCAGACCCGTAAATTAAATCCAACAACTCCAGTGTGTTACTCGAGTGATGTTGAGCCTTATTACGACGAGTATACACTTTCAGAGGTTCCTGGTTCGTATCACTACTACCCTCCCAGAAAAACGACTTGTCCTCAAGTCAAAAATGAGGGAATTGTTCAGCAAACATGTCATAATCTTCCCAAGTAACCTCTTCTAATGGACGAGTATCCCAAGACACCAACAATTCAAGCACCTTAGAAGTATGAACCTAATGCCAACGATTGGGATAAAATCTGAGCAGGTTGAAGGTCCACCTCCCAATAATTAGTAATGGGCAAGGAAGAAACAGGAGTAGTAGGAACTGAGCCCCAAGCAGGTTTAAGCATGGATACATGGAATACCGGGTGAATACGTGCATCTGTAGGAAGAGCAAGCTCATATGCACTGGACCCACCTTCTTAATGATAAAACACAGACCATAAAATCTTGGAGACAATTTCTCAAAACGCTTCTTAGCGAAAATTCGCTGGCGATATGGCTGTATACGAAGAAAAACAACATCTCCCACTTGAAAGAAAAGCTCCCTACGCTTCTTATCATCCTGAGCTTTCATCCTATGCTGAGCCTTGTGCAAATTAGCACGCAACAATTGTAACATATCATCACGAAGAAGTAGCGGTGCCTCTAAGTTTGCATTGTTAGTGTCTCCACTAACATAAGAATGTAAGGTAGGTGGATCGCTTCCATAAACAACATTAAAGGGGGTAGTGCGAATGGAGGTATGAAAGCCGGTATTATATGAATATTCAGCCCATGATAGAAAAGAACTCTATGAGCAAAACAGCGAAGGTAAGCTTCTAAACAGCGATTAACCACTTCTGTCTGACCATCCTTTTGGGGGTGGTAATCAGTACTCATTTTAAGAGACGTGTGACCCAGGCGAAAAAGCTCTTGCCAAAAGTTACTGAGAAAGATAGTGTCACGATCTGAAACGATTGAACGAGGATATACATGAAGTTGAACAACCTCTTTGCAAAAATCTGCAGCAACAATTTTGGCTGTGAAAGGATGTTTAAGAGCAAGGAAGTGAGCATATTTGCTCAATCGGTCAACCACCACCATGACAGTGTCAACTCGATTAGAAACAGGGGGGCCACAATAAAATCAAGTGAAATGTCTTCCCAGACCCTGTTTGGAATTGGTAATGGTTGTAACAAACCTGCTGGTGCTAAAGTTTCATACTTTTGCTGTTGGCAAATTAAACATTCCTGCACATATGTTCGAACATCCTGCTTGAGTTTTGGCCAGAAAAATTGGAGCAATACCCGTTTGTATGTCTTTAAGAATCCCATTGGAGTAGCATGTACCTCCCGAAGGATGTTGTTGCGGATAGTTAGGTCGGCTGGAACAATTATTTGGCCCTTATAAAGCAAGAGCTGGTCAACCCAAGTGAACTGAGGAAGGATCAGCTACCAACTTCTGAATAAGATCAAGAGTATAAGGATCGGTGTGCAAGGCCTGAGTAATGTCAGATAAGGTTAGGAAATTATGTAAAAGAAGGGTACAAAGCTGGGCGGTGAACGGGCGGCATGAGAGGGCATCTGCGCCTTTGTTTTCTTTTCCAGCCCGATGAATGATGGAAAAATCATACGGCATCAGCTTCAAGAGGAGCCTTTGTTGCTCAATAGTGGTGACCCTTTGCTCTAGTAAGAATTTAAGGGTGTAATGGTCAGTTTTAATAAAAAAATGGCGACCCATCAAATAATGATTCCACTTTTGAACCGCTAATACCAGGGCCAAAAGTTCTCTGTCATAGGCTGATTTCAGTCTATTGTTGAAGGACAAGGCTTTACTGAAATATGCAATGGGGTGATCAGCTTGACTTAGAATTGCCCTAACTCCCTCGGATGAAGCATCACATTCAACAATGAAAGGAGCTAAAAAATTTGGTAACCTTAGAACCGGGGCTGTAACGAGGGCATGCTTTAATCTGTTAAAAGCCATGGCAGTCTCCTCGTTCCAATTGAAACCTTCCTTTTTTGTGAGGCCTGTAAGGGGTCGAGCAATCAATCCATAGTGTTTAACAAACCTGCGGTAATACCCCGTTAGCCCTAGAAATCCTCGAACTTCCTTCACATTAGTGGGTATTGGCCCTGATTCCACTGCAGCTACCTTATCCTGGTCTACTTGGACACCTTCACTTGAAACTATGTGACCCAAGAAGGATACCTTGGATTGACCAAAGCAACACTTTGAGAGTTTTGCATAGAATTGATGTTTCTCCAGAAGCTCTAAAGTAATTGTGAGATTCTCAATGTGTTGTGCCAAAGAGGGACTATAGACTAAGATATCATTAAAGAATACCAATATAAATCGCCTCAAATAAGGTCTGAACAGATCGTTCATTGCGGATTGAAAGGTTGAGGGGGCGTTTGTGAGGCCAAAGGGCATGACTTTGAATTCATAGTGGCTTGAGTGTGTTCTAAAGGCAGTTTTCTCCACATCATTAGGGTTCACCCGAATCTGATAATAACCCGAGTGCAAATCTATCATGGAAAAGATAGTGGCTCCATACAGCTCATCCAAGAGCTCATCTATATTTGGAATTGGGTACTTATCCGCGATGGTGATCTTGTTAAGGGCTCGATAATCCACACACATCCTCCAAGTGGCATCTTTCTTTTTTATCAGTAAAATGGGGCTAGAGAATGGGCTGGTACTGGGTTGGATGAAGCCAGAGGATAAGAGAGTCTCTACCTGTTTTTCAATTTCATTTTTCTGAGCATGGGGGTAACGGTAAGGTCTAATATTGGGGAGAGAGGCATTTGGAAGTAAAGGGATGGAATGGAAATGGGTACGGAAGGGAGGTAAAGTAGTGGGTTCTTGGAAAAGGGATGTAAAATGATCAATAAATGAATGGAGCTCATTTGGAATTGGCAAGGAGTTGTCCGGCTCCACTGACAAGTTCTGGAAGGCCGTCCACTTTTGAGGACCAGAGGGTACTCCTTGAAGCTTATACTGTTGCCCATCAATAGTAAAAATTAAAAACATTTCATTCCAATTAGCTTGGACAGTGTTGAGGGAAGATAACCATTGGATACCGAGCACTACATCTGCACCTCCAATCTAAAAAGGATAAAAGTCTTGTTTGATTTTGAGCTCCGAAACCTGCAAGGGTACCTCTTTGCAGACCCGGTTACATTGAATGATGTCTCCATTCCCTATTTGCACACCAAATGGATTGATCAACTAGGTAATCAAATTAAGTACATGGACTAGGGTGTCTGAGATAAAGTTGTGGATAGATCCGCTGTCACTAAGGATGAGAACCTTCGTTGAATTCAAGGTACCATGAACCTTCATGGTAGTAGTATGGGACTTTCCAAATATGGCGTGAAGACTGATCTCAGCCATATCCTCGGCAGGGTCATCTGTGGTTTTTTCCTCGGGTATCATTGTCACTTCGCCCTCCTCCTCAGCTTTCAAGAGTTTGAAAGTCACTGCCTTATAGCGGTGCCCAGGACCATACTTTTCCCCACACCGAAAAACATTCCCCATGAAGGAATCTAGCCTGTTTTTCCGGGTTGGTAATTCGTGGACTGGGTTTGGGTTCAGCTTTGGTTGGATTGGAAGATGAATAGGGTTGGGAAGTAAAGGGTTTAGCTTCGGGTTTTGAGGTTGTATTAGACGGTTTTTGGGTTCGGGTGTGGCTAAGTTTGGATTCAAACTCCAAGGCTAAACTCATGGCTTTATAAACAGTGTGGGGTTTATGGATACGCACGTCTGATTTCAACTCCTCCTTCAAGCTATGAACAAAGACCTTCAACAAGCAATGGTCCGGCCAACTCGACACTCGAGCCGATCGTCGGGCAAACTCTTGGCGATATTCCTGGACTGATCCGGTTTGTCGCACACTGATCAAATACTCATCCGGATTCTGGAACTCCGGAGGACCAAAATGTTTCTAGAAAGCCAAAATGAGTTCATCCCATTCTGCAACTACCTGTTCGGACGAAAGCCAGGAGAACAAATCAAGTGGATCATCCTCCAAATGCATAGCCGCTATGTCGACTTTCTCGTCCTCGGAAGTATTGTAGAAACGGAAATACTTCTCCGCTTTGAGAACCCAGCCTCGCGGATCGCCGCCACTGAAAGTAGGGAAATCGATCTTGTGAAATGGGCGTCGGTTATTTTGAAAATAACCGGAATCGGCATCATCATTTTTGCTTCCACTCATCCCTGATTTCTCCTTGTTGGCCACATGCTTCTTCAAATTGTTAAGATCCTCCTTCCAGGATTCCATGGTATCCAATTTCTTCATAATTGCTGCCAATTGGCCGGCTACTTGGCCAATTCGGGGGTTCTCCAGTAGGTACGCTTCCTTCACTCAGGGTGTTCACCATTCTTCTCTCTTCGAATTCCCGGCAATGGAACCAATGATAGATACTCTAAAACGAAATCAACTAGATTGAAGGATTGAGCCTGATTCGAGATAGGCAAATCTCCAAAATACAAGTAAACTTGTTTAATCAAAACATCAACAACAAACAAAGAACTCGAACAGAACAAAAATAAAGGGAAACTATTAAAACAGTTATTTCCTAACATTTAGCACCACTTCTTACACTAAGTCTTTCAGCCGCCTCATGTTACCCGTAATGGACTAAATGGGTCAAACCCAGACCCGTAAATTAAATCCAACAACTCCAGTGTGTTACTCGAGTGATGTTGAGCCGTCTTAGGACGAGTATACACTTTCAGAGGATCCAAGTTCGTATCATTTAACCTAATTTTATTCTCTCTCTATATATATTAAGTAATGTAAGTGCAATATTTGGCACTTGTGCTTATAAAGAAACCCTAGTTGTAGCTGGTGAACATAGGGCACACTGACTGAACCATGTTAAATTCTATTGTGTCATTTACTTTATGTTTTCTACGTGTTAATCATTTGTTCATGTGTGTTTTACTTTCGCTACTTGCCATTTTGTGCGTAACAAAGATAAGTGGGAGCTATGGAAACTGATACGAATTCAATGTGAACACATGCTTTGTGACGCGAACAAATGGAAATCTGATTGATAATGAACGAAAATGAAAACAGAGATGATGAATCACCCCAAAAGTTACAATTCTCACTATAAACACAGGAGCCTCTCTCTCTAAACACAAGAGCCTCACCAATAACAAAACCCTCTCCCCCCCTTACGTCTCTCTGCTTACTATTTAATAACCCCCACTATTGCAATAACAAATTTTATTACTTATTTCCCTATTTACCCTTTCTAGAATATTCCTGTAAAATAGTAGGTTTAGGTGTAATACATTTTTCTCATCATTTGTATCAATACCCACGCCTTCTTTAAAGTCTTGACCTCAAGACTTGTATCAAGAAATTGTGGCGCACCCAATCCTCCAATTCCCACGTCGCCTCAGCTGCCGGTTGACCTTGCCACTACACTAGCCATTTCTCAACTAACCCCGAACCTTCCTGACTGTTGCAAATGTCTAACACTTCTTTTGGAACCCTGATTTCCGAACACATGGAAACACCTATACCGCTGATGATGTGGCCGGGGTATTTGACTGTCGACTGACCAAAAAAAATATTTCTAATGGTTGAAGGTAAATTGATTATGGATGAGGATTTGAAAAACCGATTGTAAATAAGCCAAATGCATGTCCCAAGCAGGATTATGATAGAGATTAGAGTTATATTAATATGTTAGTCATAGTTATTAGTAGTAGGTTCTAGATAAGGGTAGTTTTGGTAATATTCATTTTTAGTTATTTGATTAGTAGGTTATAAATAGAGGGAAAGCTTGTGAGTGGAGGGTATGAAGAGAATTATTAGAAATTAGTCAATTGTGGCTGGGTCTCCTGTTTAAACAGTGAGAAAGGGCTGAACCCTGGAATCATCTTCTTCTACGTTTGTAATCGAGTACTTGAGTAAATCTATAACCTAATTTCCTTATTAGTTCAGCCAATAATCGTTTCTATTACATAATTGCTATAACTTGGAATCGTTCTTCATCATTGGTCCGACCTCCGTCTTACTTTCCTCTTCAAATCTCCAATTCGATCGTCGTTTCTGAAAATCTCAAATCTCAAATCTGCAAATCTCAAAATCGCTTCCAAATTCATCTTCTCGGCATTTCATCGTCGTCATCATTCAATTCCGACCTGATTTTCCTTTTGGGTCGTACGATTAGCCATCAATTTCAGAATTCTTCACTTTCAATTTCATTTTTCCGTTTCTGATTTGCTTCAATTCGTATATTGCAACTTTCGATCATCTCTACCTTCTTATCTGCCATTCGCCACCCAACATTCGCTTCCGATTTCATCTTCAAAGGATCTTAGCCGTCGCCATGGTTCTCCAATTTCAGACAATCGTCGATTGATTTCATATTGCTGTCAGATTCCTGCCGGAAGCAACATCTCCGTTCAGCCAATTTCAGCTCTGCGGGATCTAATCACTGGATTGACGTCGATTGCAAGTTCTATTGGTTAATTAGTTGGAATCGCTACAATTCGTCGCTGATTTCAGGGTCCGTAGAGTTCAATTTCATCATCGTGTTCCTGATTTGCTTCCATTCGTATCATTCAATTCGATTTCATACCCACAATTCGATTTCGATTTCGAATTCCACGATCATCTTCTGCCGGAGACTTGCCGAAAATGGAGACCTGTAATTAGAAGTATCGCCTCGATGTTCATGAGCAATAGATCAAACAACTTCAACCGGATGTTTCTGAAATCAAGCAAATGATGTTGGAGGATAAAAAGGAATCAACAGAATTCCGCAATATGGTGTTAGCTTGGATGAAGCAGCAAGAGAAAACATCAATTGATTCTTATGGATCAGGTACAGATCCTATGGTGACCGATACTTTCAAAACCCCTGTTCATACGACTCTTCCATTTGGTAGATCATCTTCCCCATTTTCGTGGGCGGTAAAGAAGGGCAACCTTCCAGATTTTTCTGGTTTTGATCCTTATGAGCAATCGGATTCGATTCACGACCGGTCAGGATGTAAAGGGCGTAACCAGTAATGTCTCTCTTTCTCCTTTTAGTTATTCAATCGGACCTGGGCTTGTACACAGTGATGGGCTGTCGAGTGTGGGCCAACCTTAGCCCAAATCATCTTTTAATTACCTTCCATCTTAGAAGGGTTTTCAGTCCCCAGGGGAAGCTGATAATCCTCTTGATCAGGATGATTCATTGATGAAAGTCATCCACGAAGAGCATTCGGTTATGCTGCAAGACCTTTCAAAAACTCATTCAACCAAGGTTGCTCTTAATCTATGGTTATTCGATAAGAAAGCTGCTTTCCAGTGGGTTGATATGGAACAGTACTTGGTTCCTTCCAATTCAGTGGTTTTGACTTCGGCACAACAATCTTACCAGTCACATTTACATTCCTCTACTCCAGAATTGGGTTATGTTTTTCATTGTGATCGTGTAGTTCGATATCTTTCACGTTTGGATTGGAAAGGACGTAAGAAGAAGCGGATTTGTTTGCGTTGGTCGAATAGATATGAGCCAGCTCACAAATGTCCGGAAGGCAAGATACTTGAAGCAAGGCACGATCAATGGTCACTCCCAAGTCTTGAGGACAAGAATTAAATAAGGGGGAGTAATGATAGAGATTAGAGTTATATTAATATGTTAGTCATAGTTAGTAGTAGTAGGTTCTAGATAAGGGTAGTTTGGTAATATTCATTTCTAGTTATTTGATTAGTAGGTTATAAATAGAGGGAAGGCTTGTGAGTGGAGGGTATGAAGAGAATTATTAGAAATTAGTCAATTGTGGCTGGGTCACCTTTAAACAGTGAGAAAGGGCTGAGCCCTGGAATCATCTTCTTCTACGTTTGTAATCGATTACTTGACTAAATCTATAACCTAATTTCCTTATTTGTTCAGCCAATAATCGTTTCTATTACATAATTGCTATAACTTGGAATCGTTCTTCATCAGATTATAAATCCATTTGTCATAGAAGAAAATCATCACTCTTGTATGAAGTAGCGGACAAAGAATGTCATTCATAATGGCTTGAAATAGAGGGCCAGACAACTTCGCAACAGTGGATGTTGGAAGAACCGGATGAACACTCCCTAAATTCCTTATGGGGCCCAACGGAAGCCCTTCATCCACTGCCACCCATTGTTGACGAGCAGCTAAATGGGATTGGTTAGGCTTGACCCCTTGAAGAACAATTGGCACATTAAGATAAACAAACTTCATCCATTCAGTTTTCCAGTCATGGGTGTTCTCTCCCAAGTATTGAAACCACCTCATCCTTAAAATAAGGTCTAAGTCACCAATGTCAAATACCAGAATATGAATGGAAAACACACAAGACACTATTTGGCCTGACATGCCCAAACATTGATCCTTAACAAATACCCCAAGTCCATCCCTTAGCCGAATCTGTATTCCCTCTGCACACCGATGAGCCGGATCATAAACATGGCCACAACGGAAAAACAACCCTTTTTTACGGCGTTCCTCCCATTCAGTGCGAGATAACGAGCGGATGCCTCGGTCATGGCTAACATTTTCCCTAGAATTCGTAACCCTCGATGAACCCATTTTACTGCTCGAATCCATTTTAAAGGGATTAGAAAAAGAATCAGCTGATCTAGGCAGGGAGATGGATGTTTTGGAATCCACCCATCCTCCCATATTGGTCGGTGCAGGAGGCATACCACCCGGCAACCCCAAAGGATAAACCTATCGAAAACAAACAAAAGGACCAATACCCGAAAGAAGGACGTAACATAGCTTCCGCATCCTTAGAAAGATAAATAGCATCTAAACGCGTTTGGAGACGATGAAGGCTCATCCATTTTTTAACATCATCACGTAAACCAGCCACAAAATATCCACTTGTTTGAGATTCTGGTAAACAAGGAATCAAAGAGAGCAAATACTCAAAATCAACAAAATAATCAAGTATAGAATCTGCTTGTTGAATGGAAACAAATTGTTCATTAGGATTATGAATATCCAATTCACTAAAACGTTGTAATAACTCTGATTGAAATTGATGTAGTTTTGGAAGCAATCAAATGGCTCAAGAACGATTAGTTAATCAAAGACTTTAATATGAACCCTAAGGTTCCAAGAACAATGTTCTTATATTAAAACTCAATCAAAAACTAACTACAAATGAAAACAAAACCTAATATTTATACTAAACTCTATCTCCTAAAGATAATGATAAACTAAAAATAAATTAACTTAAAAGATAAATAAATAGATAAATATTCAACTTCAAATTTCTTGGATAATCTTCAACCAATATCTCATTTTGAATTGGGATCATCCTAAATATTAGCTCGGATGCTACCGCATCATTCTCCCCATCTTAAAGAAAACTCGTCCTCAAGTTTTGACTTCAGATCAAACCCACCTGGGTCAAACGGAAAAACTTTACCCCCCTTATTCCTCACATTAATTTGTATATCTTCAAGAATCCTAAGTCTCACACATAATTCCTCATTACAAGTGTTGGACGACACCTTCGAAAGTAGTTCCAAAGCTCTAAAAGGTCCACCAACGCCTTGACTTGCCACAAATTTTGGAAAGTAAATATTATCTTCAATAATTGGAATACTTTTGTAAATGGAATCGGTAACAATTATCACATCCTTTCGAAAATTGAAACTGAGCAAGTCATCAAAATTTAATAAATTCACATTCAAATTATTCTCAATAATTGGCTTGGTAGTTTGAGTTTCCAAAATTTGTTGATTAACAGGAAGCACATCCCGATCTTCTAAAGCAACTGGAACTCCGCCTGAAGAACCCATTGGGTTTCTGTGATTATAATATGTTTTTAAAAACTCATCAAACTTACTATCAGACGAGTTTGCATATCTTGTCATCCGTCTATTCAAAGACTTCTCATTCAGGCCTATAGATCTTTCAATCGACCCACACCTGGATCCCGATAAAAAGCCAATCCCATCCAGTTTTCCACCCTCTCGTAAGGCAGCCCCGTTCAAGACTTTTGAAACCCATAAATAATCATTTTTGCTCCCCTCTTCATCTCCATAATCATCGAAACAAGGAGGTGGCATATAGATATCGCTACAAACTCCAGGATACTCCTCCTTCCCATGGTTTTTATCCCCGATGAAAGCTTCTAGGTTAGTTTCCTGCAATTTGCAACCTTGTGAACGGAACAAGACTCAATCGTTGCCTCTATCGGCGGTTCGACGACGAAGATGATGATTCACTCCACAAATAGCCATTTGAATCAACCAAGAGCTCTGATACCAACTGATGCAGTTTCAGAAGCAATCAAATGGCTCAAGAACGATTAGTTAATCAAAGACTTTAATATGAACCCTAAGGTTCCAAGAACAATGTTCTTATATTAAAACTCAATCAGAAACTAACTACAAATGAAAACAAAACCTAATATTTATACTAAACTCTATCTCCTAAAGATAATGATAAACTAAAAATAAATTAACTTAAAAGATAAATAAATAGATAAATATTCAACTTCAAATTTCTTGGATAATCTTCAACCAATATCTCATTTTGAATTGGGATCATCCTAAATATTAGCCCGGATGCTACCGCATCAGAAATTCTGTCCATGTGAGTGAATCATGGACTTGAGCGACCGTCGTAAACCATTGTTGTGCCACTCCCTGCATGCTAAGTTGCGCCAATTTGAGACGCAATTCATCAGGTGTGTTGTTAATATCAAAATAGCGGCAAGCTTTTTTAATCCACCCCTGAGGATCAAAACCAAAATATTCTGGAAGGTTCCCCTTCTTTACCGCCCACGACAATGGGGAAGATGATCTATAAAATGGAAGAGTCGTATGAACAGGGAATTTGAAAGTCTCGGTCACCACAAGAACCTGATCCAGAAGAATCAATTGATTTTTTCTCATGCTGCTTCATCCAAGCTAACACCATTTTGCGGAATTCGGTGGATTCCCTTCGATCCTCCGACATCATTTGCTTGATTTCAGCAACATCCAATTGAAGTTGTTTGATCTGTTGCTCATGAACATCAAGGCGAGAATCATGATTACGGGTCTCCATTTCCGGTAAGTTGTCGGCAGAAGATGATCGTGAAAATTGCAAAGATGAAATCAAAACTGGAAGATCCTGAAATCCGCGGCTAATTGGACGACACATCTGGAAAATCAATCGACGATTTCTGAAATTGGGAATCTACGGCGGCGGCGAAATCCATGACAGATGAAATCGAAATCGAATTGTAGGTTGAGAACGGCAGGTCGGACCAATGATACGAATTTAGTGTGAACACATGCTTTGTGACGCGAACGAATGGAAATCTGATTGATAATGAACGAAAATGAAACCAGAGATGATGAATCACCCCAAAAGTTACAATCCTCACTGTAAACACAGGAGCCTCTCTCTCTAAACACAAGAGCCTCACCAATAACAAAACCCTCTCCCCCCCTTACGTCTCTCTGCTTACTATTTAATAACCCCCACTATTGAAATAACAAATTTTATTACTTATTTCCCTATTTACCCTTTCTAGAATATTCCCGTAAAACAGGAGGTTTAGGTGTAATACATTTTTTCTCATTATTTGTATCAGAAACAACCTATTTGTAAAAGTCAAGAGAAAGGTTGGGTAGAAAACATTTTTGATGGAACTAAAGAAAGACTATACTAAAGATGAAGTGCTAGCATGATGTTCTGGTCTTTAATTATTGGAGATAATAAATGCATGTTTCAGTGTGAAGTTTGCCTTCTTTGCAATCAGTTAGAATAAAACGTCTGATGTGGTAACTTAATTGATTTTTTTGTTAGGTTGTATTGCTTCTTTTCTTCTCTCATGCTGAATTGGCATCTGTTTTTTCATATATAATATCTATTGTCCTATTAATATATGCTTCAATGGCAATTGAATATTGTTTCATACCTTCATATTTTAGACTGGGATAGGGGTAAGGTTTGTGTCTATCATTCCCTCCCAGACCCTACTGAAAAGTGGGAATATATTAAGTAAGTTTGTTTGTTTGTTTACTTTCATATTTCAGACCCCAGGTAACAATTGCAACAGCAATGATGTTTTGCCACCGGTTTTACATGTGGCAGTCCCATGCAAAGAATGATTGGCAGGTAGATGTTTTGTTCAACTTTATCCCTTTTTACGTCCCATATATTTTACACTTTTGACTTGTAGGCATGTTTGATGTTTTGAGTCAAATTGCAGAAACACACGGGAAGTTTTGTTCATAGTAAAAGTTAATACTCTGAATTACACAAACACCATATACAAGTCTTTAACTTTTTTTTTTGGTATGTTTACTGTTTAGTCTTAAGTACATGTTGACATAAATTTGCATGAGTGGATTTGGAAGTTTATTAATAGAATCAAGTAGAGTGAACTGTATTGTTTGACGATATATTATGATTATTTCAAACTTCATAGTTTTTTAACCTCTTTAGTTTTTGCAACTTTACTAAATTACAACAACCGTACCCAATAAAACTCACTTGTAGCATGAGTATTTGTAGGGTATTGAGATAGTGAAATCTTACCTCTATCATTGGGGGAATATAGGCCGCTTCCAAAGAGACCTTTGACTCATGAACAAAACAAACAAATAATAATTTACCCAGTTCTTTAACTGAACTTTACCATATTATGTTCAGTTAAATTGATTTCAACACTGTGCAAAGACATGATTCTTGAATTATAAGATAATATATGGTCAAACCACAGTTTTCATATACACTACTTGCTCATAATTTTCTTCTCTTTTTCTTTTTCCAACATTTCTTTGTGTTTTTTTAGTATGTGTTGTTCAACTTTTAAGGATTCAGTACTGGCCAAGGGGTTGTTGACTTGTTGGTTAAACACAACAAAATCAAATCCCTTGGATCTACTTTTTATTTTTGAACAACCAACAAGAATTTTTTTTTTTTATTTATAAAAGTTTTGTGTGCTTCACAAGATACTAAGACAAGCAATTACAAAACATACAATAACGTAAATTACATCCTTAACCACACATTACCATAGCCACCTACTAGTTGCACCCAAATTCGTCATGTCGGCCCTCAATTTGCCCTTCTCTATTTTTATGCACCTAGAATTACCGAGAGGGAGATGCGTTAAACCTGGTTGAAGCCCAAATGCAGTCATAACTTATTTGGGCTTTTTCCTGGACCTAGGCCCAACACCATCTCTTTCAATCAATAATTCCAGTATAATTCTGTCACCACCTCCATGCTCCTGGACCCTACTCATTTCCCTTTTGATTTTTATTGGGACTTTATTTTTATGGTTCTCTGTGTGTTGCATTTTACAGTCTTTCTTTTCAAGTTGTGACAATTCCCTCCTTAGCCTTGCTTACAATTAACTCCATTTCATAATTACAAGTTGTGACAATTCCCCTCCTCTTCCATGGATCTACTTACAGTTCTCTGTTTTTATCTAATAAAACATTGGATTTTCAACAAAAAATGCGTTACTTTTTCGCCAATCATCTAGATTGCATTACTGGCCAAGGGGTTTTTTGCTAAACACATCAAAATTGAATCCTATGGGCTATGGGTCTATTTGCATTCTTTTTTTCTTGTTATTTTAATTTATGTGACATCATTGAATTTTAATGAAATAAGGAGAATCCGGGTTTGTTTGAAACATCCCACACACAGGAGATATCTTGAAAACAAGTTTTCACTGTCAGTTTTGTAATTTGTCGTTAAAAGATTGGGTATTGCACATAAGGATATAGTAAAAGTAGCATGGAATTTTGTGAATGACTGGTATATTTTACACAATTACACCTTCAGAAATATATATATTTTAACAACATACATTGATTTTGTTGCAATTTATGTGTAGGCTTCATACCTCATTATGCTTGCAGCACAAGCCTCGTTATATTGCTGCCGGTTCTCTGTTTCTTTCTACCAAGATTATGAAGGTAAAATGGCCAAGTAATTGCGAGAATGGATATACATTTTTATTTATAATTTCAAGTTATTAAATCTTGCTCTTTCCATGAGTTTTCTTTGTATTTCTTTCAGACGTCATTCAACAGATGATGCATTTGTGGGAACACAGCCAAAGCCAAACCTTGGCATTGAAGGATAAGAAAGTAATCGAATCACAAATCAAAAAAGCAACTACCACAACGTCTAACTGTGAAAAGAAAGAGGCCCTTAAAAAAGCCTATGATACTTTCAGAGAAACTGCAAATCTTCGAACGGGTGAAACATGCAGTGGAATTAGTGTTGTTGAGGATGGTGATATCGTTGTACCTGTTACAGTTAAGTCTGATCTCAGCTCAAGTTACAAGACTGTCTCAGTTGGTGCAAATAGCATGATAGTAGATGTAAATAAAATCAAAAACAAACAAACTTACCAAGTATATTTTCACTTTTCAGTAGGGTCTGGGGGGAAGGATAGACACAAACATTACCCCTATCCCAGTTGGGATATAGAGGTTGCTCCAAAGGAGTCCCCGGCTCAAGGTTATCGTTTGAAGTTGATCATTCCAACATTTTTAACGTTATTTTCACAAAATAAGTAAAACAACGTTAAAATTAGTGCAATGTAACAACTTTAGCCCCTTGAGGGCCTACACGTATATACATTATATGTGTACATAGAGAAAAGCTTAAAAATAGGAATCTAACTACATTTATTGTTTCACCAAGTGTAAACTCGTCATTCTGTAAGTATGCGAACATCTGATATTTAATGCATACCAAGTAAATCATTACTCAGGCACATATATACCCGTTTTTGTTAACATGGTTCAACTTGATATATATTCTTGACGTAAAATACATAGAAATCTGAGTAGGTAACTTATGAATTTGAAATCTAGAGTTGCCTTTTAAATTTATACATCTTTCCGTTACAGTGTGACTCACTCAAGATTATCTACTTACCCGTGCCATTCTTTTGTAGTTTAGCATAGTGGCAGAGCACTAAATGTCCTCCCCCAACCTACACAAGCTATTACGCTAACAGGAGGGGGCACAATGGGTTGGTCAGGTACTAGAGGTGGGGAAACCGGTTTTTTTGGAACCGGTTCTGATTTTGGCTGGTTCCAGTCGGGTTTTGGCCGAGTAAAGGTGGAGCCGGCTCTGGTTACGATTTCTCTGAGAACCAAGACCACCTATACCCACCGGTTCGGGTATGACTGATCAAGTCTGATTTTTTTGCCCACCTCTGTGGGGTACTATTCCTAAATGGGTTTGGCCCAAAACTAGTAATTATAATTGTGGGTCAAAATGGGTTGAGGATAGAACAACTAACTTTAGTTATGGGCCATGTTATTTTATGTATATTGTATATAATGAACGTATAGTATTTTAACATTGTATAGTTAGAAGGATACGATGCTTTATTTTAACCCATATACGAGCTTCATTTTCATTTGACACATAGTCAATAAAAGTACAGCCTGAATATGACTCCCTTGCCTAAAAATAGTTTGAAATGTTCACCGCCATAACCATGGACTATCCAAGTATAGTGGTGTGGGATCAACGGCCCTATAGAATTTTTTTATTGCAATACATATTACTGTTTTTCGACTTACTATTGAGATTTTTGAACCTTACCCTTGAGATGAGGGTTTTATGATTCATTAAATAAGTTGGGTGTGAAATACATACTTGTTTTAAGTTTTATGATCCAAGGAGGGTTCCAATTAAGGGCAACATAGTAAGGGTCCGAGGGCAGCGCGCCCGGAGAGAGCGGGGTCCAAGAGGCAATTCTATGAAATTTAAAACTTCAAAACTGTCAAGAGGCAGTTTTTCAAGCACTGCATATCTCAAGGAAACTCATATTCGATCATATTGGTTCAATCAGAAATCAATTACAAATTCATGCTTGTTCTTCGTTTTTTAATTGAATTTTATTCAATTAAACATTTGGGTGAATCATAAATAGTTTGATTTTGAAAGTGTTAGCCACGACTTTCAAATAATCTGGTAGCAATTTTTGTTTTTGTTTTCTGTTATACTCTAGAGGTGGCCAAACCGGGTTTTAAGGAACCGGAACCGGTTCCGGTCAACAAAGTCAAGAATTGGTTCCGATTTTTGACCGGTTCCAACCGGTTTTTTGCCGGTTACGGTTTTGGCCGGTTCCAGTTTAGGTTTGACCAGTTTAAGGATAGAACCGGTTCCAGGTTTTTCGGTTCTGGTTCCGGTTCCAATTTCTATGAAAACCCGGAACCGCCCGTACCCACCGGTTTGGGTTTCCAGTTCCTATTCCGGGTACGGTGGCCACCTCTATTATACTCTATATAACATGAAGGTGTTGATGACATGAGAAATCTAGGTTGATACACTAACTTTCTAGTTCTGAATTAGATAAAGGGGATGTAAGTACAGAAGATTATGATAAAGATGGTGCTGATACTGAGCATGTTTACACTACTGAAGGTTGTAGAAATATAGGTAAAATGGTAGTGGTTATGAAAGGAACATGACATTTCTACGTAGAGGTGACAATTTTTACTCATGTTAAAGGAAATGAGTTGGTTTGGTTAAACAATTGTAGTATAATGGGTTGAAATGAGTAACATCATAATATTGAATCGGTTGAGATGGGTAGCACTTAAATACAATGCGGGTCAAGACGGGTAACAAAAAACGTACGTAAATGCAATGGGTTCAAACATTTAAAAATGATTAATAACATATTTGACGAGAAAATTACTAAAAATTATGCAAATGGGCTATTTGTTTACTTATAACACATCTTAAGTTAAACTAAATTGATGTTTTTTAAGAGCAATTCATTTAAACCTGAAATGATTTTGCTTAAAACTTGTTCTGACCCGCACCTATCCTGACCCGAATCCGTTCTGACCCATTATCCAATCCGCCCATTTTGCGAGGCATATTTCTACCCAAGTACATGAAGGGAATCATCTAATTAGGCCAAAAAAAAAAAAATACAAAATGTAACTTAAAGATTAATGGTTTTTTTTTTTTTTTTTATTATTATGCAAGATGTTTATAAAACATGCAATTTTTGAGAGTCGTTCAAGAATGATATCAAAAAGTTTGATGCACAAAGTGATGTTACCAACAAATATACAACATGTGTTACCTACAGACATACAACATGCAAATGTTCATCACAACTCTCTTAAAGATTCAGTAAATATACAATCTTGCAGTATATAACTATTGTTATTGTTTTTGTTTAAAATACAAAGAATAAAAATAGTTGTCATTATAACACTCGGCCACTAGACGAGTATTAAACTGGTTGTTTTTGGTTTTGGATATTAATTGTATTACGTAGTTTAGGGTAAGGTTTAAAAATAAGGATAATTATTTCCAAAGATAGAATTAGATCATTAGAATTTAAAGTCAAACCTGAACAGTGAAGGGTCAAAAAGTAACTGAATCTCCAATCAGAAAAGCAACATCTTTTTTTTTAACGGTAATTTGGATCACTGACATGTCATAAACCCACCCGATCGTATCCACATCTAATAGGAGGAAACCCACCATAGATGAGAGAAAACTCCCTAGCCTAGTATGAAACCTTTATTTTGTTAATGCCAGGACTTGAACCCGTGATCTTTCCAATATTGAAGCCACATGGTACGTCCCCTCTACCAGTTAAGGTAAGGATCATTGGTAGAAAAGCAACATCTGGTTGTGTAACATGAAACTACTGTAGAAACAACATATGGTTTGCTGCTACATAATACTTCTATTTTTGCCCAAGGGTATATTTGTCGTTTAGTAGATTCCACTTGTACGTTAATTCTTCAAGCAGACATATTCGAAATTCAGTTTCATAGCATGGTTCAATTAGAAACTCTTCTGAAAAAATTATAAAAATAAATCTAATTAATAACTTGGCATTTTTCTAACAATTAATTCACGGTTCATTTGGATATTTGTTTTCTCCTTTTTTTATAACCGTGAGAACGCGTCGTCTACTTGGTAAATTGCAGGTCCTCTCAATAAACAACTTGGTTGGTGACCACCAAGAAAAACCGGTGTTAGTGAGGATTGAATATAAAATCTTTGTGGTTTTCTTCATGACCACTACATACGTACTTCCTTAAAGATATACTGAAGCTTTTTTGTGGTGCCTATTCAAAGTTTTAATTATTTCCAATCCTGCGTACCAAATTTCACGACCTGCATCTTGTTAATAGAAATCAAGTTCTACAGAAATGTGAATATGGAATAAGGTGGAGATTGGTCAAAATGAATAATTGTTGCATGTTGGGGCTCAAAATGAGTAAATTTACCTGGTTCATGTTTTGTGAATAGTTTATGTATTGAATACTAACAATGATTATAAAATTTTTCTAGTTAGAATCATAAGATAGTCTTTTTTTCCTCCCTCTTTTTTTAATTTTTATTTATATATATTATTTTATTTTATAAATAAGACCCTTTAAACATTCTAAGCATTTGAATACACGTTAGACATCTTTTCTCCTTTTAACCCATTTGACCCGTTTTAGCTAAATTTCTACATTTAACCAAAGTGAAATAAAGCTGCACCCGACTAATATTTATATAAATGTTTTGAAATTGTCACCTCTACGCACTAATTAAGAGGGACTCGTGTTCTTGCTTTACTAATTTTTTATAAGAGACTATGGGTTCCAGTCATAAAAACTAAAAGTAACCTCCTCTAGCCATCTTTGTACGCCAAGGACACACATGGTTTATTGGCACATTGTTTGATGATTAGCATATGTAGGATCACAACTACGGTGTGATCGGTTAGGTTGGTGTCACCTACAAGCATGCACCACACATGCACACGCAAACAAGCTTAGAAAAGTGATTTGATTGATGCAAAAACAAGAGTCAAGATTCACCAAATAACTAGATTAGATAGCAAACAAACAACTTAGAAAAGTGATTTGATTGGCGCAAAAACAAGAGTCTAGATTCTGCAAATAAGTAGATAGATAACATGGTCGGGTTGTCCTCGATTCATGGAGACATATGGTCTACATGATATGATATGATATGTTGATACACATATGCATGTGTGGCATTCTTTCGTTATCTTTCTCGCTTTGTTACTTTTGATTTTTCGACATTTGCGTGTGCAAATGATTCCCCTTTTTGCTTGTAAATTGACTCATTGAAAAAGAGAGGTTGTCACCTTTACTTATCAACACATGACTTTTGCTTTCTTTGCAAATGCTTTTTACCACAAATGTGAAACTCAGTGACCAAAGCCAAAGGGATGTGGCAACCTAAGGATAGTTGACCCAGTCAAAGAAGCTTTTCTCCTTGTTGGAATCCAAAAGAAACTGTCTTCTAGTGTAGATGTCAAATTAAAAGTTGAAAGTTAAAACAATAAATATAAAATAGTTAATTGATGATTATTTATAATGTTTGTGTTGTGTCGAGGCTCCAAGATCTTGTTATCAATCATAAATTGTTGCATTTATGTCTCCAAGAGAGTATCTTGAAGGTAACATGCTTTCATTCAATTCAAAAAATTGAGGATTCAAATCCTGAAAGAAGCAGGTTTGGCTACTTAATGGGGCATACTAAGAGTTAAAAAAAATAATTATATATGCATATGCATATGCATATGCATATGTATAAAACGATGACTATAGCCCTTGGTAAATTTACCAAAGACAAAAATGACTTGTTTGATATTATAGATGACTGGTTACGTAGGGACCGTTTCGTTTTTGTAGGCTGGTCCGGCCTAATGCTCTTTCCTTGTGCCTATTTCGCCGTAAGGGGTTGTTCACGGGTACAACCTTTGTAACTCAATGGTACACCCATAGATTGGCCAATTCTTATTTGCAAGGCTGCAATTTCTTAATTGCCCAAGTTTCTACTTCTGCTAATGGTTTAACACATTCTACGTTAATTTAATTGTTATTAATATGGGGTCCTGAAGCACAAGGAGATTTTACTTGTTAGTGTAAACTAGGCGGCCTGTGGACTTTTGTTGCTCTCCACGACGCTTTTGGACTAATAGGTTTCATGCTACGTCATATATATATATATATATATATATATATATATATATATATATATATATATATATATATATATTCATTTCAAAACCAAGACGAGCAACGACATGCATGCTTATATACTTGATATATATCAAGGATGCTAATCGGTTTGCTTGGTTCGATTTTGCTCTTTTTTGAAAGTATTTTATTTGTAACCGAACTGAATTTAGAAGATCTTTAACCAAACTGAATTGAATTCCGTTTCGGTTTTAGTTAAAAACAAAACAAACCAAATTCAACTGAATAAACCAAATAAAAATCAACTTAGCGGGTTAAAAATCAAATAAAACAAATAAATCTAACCTAATAACCAAATTTGACCGAATAAACCAAAAATTTAACATTATATTATTATTAATAATAATAAATTTACATCGAAATTTGGTTTAATAGGTTAACCAAATAAACCAAATTCTAAAATAGATGAAACCGATGACCGAATTTGAAATTCAGGTAGAGTTAGAAACCAAACCAAAAATCGAATTCATAATTCTGTTCAGTTTTTTTAGTAGGGATACAGTTTGATCGGATTTGAATTTTTAACAATTTTTGGTTTTATTAACACCCCTACTATATATATCATACATTTATGTAATATCAAGGTGAGATTAAGATCATAAGATCCATTGTTTTGTTGAAAGTGACATAACAAATGGAAAGACAAAAGTAGAAACGAAAAGAGGTACTTGTAGCCTTGTAGGTTGAGGTGGAAAGATTTATGTGTTATCTTTTGAATTTTTATTCGTATCAAAATGTTGGATGGGTGTGTGATTTATGCGAATCACTTGTATACAAATGTTATAAGATTGATTATTTGGTACACGAATTGTCATATTATTTGCATTTTGTAGTGAGTTTGACGGGTAAGATGTGAAGTTTCATTGATTTAATTATTTAAAATGTTTAACTACGTTGCGTTTACAAATTTAAGTTAATTACAAAAGGTCCTTATTAATTTTATACTATACACATCATATAGGTTCATAAAAAATGTATAAAGATTATGATCATTAAAGTCCAATCATTCTAACAAAAGATGACAAGTATACATCATGTATAATTCTATACCTTATGTATCAATAGTAAAAGAACAGTTTGGGTATATTAGACCCAAAAGTGATATGCCACGTATACTCCTATGACTGGAGTATAGGATACCAATACGTGACATGTCAATAATAAAAGAACAGTTTGTGTATATTAGACCTAAAATTGATATGCCACGTATACTTCTATACTTGGTGTATATGATACCTATACATGGTGTATGTCTATTATGAATACGTCTATTATGACCTGAGTATGTCTATTATGACCTACAACAAAGCAACCCGAAATTCACTTATAACAGTGAACCTTTCGAGCTGCAGCACAATAATGATGAATCTATCAATGAACCTCCTAATGCAAATATTGACAATATTTCATTTGTCTTTTTCTTTTTTTTGCTTTAAAAAACACGATCTATACTTTTGTTTCATGGATTTATTTTACAAGATGAGTTGGTGACTTGTGCATAAAAATGAGTACTTGACAATGATTACATTATGATCACCATATAAAGTAGAGTGCTTAACAATGATTATATTACAGTTACCATATGATTACAAAGTGAGAATAACATGTTTGCAAAGGTGGGTATTTGGTAAAATATCACTTTTTGAAATGTTTATGCTTAGTGACTTTAGTTACCCTGAAATGTTAACCCTTAAGGAGTTTTATCACCTACAACTCTCAACCTTTAGTGACTTTGGTCACCCGTAACTATTAATCTTTTGACTTTGGTAACCCATAAGTGTTAATACAAAGGAGTTTGTCGTCCAGAAATGTTAATACTTAGTGACTTTAATCACCCTCAAATATAATTTGGAAACCAATAGCTGTTAAATTTGCTTCACCCATAATTCTCTCTTTATTTGCACACTTGAATAATTTTCTCATTCTCTTACGTCTAGATGTACTATTGTCAGAGCAGCTTGATAGCAATACACAATTCTTTTTAAATAATTCTCTTTTTTAACTTTTTGGATCATTTATGGATCATCGTATATACCACAATCTTTTTCTTTCAAATCTATATTCATGTAGAGATTCAAACATTATTCCTTCAGCTTGTTCACAACATTATCTAAGCAGGATACCATGCTTAGATATGTGTTTTTATTACGGAAAAAGCTAGAGAAATCTTACCGATTAAGTGGTCTTACTCCCTATAACACACACACACACTTCCTCTCTGTTTTTTTTAGCAGACATTTTACACAAAAGTGAGTGAAACGGCTCCTATTCTATTTTTTAGTTTTTTTGAACAACAAATTTTTACACATTTGTCTCCTATGGGACTAGAACCCTCAACCTATTTTAGGAAGGACACCTTAACGCACCTTGGTATCATTGGGACAAATGTCATTTGGTTCCTATTCTATTTATAACGATAATTTTATATATGCATGGAAAAATGGGCGGGTTGGGTAACGGGTCAGAACGGGTTTGGGTCAGTATGGGTCCGGGTCAGAACGAGTTTTAAGTAAAATACGTTTGGGTCTAAATGGATTGTTCTTAAAAAACATCAATATAGTTTAACTTAATATACATTATAAGTAAACAAATATTCCATTTGGATAACGTTTAGTGATTTTCTCATCAAATATGTTATTAATCATTCTTAAATGTTTGAATCCATTGCATTTACATTATTTTTTGGTTACCCATCTTGACCTGCATTGTGTTTAAGTGCTACCCATCTCAACCCATTCAACATTATGATGTTACTCATTTCAAGCCATTGTACTACAATTGTTTACCCAAAACAACCCATTTCCTTTGATATGGGTAAAAATTCCCACCTATAATTTTATGTTAAAATGTTTGAGTTTAGTTATTTACACTTTTTACCCAAAATCTTTTAATATAAGTAAAAATTTATTTTGGACCCTTTACAAGACAAAACTAAATAAGATTTCAGACTGTTACAACCAGATATCATGTGTTGGATTAAATGAAAAAATTTTGATATCTATGCATTTTTTTTATTGTTAGTTTTTAGTTAACATTTGATAAGGGAATTGTTAGGCTCAACTATATAGATAATCGGTTTAGTTTTACGCGAAAACCGAACCGAGCACACTCTTAACGTGAGGGTTAGTCCTTTTTTTTTTTATCTATGCACAATGTCTGTCGTGTGTTGTGACCTTGGTTTTAAATTGCGCGCATGTTGCGCGAATATTGCGGTGATGCGGTTCCAGGCTCGCAACGCAACCCTAGATGCGCCTGTGTTCCATGATGCGGCAGTCACGCACATTGCGGTGGTCGAGTGTTGCGGTGATGATGCGCCGTTTTAGGGTTTACGCAAAATTGGGCGGCAATTGAGAAACCAGGGGTCGTCTATTCACATGCAATCACGAATTTCTCTCCTTAAATCTCCAATTTCTCTTCCAAATTCTTCAATTCTTCCGTTGATTTTCTTCAAAAGTTCAATTTATTTTCTCTCAGACCTCCGACTTATCTTCTGGAATTGTCGACCACCAGGTATGATGTAATTCCTTCAATTCAACTACTGATTTCTTCAATTAAGCTTAATATTTCTTCAATTAAGCTTACGATTTCTTCAATTAGAGAGTTCCTTGATTCAATCAAATACTTATTCTAGCACCCACTGCCAGGACGCCGTTTCTTGGTTATAAATAGCTCCGATTTTAATTTACTGGACCAGGTATGTTTTTTTTTTTCAATTAAGCTTTATATCTTCAACTTAGCCACTGATTTCTTCAATTAGGAACTCATTTATTCGATCAGCAACTCATTGTTTTAATTTAGCTCCTGAAAATCTGTTTTGTTAATAATCTGCTTGAATTTTGAGTAATGTTAACTAAATATTTTGAGTAATGCTTTATAATTTTGAGTAATGTTAACAAAATATTTTGAAATTTTGCTTAAATTTATCTTATTGTTACCTAGAATGTTCAAATATTAACCTTTTTTGCAACGTGTTGAAAATTTAGTATTTTTTTTGATAATTAGCGCATTTCTTACGTGATGCGCTCGCATCGCGCAACACGCATCGTGCAACGGGTTTTTGAAACGTTCGCATCGGCTCGCATCGCGCAATTTAAAACCAAGTTTGTGACACAAAAAATTGACATACTCAAAAGCTTATAAAATAATTCAAAGATCTTTGGATTTTCTTTTCGAACAGCTAACATCCTAAACTACTTCAAATTAATTATAACATTGCATGAGATTGAATCCATGACCTCTTATTAAGAGACAAAACCTAGTCTCACATTGGCTAGTCAAAGATCTCTACATAGAATGGTGTTCATGGCATGTTGAGGCCAAAAAACAACCTCATGCCGCACTGAAAAACAAAATCAACTAACATCTTCAAATTAACAAACTATAAGTTTAAAATGCTAAGTTTTGATTTAGTCTTTTGGTCAATCGTTTTTTTTTTAAATATTATTGATATCCATATATATATGAATGTTTATGAGAAAACTCCTCATTTTAAAGAAAACAAAAAAAAACTCATACTAACTAATAAAATTTTGAATTTTTTTTTATAATTTTTTATGATAAGGTTAGAAATGCTATAATAAAAAAAAGTTTTAAAAAAAATATGTAAATCACGAAGTTACGTATATGTAATTCAAAAAGTTTCGGATGTAACTTATAAAGTTACACATATGTAATCAGTATATGTAGTATACAAGTTATATATATGCAATAACTGATGTGCAGCGGTCTTACCCTAAAAATAGAACGAATTAAAGCTGTCTAACCTAAGCTAAAGACACAATAACTAATCCTAGACCTAGACTTGACCTAAACACCTAGTAATAATCAGAAATCCTAAACTAGACCGCTACGAAGGCAAGTGTACCTATCGGTGACAGAATAACTGATGGAAGTCCGGATATCGAACCAATGGACACTAGTTTAACAAACTAACCTAGACTGTGGATAAAATAAAGTAAAAGAGGGGGAGGGGGTTTGGTGCAACTCTGAAAACCTATTCAGACTAAAACTGACTAAACAACTAAACTTTAAAACCGCAACTAAAACTGGGACTGTAACTGAAAACTAACTGCAGTAAGGAAAACTGGTATACCTAGGCTGGGAATCAAAAGTGTGACAAGTGATGACTTGGACTGACTTATGAAGAATGAAGACTAGGATCTTAAGGAACATACTTAGAATAACCTAATGGGACCCAGATCAGATACCAAGCAACACCACTAGAAATCCCAAGACTGTAATGTATGCACTAGTCTACCGGGTCACCTTCCGAATTTTCCCGATATGCAATTGCACTCCAACGGGTGGATCACCTCCCGGATTTCTCCACCCACGTGTGTCCTAAGACACTAGAGAGCTATGCAGGTGACAACTTTGACATGGATTGACACCAACACTAATTAAATCTAAGACAACGCCCTCCCGGGTTGTTTAACTCAAATATTCCAAGTGAAAGAGACCAACCATCTAACCTATCACCTCCCGGATTTCTAGGTTAGGTCTCACATGCAAATCACAACACTTAATGAAGTCTAATCCTATGGAATGTGATCAACAACCCATAAACTAACCTAAAACACGAAGTAGTAGGCCTAACATGCATCTATTTGTGGAAAGACCTTCCTAGACACACATGGATTCAACATTCATCAAGTATTATCATTCAACACATGCAAAATCCATCAAAGATCATAACTTTACAGCTGATAACAATGCATATATCATCCATAAACATAAATCTAGTCCAACATCATCAAAGTTCATAACTTTATCATCCCAAACCTAGGTACAATCCTAGATCTAGCCAAACAACATCATAACAGTAGCAAAACAGATCTGAACAATGTCTAAATACATGAAAGACTACTGATTTAAACTAAGAACATGAAAAGATAAGAACAATACTCAAAAGGCTCCTTCTTCTTCACTCCAACAAGCTCTAATCAAGCCTTCAACTCCATGGTTAAGCTCCAGCAGCTCCTATGCTTGATTAGGGTTCCAAAATCGCAGAAGAAGACCCCCAAATCGTTTTGGAAGCGTCCCATTTATAGAAGGAATGAAATTAGGGTTTTAGGACTGAAAATGATCTCAGGCGCATCGCCTAACAGGGCTGCGTGGGGCTAGGCGATGCGCGCGAGACAAAATTATCGGGCGGCTGAACCTGGCAGGCACATCGCCTGCGGCTGGTCGCCCTGACTAGGCGGTGCGCGCGGATGCTGTGGAATCAGATAATGTTCCCAGGCGCACCGCCTGGGATCAAGCGGTGGCCTGGGGCGTAGCGCCTAGGGTTTTTTTCTTCGTTTTCTTCGCTCG
Organism: Mikania micrantha; assembly: GCA_009363875.1. NCBI lineage: Eukaryota > Viridiplantae > Streptophyta > Magnoliopsida > Asterales > Asteraceae > Mikania > Mikania micrantha. The sequence continues at coordinate 40,065,065 of CM018692.1, forward strand.
ATCAACCACACTCGATTCCGATGCCCGTTTGCCCTCGTTTCCGTTCCTCCGGGACACATTCCTGCACAAAACAAATAAAATGTAAAAAGGAACTAAAATCGACTCGAAATATATACAAAACTTACGAAAATGGACTCGATTATGTACATAAACGGATGTGTTAAACTAACACATCAAAAATACCCACACTTAAACCTTTTTCGTCCTCAAAAAATATTACAAAATGGAATCATAGATCAGGGACTTGGTTTTATTTGCAAAAGATTTAACAATCCTTAATCCTTGTGTATTAATCGCGATTGTTGGTATAATGGTCCAATCTAAACCCAAACACCAATTTCAAGTTCCCTAATCATGCTTATTTATGTTCAAATTCAATCATTCATCTTATGGATCCCATCCCTTGGTCAAAACGAGTTATCCTAATCCCAAGTAACAGCTTTCAAGGCACATGTTTAAATCTAACGACTTAAACCCATCTTTGTATGCAAACTACCTAGAGATAATCAAAATTTAATCTAATGATGAAGATGGATGAAGGTGTGAGCATTTTGCCTTTTTATTCTCTCATTTTCTTTTGTTTTTACCTCACTTGAGCGTATTACAGAACTGTTTCACTCGGTTGAGAGCCGAGGTATGATAACTGCTTTTTAGCTCTTATTATCTCTTCTTTTATTTGCACAGGCTCAGCTCACTTAGTGGATTGTGGAATTTTTTTTATTTAGCGGGCGCCATAAGCCTCGGATTTATTTCCATAAAAAGAGGACATATGTGCCAGGTTTAAATTTTAAAAATTTTAGGTTGCTAGTTTACAGAGGTTCCTTTATTCACTATTAGCCAGTTTCAGATTTCCTGAATTTTCCAAGTCTTAAACCCACAAGAATCCTGAATTTAGGTTTATTCTGTCAATCCTAAGGAACTTTCTATCGGCTGGGCCTACCAAAAAATCCCAAATCAATACACAAGTCAGCCTATAAAAGCCTAAGCCTTGCTCATAATGATCATCTTCCATTTATTAGGTGCAAGCCAAAACCAAGGACATTTTTCAAGACTCTAGCTATATACATCCTAAAACTCTAGACACAATCAGAACATGCAAAATAATTGAATATTTACAGAAAATCAAACAAAAGGTAAAAAGTGGAAAAGACTTAGCTGATAACGCAAAATCAGCAAACGTGAATCTGATCCAAAAAGAAGTCAATCAACAACCGGCCGTTTGCATACAAAACAGTCTAAGTAGTCGTCACCCGAATGTAATTGAGTACGAATTGTTAAAACCAGACTGCAATTAAGATCTCAAACAACCAAGATTAACTGTAAAATAAAAAGACTCAATGACTGACTTGATTACTATTTACAACTGACTCAATTGAAAGAAAAATCTTTTTGTAAATTTTCAATTTTTCAATTTTTCAATTTTTGTCTTTTTAACTTTAAATATTTACAATTTGAATAATTTAATTACAAGTTCTAAATATTTACAAAAATTTCAAAAATTTTATTCAAAATTCAAAATTTTTATTAAAATTTTGACTTGAATATATAAAATGACTTGATTTTACGAAAAAATAAAAACTAAAAGACGTCAGCCTGACATACACACACTTAGAACAACACATTGTCCTCAATGTGGACTCAGAACTGGCAATTGAAAAATGAAAAGTAAAATTACTAAAGGTTAGCAACGAATCCCTGATATAATATAGACGTGTCGTGAATGGAGTTGCGAGCCTTTCAATATACAAATTACAACTCAAACAAACAATTGTTAATGCAACAACAATTGGATTACAATTTATATAACAACATTAATAATACAACAATTGAATTACAGAATTAAACAATTATACAATCAACCATAACTTTACAAACACTTTACAATAAATTAAACAACCAATGCACACCATTAATATACAGAACCATAATAACAACACAAATGTAAATACAACCACAACAACACAAAATAAGAAACCCGACATGCCAAAATAAAAATATATACAAAGTCTGGCTGTGTACATAAAAAGAGAATAAAAATACATTAACTAAGCTACATACAAACTAATCCTCATCCTCCCCGTCCTCTGGCTCTGTCTTAGTGTCGCCCTCAGGATCGGATGGGATGCGGGGGTCTGGCATCCGAGGGGGCAACTCACAGCCCATATGAGCCGCCATGCGCCTCTGGATGTCCTCAAGCATGTCTATCCTCTGAATGACATATCGGAGGGTAAGACGAGGAGGAACAGGAGGACGTGGTGGGTCGTCACGGGGAGGTCGCTCCCCTCGATGCAATATACGGTGCGTAGATGGCGGAGGGACGGCAGGTGCATGCTCTGGGGTCGCTAACAGAGGCATCCAACGGGGTGGTGTATCAAAGGTCACCATCCCCGATGTCTGCATGTCATAAAGCGCATATGGCGACGTCTCAGGGCCGACTGTGACGTGTTCCACATGATATGTGGTGAACACGCGGAGACGATGCGCCAAATGGCCTATGTACGGCCCCATATCCAGGCGCGCCGTGTGGCCTCCTTGGCGAGGCCTCGCTAATGATGTAAGAAGAATGGTGGCGAGGTTCGCCGGGTGGCGACCCTGTATGCAATATAAGCAAAACAGGTCAAAATAGTTGACCTTGTCCTTGCCAGAGTGGCGAGGGATCAAGGTGCACGCAAGAATCCTATGGATGTATCTAAGGAATGGATCACGGATCTGGGTGTCCAGCCTACGATCGGTGTGAGGCTAGGTGGAGATAGTCCTCCAGTATGCGGATAAATCATCCTCAGTGACGTACCCGGGCCTAGCTGCCCGGGTAAAGCCTCTGAGGTGGTCCTCAAAATTAGCAGATGCCACCTGCTCCTGTGTGTAAAGCCCAAAGGCTACCGCGAACTGGGCGACACTCATGGTATGAGTCTGTCGCCCCAAAGCAACGACACAGCTCCAGGATACGAGAGAGAGCGTGTGTTGTACTGAAAAGTGGATAAGAACTCCACTGTAAGCTCATCATACTGCATCCAGCTGCAGCGTAGTAGGGGAGCCCACTGTGGGGTCATCATCGCGTCGAACTCGGCTACGAGACCCAGCTGCTCCAGTATGTCTCTGTCGTAGCCATGGTGCTGCATCGTCTCCAATCTGACGAGCGTCTGTAGGCGCGCATACTCCATGGAGTCTGCCGCAAACTGTAGAAAAGTGTGATCGGCTCGACGGCGTAGATGCGGCAACGGAGGACGTGCATCAGGCGGCGGGATGGCAAAAGGAACTGAATAAACGTATCTCCCTCACTCGTGGCTACTGTTGTGCGGTGTCGGTGCGTCTGGCCCGCTTGGCCCTGGAAGTGGATGCCTCAGCCATCTCTGCGATAATATACAACAAGAATATATACAACATGCTACAATCTAACTAAAATCCTATATCCTAATCGATTATTATTTTATTTGAAAAACCTTGATTTATTTACAGGTTGTTGGTTATGTTATGTATGTTCAATTTGTTTTATTATGTTATTTATTGATGCTACACATATGTACAATGTATTATACTTTATTTATATATACAAACTAATTATGACATACAATACTTATTCAATTGTTTAGAAACAATTTTATTTATTGATACAAATTATTGTATTAATTATTATCGTACAAACATTATTTATTTCTTAATATACAAATTTATATTATTTATATACTTTCTGTAAGTTATTTATTATACAATTTACATAAGTATCTATATATTTACTTATTTTATTTTTGAGTTTTTATGTACAAAGTAAATATATAAATATACTTATACAATTTATTACTTATTTATTTGTTTAAGAGTACAATTTATTTGTACAAGTTGTTTTATGTAAAGTTATTATACAAATACTTATTTATTTTAATTTCACATTTTCAATAGTATTATTATAATATATACACTAATTTTAATTATTTTGTGATTATTATAATTTATGATACTTATTTTATTATTGTTTATTATTTACACATCAGCATACATAAGTATTATTGTTTTGAATATACAACATTTATATTTATTTGAATTTATTAAACTAACTATACATCGGGTTGATTATTATTTATTTATTTGCTTTTTATTTTATGTTACAAAACTATATACATATAGGCATTCATGTTATATTATTATTATTGTTAGTATACATAATACTTACGCTTTATTTATATACAAAAGTAGTATTATTTATTATTTTGTAACACTTTATTTCTATTACACATAATCTTTACATTTATTAATTTATTTTATTTTATGTTTATTATACAATTATTTATTTATATTACAATAGTATTAATTCATTTTTATTTTATATTACATTATTTATTAATATACTACACATACATATTTATAAAAGGTGTTTATTTCAATTTATTTTATTTAACATTATATGTTATTATGATTATTAACATTATTTTGTTATTAAAAGAAGTACATCATTGTTATTTATAATTTCCTGTTTTTACTTTTATTTTTTATTATTTTTTCTTTAAATCTGACACCAAAGTTTATTATGATCTTTGATTTATTAATAATATTATTATGTCAGTGATTTTATTTATTTCTTTATTATTTATTTTATTTTTTTGAAAATCAAAATTGAGAAACAAATCTGGGGCAGATCGCCTGGGGAAAAGAGAAAGGCGTCGGGCGATTCGCCTAGGGTTAGGCTTCGCCTGAAAAACGGAATCCGGCAACCCTCTTTTATTTCCCCGATCGATACGTTTTCCAAAATCACTCCCAAATCAACCCTAATCTAACCTATTCTAATTTAATCGAAAAATCAGAAATAAAAAAGAAAAGGGTTACCGGAGGTGTGCGGCGATTGTGGAGTCGGAAACAGACGGCGGAGTAGCGGTGGTGGACCAAAGCAGCAACGGTGATGATGAGGGTGATGTGAGACAGCGACAGTGGTGCTAGAAATAAGACAGGAGGTATCGGTGGTGATAGCAGAAGCAATGACGGACACAGGTGCGGCGGTGACAGATGGTGGTGACTGGAACGGCGGCGGTGGTGGGTTAGGCGGAGAAGAAGACGGTGGTGGTCTTGATCGAAGAAGAAGATGATGGTGGCGATGATGTCAGCTGTGGACGGTGGTGCGACCGGAGAAGGTGAGTGCTTTTAGGGTTTGAGGCGTAGAAGAAGTGATGGTGGGCATGGTGTTTGAACAGTGGTTTTTATTTTGAAATTTATTTTTTTTTTCCGAATTTCTAACTCTCGCATGCATCTCCTTAGACCAAACACCAGCTTCAGGCGTAGCGCGCCGATCCCAACGGTTTGAATTCTAAGTTTCATCCCCGCGCATCGCCAGCTCTGGGTGCGGGGATGGGGTGTAGCGCGTAGGCTATATTTCTTTGTTTATTTCAGTTTTTCAAATATTTTTTTTAGTTAAAAGTAACTAAAATTCTAATTTCTAGAACCTAAAGAAAATAAAAATTCAAAAATTAATCCTAATTTAACTTAACTAATTAAATCAACTTAAATAAAATTCTAACAAAACAAAAATTAGACTAAGAAAATTTAAAATATACTAATTCCTAAAAATTAATTAATGCAACTAGAATTAAAACCAAATAAGTTTAAAACCAAATAAATCCTAATAAAAATTTAAAACTAAAATTAACCTAAAAGCAAATAAAATGAAAATCGGGTTAAGTAACTAGTGACATATAATGTAGTCGAATTCTGTTGAACAACAGAAACCTCGAGGAGTAGCTGTTTCACCAGGAACAAGACTTTAGATACTTAGTCAAAGTTTTGGTTTAAGCTCCCTCTAAAGTTTTGCACAATATTATTTTCGTTGTTTAGTTTTCTTACTTAGAGAGAGAAGAGAACAGATAGAAAGCACAAGGAATTTTGAGGGAAGTAATTCAAATTATTCAGAGAATGTTGGGACTTAAATACCCAAACATTATGAGATACAAGACAAGAAATAATAAGACAAATAGCTGACACTGTTACAGGCACTGAATCAACAGACTAGTACAAATACAAAGTCAACAACAACGGAACCAAGAGTCTTCAGGAGTCTTCAGGTCTTTAGAGGTTGAAGTAGTTGTGCTGAGGTTCAGTGGTTATTCTTTCGGAAGATGGTCATCGGAAGCTGATTAAATAATCAGTTATTTCGAAAAAGGAGATTGGCTTCCGAGTCATTTGACTTCTTCTGATGCAATGGTTGTCTTCCGAAGATGTCAAGATTAGCTAGTGTCTTCTGAGGTAGATAAGTTCAGCGGTAGTTCTTTTTGGCGAATCTTCCGCTGTTAATCTTCCGATGTTGAAGCAGTTCTTCAGTCGGAAGAGTAGCATCCGCGGCTTGTCATTCCGCGGTTTATTCAATTGTCTAGCTTCAGTTGTTTTGCTCATCAGTCCTTATTTTCCAACAATCTCCCTCTGGACTGATGAAGCCAAAACCATTTACTTTTGTTTTAAAGCCAGACCAATTTTATTCCTAAGAGTTCGAACATAGTTCTGAACTTCATACTCTGTGTCAGCATTGTCCAGAGTCCTGTGCTACAGTTCCTTCAGATCATCAGTTAGTAGGGTGAGAATCTCATCCCAATTTGAGAAGAAAGTTCTTGAGCCATTATATCTTTCAATGTCCATACTCTTGGAGACAGAGTCACAGAACCATCTCTTTATTCTTATCCTTAAGTTTTTGATCTGAGAAGGCTGGGATTTAGAAGGTAGACCCATAAGAAGAGGAGCTCCAGTTGGCCAATGTATTAGTTCTCTTCTTATCACTTGATCATTTGAATCAAGTACCTTCTTTACTACAGCATGCTAATGAGGTTCATAATTCGTCAGAAGATCAGGAAGAATTTCTTTATTAACATCAACCCAGGGTCTGAATTTGACAGCAGATGGAGATTCTGCAGACCCAACACCTAAACTTCCCATAGGTGTATTTAGCAAATGATCAAGCATTGTGCTTGGGTTGGCATCCTTGAGCTGAGTTACTATAGAGGGAGAAGGAGAAATGACTTCTTTCCACTGCTCAGGGTGATCTTTGTTCTCTCTTTTGAACTTTGACCATTCATTAAACAGAACATCATCTCTCCATCTTGTTATTGTGTTCTTTGGTCCCCATTGATTTTGAATGAGGATGTGTTTTATTATTTTCCTCTGCTCGATGGTCTTTTTCTTCTTCACTTCAGCTTTTATTCTTTTGGATAAAACTTCAGCTTCATTTCTAAGGTTAGTAATATCCCAGTTACTGAAGTTTTCAACCTTGTACTTCCCTTCATCCAGCAAATACTTGATCAGCTGCTCCCTCTCAGCCTGATAGGCTTTATCTTGCTGCTGATCCAATCTAGCTATTTGTTCTTGATAGGTCCTTACCAGTTCTTCTCCTGATAGACCAGTGGCTTCTAGATAAGCCAAAATCAAGTTTTCCTTTTCCGTTTCTTTATTCTTTATCTTCCGAAGGTCTTCATCGAAAGGGAAAGTCCTAACAGGTGAGTAGGACTCCTTCATTGGAGAAGTTTGTGGTTTTTCAGCATCTGCTGACCTTATTGGTGAGGGAGCTGTGGTGGTGTTTAGAAGATCAGACTCATCATCATTAACCAATATGAGCTTTCTCTTTCTTGAGATAAGAGAGGCAATGGGCTGATCATCATTTAAGTCTGAGTTGGGTTCTTGAGCAGGGGTTGGAGGTTTATGAGGTATGTTATTGAGTGTTTTGGTTTTTCTGACCACACTCTTTTGTCTTCTTGAGAAAGACTGTGCGATTACTGGTGCTGGTTTTTTGCCAATTTTGGAGACATTGAGAGTGGTAGGAAGGGAGGTTTGTGAGGATAGTTCTAGGAGGGTTTGAGAGGTAGAATTTGGAGAAAGAGTGGGTGAGCTTTCTTTATTTGTTTGTATGGGTGAAGAAGGGGTAGATATAGTGGGAGAGAGATGTTTAGGAAGGCTGGGGTTGCGCTTTGATTGAACAAAACCAGTTGGAATTGGTATGTCCTGAGTGGTTGAGGCAAAAGAAGACGGGGCAGTGGTTATGGGCTTTGTTTGCTCAGTGCTAGCTGATTTAGAAGGTTTGGGTTTTCTGGAAACACCAGATGTTCCAGTGTTTATTTGAGCTTCAGCTTCCCTTTGCTTCTGCTCTGAGCTAGCCTTAGCAGCTTAAGTTTGGAACTGTTGATCCAGTGCTGCTTTGAGAAGTGCCTCTTGATTTTTCAACCTTATTTGCTTCATCCTCCTTTGCTCAGTCTTGTCATCTGCCCTTTTGGCAGCTTGGGCAGCAGACAAGAGCCTGTCATTATCCCTCTTTTTGGCTTCATCAGCCTGCTCCTTGAACCAGGGAGGAGGATGAGCAATCCCAGTAAGAGACTCAAGAAATCGGGTATGGTTAGAGACTTCATGTTGTAAGGAGAAGACTTTGGTATCTACTGAAATTTTCAGCAGATCCAGTTGGATCTTTTGAGTGGTGAGGAATTGGTGGGTAAAAGATTGAAGCAGGGAAGTGAGATGGGCAGTAAGAAGTGGGTTTAACACTTCTTGAAAAGCATGAGTTGAGAAGGTGGGGGCAGTGGAAGTAGGTGGAGTGTTTGAAGTACCTTCAAGTGAAGGTGCCTGCATGGGGATGGATTTGGGTTGCATGGCTTGGTTACTCAAGACTGTTGAGACAAGCTCAGTAAGCTTGGTCACATCAGCCTGAATGTGAGCAAAAGAATTCGTCAATTCCATTATTTTAAGATCTGATTCGTCCATCCTTTTATGGATGTCATCCAAATCCCTGACTAATGAGTCAGTTTTATCATTACCTGAGTCCATCTCAGGAATGTCATGAACCCCTTTTTCTTGGTTCCGGGCATTTCCAGCCTTAGTTGCAAGAACTTCATAGGATGTTGCCATATCAGGAGTCTTATTTCCTGATCCATGCAAATGGGAGCCCATTGGAATCTCAAGTGAAATGGATGCTCTGATATATGATCAAGATGTCTAGATGGACCGGACATCGTGATCTCATCCTCTTCTCCATGGGTAGGAGATTGATGAGTTTGAGCAGAAGTTTGATAGGGCAGTTCCTCTATTGGTGAAGGTGGAGGAGAACCAGGTTGCTCAAACATAGAGTCAATCTCATGGAGAATTTGGGTAGGAGAGTGAGGGACTATTTGTGGGGAAGAAACATAGATGTCCTTGGGAGAGTGGACTACCATCTGAGTGTCAAGTGACATTTCAGTGGTTAGAGAAGGTTCCCTTTGGAGTACAACATCATCCTGTTAAGAGGATTGATGAGGAGCTAGGTGGGGTTGAGATACTTGATTCATCTGTGAGGATGGAACATATGTATCCAATTGCCCAGTGGGGGCAGAGACATGTCCAGGGATCTCATCTTCCTGAACAGTCTTTTTTGGGCTTTTTAGGTTTTGAGGCTTTGGTAGAGGCTTTTCTTTTGGCGGGTACCTGAATACGTGTGGAAGAAGTGTTGGATGTGGGTTCACCGAGGATGGGTGTTTCCTCTGTGTCATCCATTTTTCTTGCATCAGTGTTCAATCTAGTGAACACCTGTTTGTCAATGCCCTTGATAGTGGTAAAAGGAGCAATATGACAAACCTTATTAAGGTCAGCAAGAAGACATGCCATTACAAACCTAGGATACAACATAAACTTAGGACTTTTCTGGTGATGTACCATATGGTCAAAGATTATTTGAGACAAGTTGACCTTTTCGTTGGACAGAGCATCATACATGACATATTGCATGTCATATGGCATTTCTCCCCAACTTGTCGACTTTTGAGACAGACAATGTAAAATGGTGTGATACAGGAACTTGTACTTAGGGTAGAAGAAAGCTTTGTACAGGGTCCGATTTTTCAGGTCACCCTGATAATCACACTGAACAAAAGTATTATGAAGAAGTTTTAGAGAAACAGTTGTGGGAGCCTCATTGTCGTTCAAGTTTAGGGCAACGCTTATTTTGGAGGGGGTGAGGATGACTTGTTGACGAGCAACCATCGAAGTGATGCTTTCAACAGAGTCTTCCTTTGTCACCAAGGAGGAGTTTTCCCAAAACTAGTTTAAAGCAGCTTCCGAGATAAGCGGGTTAAGAATACGAGCAGTATGAACGAAGGAGTTTACCATAATGTCGATTGTTTCGTTGTAGAGAGGGTACTCAGAAGATTTGACAAGGTAAGCTCCGAGGTTGTGGATCGACTTGATTTTCAAAGCGTTAGATGCCATTTTTGCGATGATGAACACCAGACGGTTATGAGCGCAAAGTGTGAGTACAAACTTTGCTTTAGAGAAAAAGAGATGAGTAAGTTTAACCGTTCACACACAAGGCCGGTTTCAAAAATAAAAACTGCCACTACTTATAACATATCAAAAGCTTTACCTTAGAGTTTTTACCCATTGGACAAACCTGTGATCATGAGAGAAAAGAACCAAATGACAAAGAAGTACGTTCATGCACACCCTGAAGTACAGACAAAGCTTTGTAAGGAATGAAGCCTGGTCCGATGCCGTTACACCATCATCATGAGCATAAAGCTCAGACGGAATCATTGTAATTGTTTCGTGCCAGGAGACATGCCTGACAAGCAGTTGTCCTCCGCCATGAGTAGCATTCGGAAGATTCAAGTTTGAAGGAGAGTGTTCTTGATCAAAGGAAGATCAAGCAACTTTGTTGAGTAATTATGAAAGAACTGAAGGATTTAAGAGGGTAACCACAGATATAAATAATAGCAGTGGTCATTAGAGAAGAAAGGGGTAAAAAGGTAAAATGCAAGAATATTATCGAGCTGTGAGCACAATTAACGAGGGTCAATTCAATTAATTGTAGGGGGTCTAATCTTGCAGAGCGATTAGTGACCATCAAATCAGACGTAAGTCTCAAGAATTAGTTAACTATGGAGAAGAAAAGTTAACCACGGAGGAGAGTTTTAACATCGGAAGAACCTTATCCTCAAAAGGAAGTAACCATGGATAAGTAAAGAGGTTAAAAGTCTCGGAAGAAGAAGAGACATTAGAAGTGAAATAAACCACGGAAGGTTTAAAGTGTAACAACGGAAGTTTTAACCGCGAATAGATATGAAACAATGGTTATCATAACCACTGAACCTATCCGTGTTATGAGATAACCACTGAGAGAGACCAAGGTAGCTTCATCAGTGGTTTATCAAATGTCCGTTGTTAGGATAATCATTGAAGATTTTGCTTTTATATATTTATTTATTTAAAGGTTTAAGAAACACATTCTTAACCATGTTTATTAGCTCATATTTATCATTCCCAATTTGGCCACAAACTTAGAAAAAGTTGAAGAGTCCACGGGTTTGGTAAATATATCTGCTATTTGGTCACTTGTAGAGACATGTTCTGGGACAATTAGTCCCTTTTCAAAACAGTCTCTAATGAAGTGATGCCTTATTTCTATGTGTTTGGTTTTTGAATGGTAGACAGGATTCTTTATTATATTTTCTGGCAGCTTCGCTGTCTATTAGGAGAGGTTATTTTTAGTTTGGTTATTCCAAAATCCAGCAGTTGGTATTGTAACCAAAGGATTTGGGCAGTGCAATGGGCTGCTGCAATATACTCAGCTTCAGCAGTTGAATTTGACACCGACGTATGCTTTTTTGCTTTGCCATGACACTAAGCAATTTGCATAGAACTGACATCCTCCCGAAGTATACTTGTGAGCGAGCATCCAACATAATCACTGTCTGAAAAACCAACAAGCTTTCAAGTTTGGTTAGCAGGATACCAGATACCTAGCGTATGAGTGCCTTTAAGATATCTGAGTATCCTCTTCACAAATGACAAATGGTATTGTTTAGGGGCTGATTGGTACCTTGCACAGAAACATGTTGCATACATAATGTCTGGCCTCGATGCAGTAAGATATATCAAAGATCCAATCATGCACCTGTAGAGGGTTTGATCTACAAGTTCACCATTTTCATCTGGAGTTATTCCTGGACTTGTAGCCATGCGGGTAGAAATTATTTTGCAATCATTCATATCAAATTTATTTAAAAGATCCTTTACATATTTAGATTGATGAATGAAAGTCCCATTGGGGGTTTGTTTGACTTGGAGTCCTAAAAATGCTTTTAGTTCACTTAAAGCACTCATTTCAAACTTAGAAGACATTAATTTAGAAAATTGTTCACACAAGGAAGGTTTTGTTGATCCAAAAATGATGTTATCGACATAAATTTGGACCAGCAAAAGTTCCTTATCTACCCGCTTGATGAACAAAGTCTTATCAATGGTTCCCTGAGAAAATTTATTAGAGAGAAGAAATTGAGAGAGAGTGTCATACCGTGCTCTGGGTGCCTGTTTCAGACCATATAGTGCTTTGTCTAGTCTGTACACCCAATCAGGATGATGAACATCATCAAATCTTGGAGGTTGACACACATAGACTTCCTTCTTTATTTTCCCATACATGAATGCACTTTTTATATCCATTTGATATACTTTTATATTATGGGATATAACAAATGCTAGGAAGAGTCTGATGGCTTCTAGTCTGGCCACAGGAGCAAAGGTTTCATCATAATCGATGCCTTCCTCTTGGCAGTACCCTTGCACTACCAATCTGGCTTTATTTTTTATCACAATACCTCTGTCATTTGTTTTATTTCTGAATACCCATCTATTTCCGATAGGGTATTTTCCTGCTGGCAAGGGGCAGAGAGTCCAAACGTTTTGCCTTTTGAACTGTAATAATTCATCTTGCATAGCCTCTACCCAATTATTATCTTTAAGAGCTTCCTGATATTTGGAAGGCTCAACTTGGGACAAAAAGGCTGCATGAAGGTAGAAGTTTGAAATCTGGCTCCTAGTTTGAACACCTTTATTTAAATCACCTAAAATTTGTTCTAGTGGATGATTTCTGCTGAAGGGAATGATGTTCAAACAATTATTTGTAGAGGCAGCATCGGAAGAAGGTGAGTTTTTAGAGGGGCCAGAAGAGTTCTCTGATGGGGAAGTATGAACATATTCAGGTATATCTACAGGTACATTGTCCAAGGCTGAGGATAAAGGAGTAGATATTTGTTCATCTTGGACTTGAGAATTTATTTGATAGGAAGGAATGGAGGAAATGAATTTAGATAAAGAACATTCTTCAAGAGAGGATAGATCTTCAGAAGTTTGACATGATTATGAAGAATGAGAAGAAGAGGGGGTAGAAGAGATGTAGGTGAAGCTTTCAAGGTCGAAGAGGTCATCAGGAGCAGAAGGGAAAGATAAAGTTGATGCAGATTCATTGAATTTGACATCAATAGTTTCCTCAACAATTTTGGTCCTAAGATTGAAAGCTCGGTAAGCCTTAGAGGTATGAGAATATCCAACAAAATATCCATAGTCAACTTTAGCAGCAAACTTGGATAAAGAGTCTCTTGTGTTCAAAATGAAACACGAACACCCAAAAACTTTAAAGAAAGAAATGAGAGGCTTTATGTTATGAATGACTTCATAGGCAGTCTTGTTATGTATCTTCACAATGTGAACTCTGTTTAAGACATAGCAAGCAGTGTTTACTGCGTCAGCCCAGAAGGATAAAGGCAATCCTGAATTTGCAAGCATAGTTCTTGCAGCTTCAATAAGTGTTCTATTCTTTCTTTCCACAACTCCATTTTGAGCGGGAGTTCTAGGAACACTATATTGTCTGATGTTTTCTTTAGATATGCAGAACTTATCAAAAACTTGATTCTTGAATTTTGTCCAATTATCACTCCTTATTGTCTTTACAGGAAGACCAAATTGTCTTTCAAGTTGGGTGATAAGGGCAATTATTTTATCAGAAGTCTCATCTTTGCTAAAAAGAAAGAAGGTCCAGCAAAATCTTGAGCAATCATCCACAACAACTAAACAGTATCTCTTTCTTGCCAAACTAGCGACCTTCACTGGACCAAACAGGTCCATATGAAGTAGATTGAGACAGTTAGTTGTTTTGGATTCCTCAACATAATTATGTGATGTTTTATGTTGCTTTCCCTTTAAGCAAGATTCACATTGACCTTCAAAGTGGAATTCTTTGAAAGGTAATCCTCTTACTAAAGAAAGGGTAGAAAGCTTATGAAGAGTTTGGTGGTTAAGATGACTGAATCTTCTGTGCCAAAGAGCGGTTTCAGAAGATGATGCTTTGGCTAACAAACAAGTAGAAGAAGATGCTTGAGAGTCAGTGGTCATGTCCACAACGTAGACATTTCCACTTCTCTTTGCCGTTAGCAAGGTGTGTTGATCAATTAAGATCTTTATTTTTGAATTTATTTCAGGAGAAAGAATTTTGCAACTGTCCTTCGTGAAAAATGAACTAAAGTTCTTATCAGCTAGTTGAGAAACACTCAAGAGATTAAACTTGAGATTTTCAACTAAGCTTACATATTTAAAGTGCAGTTTTCCACTTAGGACAGAACCAGACCCTACTATCCAACCTTTTGCATTATTTCCGATGGAAACAAACCCTCCATTCTTTGGAATGAAGTTATTTAAGATGGATCTACATCCTGTCATGTGCCTAGAGCCTCCACTGTCCACATACCATAGATGATTTTGGTTTGAAGAAGGTCTCTGCACATGAGAATTAATTGCAATAGGTTAGATATGGGTCTTGTTTTACTTTTAGAAGAAAGAGAAGATGCTTATTTGTTTTTGCTAAGTGTTATTCATTAATTTCTAAATCATCAGTATCAGCTGTTGCTGATTTTGATGCAAGATATTGATTTGTGAATCCACGGAAGAAGGGTTCACATCAGCAGGAGAATGGGCAGCAGGAGTCACCATAGAATAAAAAGGTGGTGTTCCAAGGATGGATGGAAGATAGAGAAGAAGACAAATGAATAGATGGATGGGAGTTAGATCTTATTGAATTGTTAGCTGAAGATCTATAGGCCTTTTTTGATTTCTTTAGATTATTAGGGAGGTTCCCTTTAGATGAGGAAACTTGTTCGGCTTTCAATTTTTCAGCATTCAGTTTATCTCTAGCTTTCTCCAAAGGAGTTTTTGTCCAACAGTTTTCAGTAGTGTGATTATACTTGAAACACTTTAGACAAGCAGGAGATAGAGAGAAATAGTTAGGGATGAAGGGCTTATTTGCCTTCATTATTGGATAGGGTGGATGAGGATGAGAAGGAGGGAATCTGATGTCAACCATAGGCCTCTTTCCTTTGTCAAGGCGGGCAAAATGACTATCAGAGGTTTCAAGAAGAATTGTACCTTCCGAACTTCGAGTAGAGCTCATGGTTGGAGCAGTCTTGGTTTGTTCAGAAGAATTATTGTTGTGATCACTTTCCAAGTGAGTTTCCTCCAGTTTTTCAATGTTAGTTTCAGTGGGATAAACAAACGTAGGAAACTGCCTGGGTTGATACACTCTTGGAGGTGTGATTTTTATGGATGGAATTTCATCCGGAAGAAAGGTGGGGGAGATGGGTTTAGAATCAGTCTCATTTATTTCATTGTTAATCGGGGTATAGTCATCTTGAGGACTAGTATGATTATACCCGATTCCAAATTTGTCCTTGCTGTGAACTTGCTTACTTAAAAGCATTTTGAACCCTTTGCAGGATTCAACCCACTTGTCACAGCTGACCTTGGTCTGAGACAGTTCATCTCTACGAGCTGCATATTTTTCATTTTGCAAATCAAATAGAGCTTGTAGGTTGGATTTTTCAGTCATTAGGATAGAGATTTGACTGTCTTTATTCTTTATTAATTTTTCTATTTCATAATTTTTATTGTCTAGCAGTTGCTCCAACTCCTGATTTTGTTGTTGAAGCAACATGATAGCTTTCTTTATTTTTGCAAAAGCCTCTATGCACGCATCGATACATAGTTTTTCTAGAGTAGAAGAAGATACCTACGCATCAGGAGTGTCTGCAGTAGGTTGTTCAGAAGGAGTAGAGTTGTCACCAACAGCCATGAGAGCGAAATCTGTTGGTTCAGAGGTGATGAGGGCATAGCCTACATCTTCAGGCAGGCTGTTCCAGTCTACGTACTCTTGAGTGAAAAGAGCCGGTTGACTAAAAGAAGGAGACTGGACAGCAGGGCCTGGTACTTTTATTTG
This sequence comes from Mikania micrantha, assembly GCA_009363875.1. NCBI lineage: Eukaryota > Viridiplantae > Streptophyta > Magnoliopsida > Asterales > Asteraceae > Mikania > Mikania micrantha. Next base: position 40,081,089 of record CM018692.1, read on the forward strand.
AGAAGGGGATGATGCAACAATTTGAAGAGGTGCAGGAGTAAGTTGATACATTGGTAGGAGGAGGGGTCTGTACAATGTGTGCTGACTCCTGAGAATTGTTGTGCCTTCTGAAAGATGATGATGATGAAGAAGAAGAAGAAGAAGAAGAAGAAAAAAAAGGTGCAGAAGAAGTATGTGATTGTGAGTTAAGAAAAGTCACATACGGTGAATAATTTGAGTTGGGAGCATTTTTGCATTCTCTGGCAAAGTGTCCAGTGCCATGACATCTATAGCATTGGACCTTAGCCTTATTTAGGCCGAACCTGGTTTTCCCATGAATACCAGGAAATTTCCTTCCGGTCCTCTTGTAGAACTTATTTGTTCTTATGCTCAAGAGGGCCAGTTGGTGAAGAATGTCCATTTCTTCCAAGTCATCACTTGGAACTTGATGGAGATCATCCATGATAAAGCACAGATGATTAGAAATAGGAGAGTGGTCATCACAAGAAGAGGAAGAAATGATGCCAGTAGTTATGTATATGTATTCATCATAACCCTGATCATTTGTCTCAGAGTTATGACTAAGAAGAGCTGTGTTTCCTTGAACATACTCTTCAGTTGATTTACCAGACTTTATTAATTTTCGTTTTTGGTCAATCTCTCGCTCAAAGGTGAGCAACTTACCATGAAGTTGGGTAAGTGAAAGTTTGCCAAAGTCTGGAGAAGATCTCATGACAATGGAATAGGTTTCCCATTTTTCAGGCAGAGATCTCAAGAAGCGATTCAAAACAGAGACACGGGGATACACTTGACCAGCTAGTTTTAATTCACTTAAGAAAGAAGTGAATCGTTCAAACTGCTGAGTCAGTGACTCATTATTTAGTTGGGAGAATGTCTCGTATTGTTGAGATAATATCTCCTTGGTATTAGCCACAACATCTTCGGTACCACCGAATTACTCTTTTAGAGTATCCCACAAGTCTTTAGCAGACTCATGGTGAAGAAGACCAGAGTATATCTCATTAGGAAGGGCCATAGCCAGTTGAGCATGTGCCTTTGCATCAAGCTCCAACTTCTAGTAATCTTCTTCGGTGTAATTCCGAGGATCTTTCGGGACATTGTGTCCAGTCTCCGTGTCCAGGACCGTTGGTTTATGCGTTCCGAACATGACAAACTTCCAACATCCTGATTGATTATTTGACAGGAAGTGTAACATCCGTCTCTGCCAAATGTTATATTGGTGCCTAACCAAGATTGGTGGCTTTGTGGCAGAACCGGTGTTATGAGGGTCTAGGGTGAATTTCTCTGCCATTGGTTCACAAACAGTTATGAGCAAATCAACTAGTGATGAGTTCTCAAAGTGATTTGTTAGAATGATTTTTGAACACAGTTTAGTTCAAAAACCAAACTCCTGCAGATTTAGAGAAATTAGAAAGACATAAGAGACAGAGCGCAGAAAACTAAACAACAAGATATTAGTGAGAGCTTTGAGTTTTAGTCTTGTTGGTTAAACCAAGACTAAGGACAAGGCTCTGATACCAATTGTTGAACAACAGAAACCTCGAGGAGTAGCTGTTTCACCAGGAACAAGACTTTAGACACTTAGTGAAAGTTTTGGTTTAAGCTCCCTCTAAAGTTTTGCACAATATTATTTTCGTTGTCTAGTTTTCTTACTTAGAGAGAGAAGAGAACAAATAGAAAGCACAAGGAATTTTGAGGGAAGTAATTCAAATTATTCAGAGAATGTTGGGACTTAAATACCCAAACATTCTGAGATACAAGACAAGAAATAATAAGACAAATAGCTGACACTGTTACAGACACTGAATCAACAAACTAGTACAAATACAAAGTCAACAACAACGGAACCAAGAGTCTTCAGGTCTTCCGAGGTTGAAGTAGTTGTGCTGAGGTTCAGTGGTTATTCTTTCGGAAGCTGATTAAATAATCACTTATTTCGGAAGAGGAAATTGGCTTCCGAGTCATTTGACTTCTTCCGATGCAATGGTTGTCTTCCGAAGATGTCAAGATCAACTAGTGTCTTCTGAGGTAGATAAGTTCAGCGGTAGTTCTTTTTGACGAATCTTCAGCTGTTGATCTTCCGATGTTGAAGCAATTCTTCAGTCAGAAGAGTAGTATCCGCGGCTTGTCATTCCACGGTTTATTCAATTGTCTGGCTTCAGTGGTTTTGCTCATCAGTCCTTATTTTCCAACAAATTATAAGCAATGAATGGTAATCAATTGTTCGAGATGATAATATCGAACGTATGTGATTACATACCCACACTTGAATCCAACACATTCGTGCAAACACAAATACATCACCAATCACTCAAAATTCGATATACTTAAACTAAAGCTATGTACACTATTCACAAGATGGGCCTACGCCCAAATACCTAACCTGCATGGGCTTCGAGGAGAACAACCTCCTCATCAGACGGAATCAGGCCTACAATGTAGGGCTTCAAACGGTGCCCATTGACCTTCCACGTATGGTCACCCGATTCCAACTCCACCACACCATGCCGGAACACCTCACGAATAACAAACAGGCCTCTCCACCTAGACTTTAGCTTTCATGGGAACAGCCTCAGTCTCGAGTCATAAACCAAAACTCGATCGCCATTCGCGAACTCCTTCACCTTCTTCAACCTCCTATCGTGCAGCGCCTTCGTTCGCTCTTTGTAATTCCACGACCTAGCGTACGCCTCGTCGCGTAGCTCATCCAACTCGTGCATTTGGAGGAACCGTTGCTTGGCGGCCTGTGAAGAATCCAAGTTCATGGCTTTCAAAGCCCAAAAGGCTTTGTGCTCAAGCTCTACCGGCAGATGACATGCTTTACCACAGACCATGCGATAGGGAGTTGTCCCAATCGGATTCTTAAACGCGGTCCTAAAAGCCCAAAAGGCATCATCTAGTTTGTCGGCCCAATCTTTCCTAGTGTGGCCAACAGTCCTCTCCAAAATCCTCTTCACTCTCCGATTCGCGTTTTCCACCTGACCGCTGGTTTGCGGATGATATGCGGTCGACAGTCGGTGGGTGACTCCGTACTTGGCCAACACTTTGTCCATCTGGGCATTACAGAAGGGCGTGCCACGGTCACTGATCAACGCGCTCGGGGTCCCGAACTTGCAAAACAAGTGCTTCAGAAATCTCACCACCACTCGCGCGTCATTAGTGGGGAGCGCATGTGCCTCCACCCACTTAGAAACATAGTCAATCGCTATGAGGATGTACCTGTTCCCTCGAGAAGCAGGGAAAGGTCTCATGAATCAATGCCCTGGATATCAAAGATCTCTACAACCTGAATAGGATGCTGGGGCATCTCATTCCAGGATGAGATGTTTCCTGTCCTCTGACAGGAATCGCACTTCCTAACCAACTCATGAGCATCCTTGAAAATGGTGGGCCAATAAAAACCGGAATCAAATACCTTCTTCGCGGTGGAAGAAGGTCCGTGATGCCCACTGGTCAGCCCCTCATGACAGTACCTAAGGATCTCTAATCCTTCCTCTCTGCTCACACACCTCCTAAAAACCTAATCAGCACCCACATAGAAGAGGTAAGGCACATCCCAAATGTAATGCCTCGTGTCGGCAAAGAATTTCTTGCGCTGCTGGGATGTGAAACCCTTAAGAAGGAAACCGTTGGCCAAATAGTTGGCAATGTCTGAAATCCACGGTAATCCGTCATCCAGCCTCTCCGTGCGGCAGATCTCACCTATTCCCATGCTTATTAGCGTCTCCTAGGAAACCTATCCCTCATTGCGCCCTCGCGAATGAACTCCCTCTCCGGATCCTCAAGTCGCGACAAATCGTTGGCGGCTACGTTCTCAGCTCCTTTCTTGTCCTTGATCTCGATATCAAACTCGGACAGAAGGAGGATCCACCTGATCAGTCTTGGATTCACGTCCTTTTTAGCAAAAAGGTAACGCAGAGCCGCATGATCGGTATAGACAACAGTCTTGGAGAGGACGAGGTAAGACCTAAATTTATCGAATGCATAGATTACCGCCAACAACTCCTTCTCAGTAGTCGTATAATTCTCTTGGGGGCATCTAAGGTCTTACTCGCATAATAAATATGGTGTAAATGCTTATCCACCCTATGCCCAAGGACTGCCCCCACCGCGAAATCACTCGCATCGCACATAAGCTTGAATGGTCGGCTCTAGTCGGGGGCTATCAGAATGGGGGGGCACTAACCAGCCTCTCCTTCAGGTACTCAAAGGCTCTCAGACACTCATCATCAAACACAAACTCCACATCATTCTCAAGAAAATGAGTGATAGGTCGGGTGATCTTAGAAAAATCCTTAATGAAGCGTCTGTAGAATCCCGCATGACCTAAGAAGCTATGAACAACTTTAACACTCGTAGGAGGAGGAAGTTTGCTAATTGTTTCAATCTTAGATTTATCAACCTGGATGCCATCACGGGATATCTTACGTCCAAGAACAATCCCCTCAGTGACCATGAAATGGCATTTCTCCCAGTTGAGCATAAGATTGGTCTCAACACATCTCCTGAGCATCTTCTCCAGGTTGGTCAAACACGGATCGAAAGAACTTCCAAACACAGAAAAATCATCCATAAAAACCTCCATAGAAGTCTCGATCATGTCCTGGAAGATGGCAACCATGCATCTCTGAAAAGTGGCTGGAGCGTTACATAACCCAAAAGGCATAAGGTGATATGAAAAAGTACCGTACGGGCATGTAAATGTGGTTTTCTCCTGATCCTTTAGTGCAATCGGGATCTGAAAATCACCTGAGAAACCGTCAAGGAAACAGTAAAACTGTTGTCCTGAAAAATGGTCCAGCATCTGATCAATAAACGAGAGGGGGAAGTGGTCCTTCCAAGTGGCGTCATTCAGCTTCCTATAATCTATGCACACCTTCCATCTGGTGACTGTCCGGGTGGGAACTATCTCCTTCTTCTCATTCACCACCACAGTTATCCCGCCCTTCTTAGGGACCACATGTACTGGGCTCACCCACGAAGAATCAGAAATGGGGTATATGAGCCTAGCATCTAACAATCTAAGGACATCCTTCTTCACCACCTCACCCATGTTAGGATTAAGCCGTATCTGTGGCTAAACCACTGGCTTGAAATCCTCCTCAAGCAGAATGCGATGCGTACAGAAAGATGGGTGAATACCCTTAATGTCCATCAACTTCCATGCAATCGCCTGCTTGTGCTCCCTCAGCACACTAATCAGTCTACTCTTTTCTACATCTGTCAAAGCTGCTGAAATGATGACAGGTAGATCATAGTCCCCATCAAGGAATGTATACTTAGGTGAGGTGGCAATCCTTTAGCTCTAATGATGGGGGAGCCTCAACAGATGGCTTGTCAGCCGGCTCATGACTCTCAACCTCAAACACCATGGGATAAACATGAGGCTCCACTGCTAAACTGTTCGGGATGTAATCAAGATAAGCCTCAATAGCAGCAGCATGGACCTTATCTCCCACATCATCAACTCTCTCATCCCCATCACCTAAGTCCTGATCTCCCAACATATCAACTCCACTAATGTAGGCCAGGCAACGATCCATAGTAGAGAAAAATGCATGAAGGAAGTAAACCTGATCGTCCTGACCACTTGAGTTCTTCATGGACTTCACCACATCAAAGGTGACGGTATCATCTCCAACACGCAATGAGATCTTTCCCTAAAAAACATCAATCATTGCCTTCTCCGTGCGAAGGAAGGGTCGTCCCATAATGAGGGGAACTCGGTCATCAGCCTGCATGTCAAGTATAACAAAATCCACAGGGAAGACAAACTTGTCCACCTTCACTAGGACATTCTCAATAATCCCCCTAGGATACTTGACTAACCGATCAGCCAGTGCCTGGCTCATGCGTGTAGGAGTCGGTTCTCCAAGATCTAGCTGCTTATTAAATGAGTATGGCATCAAATTGGTGCTAGCACCTAGTTCAGCCAATGCATGGTTCACAGAAGAACCGCCAAACAGACAAGGAATAGTGAAAATCCCTAGATCCTCGAGCTTCTCTAGCAGTTTGTACTAAACCAAGGCCAAGCACCTAGCTCCCAAAGTAACAGTAAAGAGTGTCTCCAATTTCTTCTTGTTAGACAGGAGGTCTTTCAAGAATTTATCATATTTCGGCATATGCTGGAGGGCCTCTACAAATGGGAGATTGATCTTAAGCTGCTTAAACATCTCCAAAAAATGTCCATACTCCTGATCACGCTTCAACTGCAATACGTGTGCAGGGTATGGAAGCTTAGTCAGATCAACCTCACGCTCCTCAGCCACTCTCTTACCTTTCTTCTTCTCTTCCACTTTCTCCCTCTTCAACCTCTCAACTGAAGACTCACTGCTCGGTGAGGTACTTGCTGGGTCTAGCCTCAATGGCACCCCTACAGGAGTCTCCAACTCAATCTCCTCATCCACCGACTCATCATCGTCAGGAATGGCCGGTGGTGGCAGCTCTACCTCTCCTCCTCGACCACTGCATGTGGTCACTGCCTTCACATGACCCCTCGGGTTAGGATCAGTGTTCGCCCTAAACGACCCAGCCTGCTAATTCCTCAATAGCGTGCCGTGCTCCTCGATCTTCTGGTCACGTAGCTTGTCTTTATCCATGATCTGCTGAAGCATCTTCATCTGTTGTGCCATCATGTCCTCCAGCTTAATGTCTCGATCTCTGCTGCCTGAAATCTCGGGCGCGTCCCTCTCAGTGATAGGGATCTGGCGCGTCGGTGGCTTCTCGTAGGAGCTGCTATTGTTTCCCTGCTAATTCGAGTGCTGATGCTGATGTTGATTCTGGTGTTGTCCCTGATTCTGGCATCGCCAATTCGAATTTTGGTTCCAATAAGGGTTTGGATTGAAGGACCTGTTCCATCCAGAATTGATGGCCTCAACTTGTGCCTGATCGGTAATCGGGCACTCAGCAGTAGTATGTCCACCCCGACATATCTCGTATCGAGCAGCTGCCATATTCAACTCCTTAATGTCCTTAGCTAGTGCTTCTAAGGCTGCAGCAGTGCTCGTGTTGGGTGTAACATGATGCATCCCTCGAGTCGGGATAGGCGGTGCAACAGTGGGCTTAACAGCCGGCGCAGCTCTCCTCACAAAAGACAGGTCCTCATACTCAACTAAGGCAAAATCCTCAAACATAGCCTCGCACTATTCGGGCTCCTTCTTATCCATGATATGTCCCCCAGCAGTTGTATTAAACCTCCTCTTCGTCTCCAAGGTCAGTCCGTTATAGAACTTCTCAACCAAGGCCCATTCGGACAGGCCATGCTGGGGGCATCTGCTCAGAAGGGAGTTAAACCTCTCCTACGCAAAATAAATATGGCTCATCATCATCCATTCGGAACGAATGGATATGATCTCAGTCTAGCAGATTTAGAAGGAGGATAATACTTCTTCAGAAACTTGGTCTGAAGATCAGCCCAAGTGGTGATAGAGTCCTTGGGAAGTAAATTCAACCAGGTCGCGGCTCGGCCCGCGAGTGTGAATGGAAACAAACGAAGATAGACGGCCTCTTCCGAAACATCATTGATGCGAAAAGTTCCGCAGATACGCACAAAGAGAGAAAGATAGCCGGGGGCGTCCTCGTCGTCAAGGCCATGGAACTGCGTCGAGTTCGTGATTGACATGACATGTGAAGGGATCTGCCAGTTGTTGTTATTGACTGCCGGGCGTGTGATGGAAGATCGGGCTCCAGCTCATGAACAGTCCGCCTCGGTGGCGGAGGCGGAGGTGGTGGTGGCTCCATAACAAAAGTAGGGTCAAGAAAACTTACCTGCTGACGGTCACGCAAAATCTGCTCTGGTGAAGTAAGCTCAAACTTCGGCACTCCCTGCAAACGGGTGTGGGGCACACAACTACGGACACCCTAATCAAACAAGCAAATAAGATTCAAATATGCACAGAAAAACCTAATCTAAGGTACAAATAACAAATAACAAATAACAAATAACAAATAAAGGCACTAAGAAGAAAATAAAACTAAACCTAAAAATGAGAAATTAAGCTAAAAGGGGGGGGGGACATAGGAAAATAAGCAAGTAATGGCCACAATCTAAGTATTCTTTGCTATTGCCTAGTATCCCCGGCAACGCGCCAAAAACTTGATGTGCAGCGGTCTTACCCTAAAAATAGAACGAATTAAAGCTGTCTAACCTAAGCTAAAGACACAATAACTAATCCTAGACCTAGACTTGACCTAAAAACCTTGTAATAATCGGAAATCCTAAACTAGACTCCTACGAAGGCAAGTGTACCTATTGGTGACAGAATAGCTGGTGGAAGTCCTGATATCGAACCAATGGACACTAGTTTAACAAACTAACCTAGACTGTGGACAAAATAAAGTAAAAGAAGGGGGTTTGGTGCAACTCTGAAAACCTATTCAGACTGAAACTGACTAAACAACTAAACTAACAACTAAACTCTAAAACTGCAACTAAAACTGGGACTGTAACTGAAAACTAACCGCAACAAGGAAAACTGGTATACCTAGGCTGGGAATCAAAAGTGTCACAAGTGATGACTTGAACTGACTTATGAAGGACGAAGACTAGGATCTTAAGGAACATACTTAAAATAACCTAACGGGACCCAGATCAGATACCAGGCAACACCACTAGAAATCCTAAGACTGTAATGTATGCACTAGTCTACCGGGTCACCTTCCGGATTTTCCCGATATGCAATTGCACTCCAACGGGTGTATCACCTCCCGGATTTCTCCACCCGCGTGTGTCCTAAGACACTAGAGAGCTATAAAGGTGACAACTTTGACATGGATTGACACCAACACTAATTAAATCTAAGACAATGCCCTCCCGGGTCGTTTAACTCAAATATTCCAAGTGAAAGAGACCAACCATCTAACCTATCACCTCCCGGATTTCTAGGTTAGGTCACACATGCAAATCACAACACTTAATGATGTCTAATCCTATGGAATGTGATCAACAACTCATAAACTAACCTAAAAGACGAAGTAGTAGGCCTAACATGCATCTATTTGTGGAAAGACCTTCCTTGACACACATGGATCCAACATTCATCAAATATTATCATTCAACACATGCAAAATCCATCAAAGAACATAACTTTACAGCTGATAACAATGCATATATCATCCATAAACATAAATCAAGTCCAACATCATCAAAATTCATAACTTTATCATCCCAAACCTAGGTATAACCCTAGATCTAGCCAACCAACATCATAACAGTAGCAAAACAGATCTGAACAATTTCTAAATACATGAAAGACTATTGATTTAAACTAAGAACATGAAAATATAAGAACAATACTCAAAAGGCTCCTTCTTCTTCACTCCAACAAGCTCTAATCAAGCCTTCAACTCTATGGTTAAGCTCCAGCAGCTCCCAGGCTTGATTAGGGTTCCAAAATCGCAGAAGAAGACCCCCAAATCGTTCTGAAAGCGTCCCATTTATAGAAGGCATGAAATTAGGGTTTTAGGGCTGAAAATGATCTCAGGCGCATCGCCTAACGGGGCTGCGTGGGGCTAGGAAATACGCGCGAGACAAAATTGTCGGGCGGTTGAGCCTCGCAGGTGCATCGCCTGCGGCCGATCGCCCTAATTGGGCGGTGCGCGCGGATGCTTTGGAATCAGAGAATGTTCCCAGGCGCACCGCCTGGGATCAAGCGGTGGCCTGGGGCGTAGAGCCTAGGGTTTTTTTCTTTGTTTTCTTCGCTCGATGAACCGCACTCGATTCCGATGCCCGTTTGCCCTCGTTTCCGTTCCTCCGGGACACATTCCTGCACAAAATCAATAAAATGTAAAAACGAACTAAAATCGACTCGAAATATATACAAAACTTATGAAAACGGACTCGATTATGTACAGAAACGGATGTGTTAAACTAACACATCAATAACCTAAAATACATAATTTATTTTTATTTTTTCCTTTTTTACATTTCCTATCTTAGAATAAAAGAAAGTAAAAAATGAAAAAAAAATAATTGGTAATAATTGTGATTAGTTTTCTTAGTTTTTCTCCAAAATGATAGTTTTCTTAGAACCCTTATATATATATAGGGGTATGTTAAAAAAATAACCCACCAAAAATGAGATAATCCATTAACTATTATCTAATGGTTAATTTAAAAAGTAAATGCATAGAATCGTATCACGTGTCATTTTTCTTTTTTTAATGTGGGATGGTATTTTAGACATTTTGTAATAACTCAAAAAACTAGATTTAATATGGTAATGACAAGTGTCACTATATAATATATTTTAATAAATCTAATTTTTTATATAAAGTTTATTTAAACAATAATAACTTTTTTATGCTATATTATTTTTTTAAAGAAAATTGCACCATTATACTCGTCTTATTTTTATCTTTAATTATGTAATAGTTTCAACTAGTTTTTTTAGATGTTCCGTACTTGCATCATTGTAACTATGGGTGTCCTCGGTTCGGTTTGGTTCAATTTTTGGCAAAAATCGAAATGAAAACCGACATATTCGGGTTTTAGTTATTATGAACCATTCTGTTTTTATTTTTATTTTTTTTATTCTCTCTCACACCCTACATTGAAAATACTAACATATTTAACAATTGATAATTCATAAATTAATTGATCGAACACCAACTATATATATTAATTTTTAAAGAATATTAAAAATCGGATCGGTTCAATTTTTAGAATATGAAAAACCAAAACCGAAAAAATCCTGTTTCGGTTTCTTTTTTGTTCAGTTTTTTCTGTTGATTTGATTCCGGTTCGTTTTTCGGTTAATTTGGATATGGTTTGGTTTTTCGGTTAATTCGATTCCGGTTCGAGTTTTTCGTTTAATTTTTTCTAATAATGGTAAATTACAGCACTGTAAATTACATTACTGTAATTATCATTGTTAGAAAAAAAATAAAAATAAAGTGTTACATCACCGTATATTATATCATTGTATATTACTTCATTTTGTATTATATGACTGTAATTATTCGACGTTAGAACAAAATTAAAAGATTGTGTTTTGTTTATGTTTGTTTCATCGATGTAAAGCGTGATATTTGTAAAAAAAATAAAAAAAGTAGTTTAGATTAAAATGGAATTAAAGATATATAATACATCACTGTAAATAATAAGTTATATCTCTGTAAATTACATCACTGTAATTTACCATTGTTAGAAAAATTTTCAAATTAATTTGTTATATTTAAGTTTCTTACAATGATGTAAATATATCACATCTTAAAAAATAAAAATAAAATAGTGGAGACTATAACGGAATTAAAGAGAAAAATGAGACGAGTATAATGATACAATTTTCTAAAAAAATAATATATTATAAAAAAGTTATGAATTTTAAAAAAAGTGGAGGTAAACTTTATATAACAAATGAACTTTATTAAAATATATTAGATGTTGACACTTGTCACAACCATATTTAAACTAGCTTTTTAATTGGTAACAAAATGTCTTAAATATCCTTCCTTATTAAAAAAAATGGAATTTGACACATGGCATGATCCTATACATTTACATTTTAAATTAACCATTGGATGATGGTTAATGAGTTAATTCATTTTTGATAGGTTATAAAATTCCATCCCCTATATATATATTAGGGAAGGGATCATATAATAACCCACCTTAATTGAGGTAACCCATTAACCCTGGCAAAAAACGCTCAAATCGCAAAAAAAAATATTTCATGGTCTTTTTTATACAAAAATAGGGGGGTCTCATTTTTTAAGCGTTCGCTAATTCACAAGCGTTTAAAAATTTAACGAAATGTAAGTTTGCGTTACACTGCGACACTTAAATATATCTTCGCAGTGTAACGCAAACTTACATTTCGTTTAACTTTTAAACGCTTGTGAATTAGCGAACGCTTAAAAAAGGAGCCCCCCTATTTTTGTATAAAAAAGACAATGAATTTTTTTTTTTACGATTTGAGCGTTTTTTGCCAGGGTTAATGGGTTACATCAATTAAGGTGGGTTCTTATTTGCTCCTTACCCTATATATATAGAAGTGTTCTATTCATAACCTTATGATAAAGCAATAACCCAATAACCCCACCATATTTAAGGATCAAATTTTAAGATTTTAATCTAATGGTTCATATTAAATTATAATAAAATAATATACTTGATTTGAAAGAAAAGGGAATAAAGGTATTAATGTAATTTGTTATATTATTAAAGTTTACCTTATCTTTTTTTATACATCCATAACTTTTTTATACTATAATATTTTTTTATGAAAATTGCACCATTTTACTCGTCTTATTTTTCTCTTTAATTCCGTTATAGTCTTGACTAGGTTTTTTTATTTTTTTCGGATGTTCGTATTTACACCAATGTAACAAGTATAAAAACAACAAATTATTTGTAACGAGTTTTAACGAATTTGGGTTTACATTGTTGTAGAATAAATAGGGGTTACGTTTAAGAGTGTAAACGGGCCAAGCCGATCCCGAACTCGTTAATTACGTTATATTCTTGACTAGGTTTTTTTATTTTTTCCGGATGCTCGTTAATTACGTTATATTCTTGATTTTGTAACGAATTTTGGTTTTTAAAGTATTAAAATGTATTTACAATCTTGTGGATATAATTTTTAAAGTATTAAAATGTATTTACAATCTTATAGATATAACGAATTTTGGTTTTTATCAACAAAATGTTATAGTATTTTTTTTAAAGTATTAAAAAGTATTTACAATATTGTAGATATAACGAATTTTGGTTTTTATCAACAAAATGTTATAGTATTTTTTTAAAGTATTAAAATGTATTTACAATCTTGTAGATATAACGAATTTTGGTTTTTATCAACAAAATGTTATCGTATTTTTTTAAAGTATTAAAATGTATTTACAATCTTATAGATATTATTTTTTTTTAAAGTATTAAAACGTATTTACAAACTTGTAGATATAACGAATTTTAGTTTTTATCAACAAAATGTTATATTATTTTTTTAAAGTATCAAAATGTATTTACAATCTTGTAGATTTAATGTTTTTTAAAGTATTAAAATCTCTTTACAATCTTGTATTTATAACGTAATTAACGAGCTCGGGATTGGCTTGGCTCGTTTACGCTCTTAAACGTAACCCCTATTTATTCTACAACAATGTAAATCCCAATTCGTTACAACTCGTTACAAATAATTTGTTATTTTTATACTTGTTACATTGGTGTAAATACGAACATCTGAAAAAAAATAAAAAAACCTAGCCAAGACTATGACGGAATTAAAGTGAAAAATAAGGCGAGTAAAATGGTGCAATTTTCATAAAAAAACATTATAGTATAAAAAAGTTATGGACGTATAAAAAAAGGGGGTAAGTTAGTACATAAAACAAATTACTAATCTACCCTCATCAGATTTTTTGAATAATGACATGTGTCACTTTCAGATTGGATGTTTAGAGTTGATGGATTATTGCTCTAAGGAAGGGTTATAATTTGATCACAATCATATACACACACACACACACATATATATATATATTAGAATTATCTAATAACTCATGAATTAAGCAATAATATATAACTCTCATCTAATAGCTAATGAAAAAGTAAAATGCATTAGATCGTGACACGTGTCATGATTCATTTTTTTAATAATTAAGGGCATTTAAGACATTTTTACCATTTGAATTTGCTAGATTTAATTTGGTGGTGACATGTGTCACCAAATATTATATTTTAATCAAATTAATTTTTTATTCAAAGTTTACCCTCTCTGTTTTAAAGCATTAATAACTTTTTTATACTATATTATTTTTTATAAAAATTACACAATTAAACTCGTCTCATTTTTCTCTTTAATTCGGTTATAGTTTCGAATAAGTATTTTTTTTTAATTTTTTTCGGATCTTCATATTTACAAATGTAACAAGTATCAGCATACAAGTTTTTTAATTTTTTTGACAATAGTAAATTACATCACTTTAACTAAATAAATGATATAAGATCATTTTAACATATTTGTTATATCATTGTAACAAAATAAAAGTTACAACGTAACGAAGATTTTACTTTACAGCAACGTAAAGCAAAATGTGTTACAACTCATTACAAATGTAACACAACAAAATTTTTAGTTGACTTTGAACTCAAATATGTTAAAATGACATAACAAATTTTTAGTTGACTTTTATTTTGTTACAATGATATAACAAATATGTTAAAATGATCTTATATCATTTATTTAATTACAGTGATGTAATTTACTATTGTCAAAAAAATTAAAAAAACTTGTATGCTGATGCTTGTTACATTGATGTAAATATAGAGATTCGAAAAAAAATTATAAAAAACTAGTCGAGACTATAACTGAATTAAAGAGAAAAATATGACGAATTTAATGGTGTAATTTTTATAAAAAATAAAATAGTATATCAAAGTTATGAATGTTTAGAAAATGAGGGGATAAACTTTAAATAAAAAAATTAAGTTGATTAAAATATAATATTTTATGACACATGTGAGCACCATATTAAATTTAGCAATTTCAAATGGTATAAAATGTCCTAAATACCATTTGTTAATAAAAATTGAATTATGACACGTGTCACGATCTGATGCATTTTACTTTTAGATTAGCCATTAGATGAGAGTTATTGGGTTATTGATCTATCAATGGGTTACGATTTGAACACTATCCTACACACACATACGTACATACATACATACATACATACATACATACATACATACATACATACATACATACATACATACATACATACATATAAAGTTTTAAAACACTGTAAAACTGAAAAAATATCTGAAATTACCGTTGCTACCGATACGTATAAGCAGAGTTGTTAAACTTAATTTGTAAAAATAACCTGAAATTACCATTGCAACCTCTATGTATAGATAAAGTTGTTCACTTTAGAGTAAATTGTCAAAATGACCCTGTGATGTTAGTATTTCACTATTTGTCTCTAGGTTTCATGATTACACATATGATCCTAAACTTTTAAACATTTGTAACACATACAGTCCTTACGTTACCAAATTACTCTCACATGTTTGACCAAGTTACCCCCACCTAAAAGCTGTACGTGGTACAAATGTTTAAAGCTTGAGACTATATATGTAATTTATGAAACCTAAGTACCAATAGTAAATAACTAGCAAACCAAATCATAGACACTATTTCGGCAATTACTCTTAATTTTTTAAAAAAATATGCTTGTCTTGCTGCATCAAACGGTTTATAAATTAATGCTATAGTAACTTAATATATTCAAAAAAGAAAACCAATAAACGTTATATCTTGTTAATAGTAAAAGTAAAACAAAATAAAAAATTACAAAAAATAACTAAGAATTTAAACCCGGGTGTGAGGAGCCTTGGAGGCATTGCATCAAATTCGGCCGACATCACTTTGGTTAATAATTTATATCATTATCCATTTCACTTGATGAAAAATTGTGCAAATAAAAAAAGAAAAAACATAATTAAATCAGATACATGAGTTGTTGCTTTACTTGTTTAAAGGGAAGGGTAGCAATATGAAGAAAATATATATGTGTATGTATTATTATATATATCACAAAGAACGCAAAAAGAATAGTTGGCTTTGTATAGTATAGAACATGATTAATTTTCTTTCCTACTTCTGTATTGTTTGTATTCTTTTACATGTTCTCAAGTATGAACGTTTTTTTTTTTTTTTGCATTAATATATTGGCTAAAAGATGATTTTTGTTATATTGTGGTGAGCACCTATTAGAATTTAGAAGTAGCATAGTCTTGAAGAAAGAATTTAGATGTTAAATTTATATCAATGAATAACACAAGAATATTTAACAAAAATAGTTTATTCGATAGAACAGTAACGTCTGCTCTGCTAACCAAAATCATTGGTGCCATATGAATGATTATTAACTTGAGGGGGTGTGTTATAATTTAACAATTCGGTCATCGTGGTGAAATTCGCGGTGCAACGCGAGTGAGGTTTAAATCTAGTTACACATTATTAAAGAAACATTTTTTTAAAATATTTATTTATAAAATATATTATATTTGATAAAATATTTATAATAAAGAATAGAAAAAGACTTATTATGTAATAAATTTTCGCACATTAAAGAACATTTTTATTTAATATGAGACATATAAAAAAATTTGAAATCTATACTTAACCAAAACTCAATGCGTAACATCAGATATTTAATACAAGAATGTATATGATAAAACTCACTTTACATGACTTTTAAGGTTACACATGTCTTCTATTCTTTTATATACTACATATAAATATAAATAATTCACAAAATATCAAGTGATTTCTATAAAACATATTGAAGATTGTTTGACAATGTATATAAAGAGTTAATAATATCTAAAAAATCATCAAACAAATGTTTATTGTTGGAAAGAACTATAAATTGAAGCTTTCAATAAATTATCTTATTCATGTGAGTGATTATACGATTGATTAGACAAATGTGTAAAGTAAGACTGTGTACATCAGATCGTGAAATGATATGCCCCCTCTCCGACCCTTGGGCAAAGCGTACAAAGATTAGATATTGTCTTCTAATTCATTTGCCTTTTTAGTTGTAGGTTTAATTTCGTAAGATAAACTTTACTAATTTGATTTATTATCAATAAACATATTACTACACGTGTGAATCTTTAGGGGTGTTTGTTTTTTGAAAAATGTCTTTTTGACCTCTTATGTCTGCGTTACGCAGACCATGAGAAGAAGTTTACTTCTGCAGTGTTTTTGTTTTTAGGAAGACATTTCATTTATGTCTTCCCGGCCTCTTCTTGAGGCAGACATGGTCCAAGGACTTCTTACCGCTTCTCCACCTCTTCTTCATCTGATATTAGGTTAACACGCTTCATCAGTTCGATTTCTCCACAGCTGCTCTGTTCGATCTACGCTGCTTTTGTTCGATCTCCACAGGTGCTTCCTCTCGTCACCGGCCTCCACCTCCAGCCCTCCCGTCGCCGGCTTGCACCTCGTCCATATCATACGTCGCGCCGGCCTCCACCTCTCGCCCTCCCGTCGCCGCTCTCCTTCTCCCCACCGGTGCATCTTCCCGTCCACCGATGTATCTAGTTGTTTTAATTGTGGTTTTTTTGTGTGTTTAATCGTGAAATTGATTATCTCAATAGCCTCCGATTGGTTAAAAATCAAGTTCTCATGTCCTCAAACTACAAAATTCAAAAGATAAATCAAAGATTTTGCATTAGAAAATATCAAAAGAACTTTGGTACAGAACCCAAAACAGGTCGACTAATTCATAAGCAAATATATCAAAATCTAGTATGAGTTTAGTACCTGTGCAGTAGTGATAGGAGTTGCACCAGGTTGATCTACGAAGAACTGCTAGTCATCCCGGAGATCTACAATGCATTGATGTGTTTATTTGGTGTGTGTGCATATCTTGCTGCAAATTCCATTCTATTTGTTCAAAATCAATTTCTCATTTTCTGTGGTGTTTGTATAAAGGATTGTTAAGGTATATAATAATGCTGTAAATTAGTCTCATTATCCTGTGCGTTTAATTTGATGTAAATTGATTATGTTTGCAATTAGTTATTTGAATGTTTGATTTTGTGTACATTTGGTTGAATACAAGAATGGCTAATTTTGGTTGAATTGGCAAATGCACTCCATGTGTTTGATAAAATGCCTATTTTTGGTGGTTTATTTAAATTTTAATTAATTTTAACAGCTTGCAGATGTTAAAAAACAAACAGTCTTCTTTTAACAAGTTGCAGAGGTTTTATCCAACTCTTCTGCTACAGAGCTCTGCAGATGTGGTCCGCAGACTGTAGACATTTTATCTCTGAAAAAACAAACAGCACATTTGTATGCAAACACCTTCCAGTAATAGTTAATTCATATAGTCAAAGGCATTACATCCCAATAACATTTTGGTGGTGGGATAAGACTCAGGAACGATAAGGTCCTGAGTTTGAATCTCACAAGAGGGTTTTCTCAAATTATTGAGTTTCCTAGTAAACTGATGACTTGGTAGTGAATATGAACGGGTGGTACCACTTGTGGCACGATAATACTCTAGTGATCCATATTAGTTGTTAAAAAAAGTCAATTCATTCTAGAAGTTGTTTGCGACCAATACTTTCAAAGTACGTCTTGTATTTGCAACCCAATTGTGCCAAAAACCAATTGGTTCAGAGGTAGCTTTTTGACTTTTTTTTTATGAGAAACCATAAGTAGGAGTCCTATCTGAGCAAAGTTTGCTTCGGGTTGACACATGATGTTTTCCAGTTGTGGGTTTTCTCTCTCGATAGAGTTGGTTTGGGTCACGAAGTGACTGTTGTTCAAGACGTAAGAGTGATCTATTTGACAGACTGATTCTGTGTGTATAATCTTTTGTGGTTAAAAAATTTTTGCCACCCTCTTCTATGAATTGCTACTTGCAATCACAATCTTAAATGCGTTAACATCACAATTCATTAAAATGGATCTTATATGAATTAATACAATCTTTTATTCTTTTATAATATATTGAATAAAAATTCGAAAAAGATGTATTATTAAAAAAATATAACTTTAAGCACTGATAATATTCCACAATAATATATGCAAATCTCAATCAAAGCGACAGTGTTTTCCTATTTTACCGACTCATCCAACTTTTAAATAAAATCTTTTGTATTTTTTAAAGTAAAAGATAAACCAAAAAAGTAGCGGTTCCCCCCTGATAAACATAAATGAGCTAGTTGTGAGACTCGTATGATATTTTTATTTATTTATTTAATTGAAAATAAGTTAAGCTTTGTTAAAAAAAAAGTATTTACTTGTACCAAATTTTTTCTAAAAATAAAACATAAAAAAGAAGTTAAACCCGCAAGCTACTAAAAATAGTAAAACCATAAACATGACTTAGGGTCTTTAAGTGGTTATATATATTTAAATTAGTATTCAAATAGAATTATATTTAATAAAATTCAAATAAGAAAAGCATTGTTCTAAAACTATATGCAACGTTTGTTTTATTAATGACATGAAGAGAATGTGCTTTCAACCTAGTGAAATCAAGGAGAGAAACTATACTCATTAAACTCAGAGGTTCAAGCTTGAGTAGAAGAGAGTTTAAGAATTTATCAGATTCCCGTTTATACAACGATCGAGAAACCGACCTTGGCTTTATCATCTGATTCCCAATAGCTATCACGTGAAGATCTTTTTCCGTTCAGAAGAAAGCAAAAACAAAAAAGTTTAAGACTTTCGTCTAACCATATGATATATGTGATGGTCTTTAATATGATTCACTAAACGCAAGTAAAAATACAACTCGCCATAAATTATAAATATCTGCACCTTTTTTTTTTTTTTCTAGTTTACAAATTAAAAAAAGGTTAACAGTCTTATACTTTTGCCAGGGGCCAAGCTCTTTTGGGTTTGACTGGCCCAATTGGGCTATATTGGTCTCTTTTCATTTTAAAACATAAATTATATTCGAATTAATTTGACTATAAAGGCAACAAAACAAGCCAGAACTCACGTATTTAAAGCAAATAGGTTTTCGAGTTCTATTAGGTGATGTGGTTACATAAGCGTCACACAAGCAAAGTAGTGATTACAGTGAATTTGAGTAAAATTATTTTTAACAGAAACATACAGCGAGTAAAAAGGCTGATCGTAATGTGTAGTATTTATTGGTTTATAAATTATAAAAAATTGATAAAAACATTCAAATAAATCTATATTATTGTGATCCCAGCTCGATGCTCTGATAAAAAAAATTATATGCATGATGCATGCATTTTTGTTTTTATATAATGTGACTAGTTTATTAACCCGTGTATTACACGGATTTAATATAAAATAGTTAGCAATGAAAATTTAGCAATTATAAAATAATATTTTGATATAAAATGATTAATTTACATATTAATAAATATTTTAAGTGATAAAAATATAATTAAAAACTTCAATCATATACAAATTATATATGACATTTTATTGTTTAACAATAGATATCTTTGAAATAATTGACGTTAAAAACTTCAGTTATACTATATTATAAACTAACTTTTATAAATCAACAATATAAAATATAATTTTTATAATTACTAAATTTAAATGACCCAATTTAAAAATAGCGTTAAACATAACGGACCAAAAGTGTAACTTTGTATATCATTTTTATTACTTTAATTTATTTATAAATTAATAATTTATTTATAAAAATCTGATTGTTTAAAAACTTCTATTATAATATACTTTATTTAAAAAAGTAATATTTTTTAACAAGTGTCATTTGTGTCTTGTGATGTAAGAAAGTAACAAATGTCAATAGTGTTGTAAGAAGGTGATATGTGACAAAATATTTACTCTTTTATTATAGATATAGTTATAGATTTTATAGGATAAAGGTATGAGAAATTTGAAAAATAATTATGAAGATAAAGACCTGAAATTTTTAGAGATCAAGGAAAAGAAACAAACAAATCGTCAGATTATTAAAAATAGAGAAACAATTTGGTTAAACATATTTAATGGTATCATATTTTGAAGTGATTTTTTTCATACGATTTGCTTTAGCTTTGTAGTGTTTAAATTAAATTTAACTGATAATCAACATTATGTATACATATATATTGTGCACTCAAATATAAACCAACCTCTTATATAAAACAACTATTTAATTTAAGAGGTATAAAACTAATTTGTAGTAGAGGAAAGTTACTTTTTTAAGCTTTAAGCATATAGCATATGACTATTAATAGTTTTTTAGATTTCAACTAATGTAGAATACATGTTTATTTTTCAAATATTACAAATGAATGGCAAATATAGGGTTTAAGTGTTTTCTTTATAATATCGAGTTTTCAAAAGATACAATCCATATATATATATATATATATATATATATCACATTAAAAACCATTAAATATGAACAAACTAAAAGAACTAATTTTAAAACACATGTTTGAATGGGTATAAATAGGGTTGCTTCTTTTAGTTGTCAAGTAAAAATAGTTCTCAATTGAATATCCTCATATATATATATATATATATATATATATATATATATATATATATATATATATATATGGGATGGTTCCATTGTTAACCATTCCTTATTGCAATAACCCCTTAACCCTGGTATTTTTTGCGTTTTTTGCCCGAATCTTTGTTTTTTTTCATGGTTTTTATTATACATAAATAGGGGGTTTCTTTTTTGTGTTTTTGCTAATTCATCACCGTTTAGAAGTTATTTACAAGTGTAAGTAAGTGTTCTAAACGGTGATGAATTAGCAAAAACACAAAAAAGAAACCCCCTTATTTATGTATAATAAAAACCATAAAAAAATAAAGATTTGGGCAAAAAATGCAAAAAAATGCCAGGGTTAAGGGGTTATTGCAATAAGAAAGGGTTAACATTTGATATATATATATATATATATATATATATATATATATATATATATATATAGGGGAAGGTTCCATTGTTAACCCTCCCTTATAGCGTTAACCGCTTAACCCTAGCATTTTTTGCCCGAATCTTAAATTTTTTTTCATGGTTTTTATTTTGCAAAAATAAGGGGGGTTTCTTTTTTGTGTTTTTGCTAATTCATCACCGTTTAGAAGTTATTGTAAGTGTAAGTAAATGTAAATAACTTCTGATGCAGTAAATGTAAATAAGTGTAAGTAACTTACACTTACAATAACTTCTAAACGGTGATGAATTAGCAAAAACACAAAAAAGAAACCCCCCTATTTTTACATAATAAAAACCATGAAAAAAAATTTAAGATTCGGGCAAAAAACGCTAGGGTTAAGCGGTTAACGCTATAAGGGAGGGTTAACATTTGAACATCTCCCTATATATATATATATATAGGGGAGGGTTCCATAGAAAACCTCCATTTTGGAGAAAACTTATAAACTAACACTACACCGAAAGTCACCTATAGTGACGACAAAATTCGTCGCAATAGACCCTGAAAATCGTCGCAATAGCTTATAGCGACGACATGTCGTCGCCACTATGTCGTCCCTATAGGTTAGTCGTTATTGCCAAGACAAATCGTCGCTGAAACCGTCGTCTCTATAGATTAGGCCGTAGCGATGACATGTCGTCGCTATAGGTGACTGTCAGTTTTTTTTATTTTTATTCGGTCCATTAATTAAAAAAAAGAAAAAAAACTTTTTCTAAATTATCTATATCGACGACATGTAGTCGCTATAAATGATGGTCAAAACGTCAAAGATATGGCTATAGCGACGACATGTCGTCGCTATAGATTAAATTCAAAAAGTCAATTTTTTGTGCATAGCGATGTCGTCGCTATGGCCCTATAAAATTTTTTCAATTTTTTTATTTTCTGAAATTTCCAGTTTTTAACATGTTTAAACAACCAATAACAGTTTTAACATGCTGCCAATAACATTTTATCATCTCAAACATCAAAATACATTCACCCATTCATAAGTTTACATCCAAACCTAAAAGTTAACCAAATAACAAAACATAACAAGTTTAAATTTATTTACCAACCAATCAACCAACCAAGCATAACAAATTTATAATTGTTTTAAAGTCCACGACTTCATCTAATCACTTTCATCTTCATCTTCATCTTGATCTTTTTCTTGATTTGTTTCAAATCCGGGATAGTAAAAAGAGCTAGAGCCTTGGCCTCCTTATATTGACATTAACTTGTTTATTTGTTGTTGCATCATCTCGTTGATGCGTTGTTGCTCCGCCCAACGAACATTTGCTTCAGCTAGTTGTTGTTGAAGCTCGTTTGCTACAGATGCATACATGTGTGGAGGCAAATCTGGGGTTATACTTTTAACAGTTCTACCAACACCCCTTACATGCCCACGCCGCTGACCTAATGAGCGCTCTATCACTTCTACTTCATCCACCGGTGTGTCATCACCACCGGATGTTGATTTTGCTTTGTTCAACTCATCAGTAATACTCTCCTACATTAAAAACACAAGATAAACATATGTTAAATGTTTTACAAAAATCCGTCAGCATAACTGCTGTAAAATGACTACCCAAAATGTATAATAAATGGCAAAAAATTCTAATTCAAAAACAAATCTCAACTATATCAACAATTCCCAATTATATCAAGAATTCCCAATTCAATTAACAAATATCTAACAGTTCATGTTCACCCAAGGTCCTATATATCAAAGGGCAACCTTCAAATCAAGTTTAAATGAGTAAAACATAATACTAGTGAACATCTATTCCTTACCCAATGTTGCTCGGCTAATTGATTGTACCATCCCGAGCTTCCTTTAAAATGCATATCTCTCCAACCTTCCACATGTTGGGGCACACCAACCTCCTTGACCTTTAAACAATAACAAATATTATTATTAAGATATCAAATAAGAATTAATACAGATTTTGATAACACTAAATTATAACCTCATCATAGCGTCTCTGAGCGTATGATTGGGTCCCGTGATAACTTCCATACAGCTGTTTTGATCTGTTAGCTGTAATCTTTAAATATCTATTCTTGTATGTGGAAGTTGTAAACAAGCCATCAATAACTTGCACCCATGCTTCCGGGTCCATGCCTTTAGGAGGATTCTGCTTCGCTCTTTCTGTGTTATCATATCCTCATTCTTTGTCAAAATGTTTCTTCAGCTTTGTTTTCCGGTCTTTGTACCGGTTCGCACATTCAGCTTGAATACCCAGCTTGATTCCATCCCAGTATTCGGTATTGTGATATTGTTGCAGATCGAAATAATGCTATAAAAGTTGATATGATTAGAAAATAACCAAAAATATGAAACCAGCATACAAAGAACATTAGTAAGTATACTAACATGGAGAGTGGTGAGAATAGACATCTTGACATCTCCAGGAACCTCCTGCTAGCTCCGATAGTGGAAGGGGGCATGTCTATCAACTTCATTAGATATCAACCTTATAAACAGCTGATAGTTTTCTCCAACAGCTCTGTATAGTTTTGATGAGTAATCGAACTCAATTTGAAGTGGTCTGCTTCCATTCTTTTGAAACTTGTCGTAAAAGTTCAAATTTTTTCCATGGGCTCTTCTTTTGCTCGGTTTAGTTACATTAACACGTGAAATTAAAAATTACCAAATTGAATAATATGTTCATGGAGATTAAAAAAATATTATACTATAAACTTACAAGATTCGCAGCTGGTTAGCACCCTATAAGGATGCCTATGTGGAGGTTCATCACCCCCCTCACCGCAATGATACCCTGATACATCCGCCATTCCTTGGACAAAAGCAAATAAATGTTAACAATTTTAACAAATGCAACAATACAATATTAACAATATTAACAATTAGTAAGAAATACAACAATGAAATAGCAAAAAAATGTTAACAATTATAACAAAAGTAAATAACTATCATACATTTATTCGGAATCGTCACTACAATAATATTTGTCTATTTCATCATCATCAACATCTTCATCTTCCTCATCTTCATCTTCATCATCATCTTCATCTTCCTCTTCATAATCGTATTCTACTTCATCATCATCAATGAAAATCTTATCGTCCACACCTTCACCTAAAGGTGCCCTCATAGGCAACGGGCCTAAGTTGACTACTAAGTCACAATGAAAATCTTGAGTTTCTTGCGAGACATTCAACTCATCATTAACAGCTAAGTTATAATCAGATGATTGGTTTTCGTGTAATATATCTACTTCATTAATCCCACTCATACTTGGATGATCCCAAAGTTTTCGATGATGAACATTTTCTACAACCCTCCAATTACCGGTTGCTTGAGAAGGATCTTGGAGATAAAACACTTGTTTAGCTAGTGTTGCTAAAATGTATTGCTCGTTAACAAACCACTCACGGCTAACATCAATTGCAATAATATTATTCTTCTTAACAAAGCGTTTACCCGATGTGTTGAACCATTTACAACGAAATACTACAACTGAGTAACCATTTACATAGTTCAACTCTATAATCTCCTCTAGTTGACCATAAAAGTGAGTACCATCTTCTCCTATTGTAACAACACCACTATTCTGAGTAGTGCGACGGACATCACGACTGTGTACTACAAATCTAACACCGTTGACTATACAAGCCATGTACACATATGCATTCAATGGGCCATGTGCTAATGACTTTAATTCATTGGACAAATCCACGGACATTGATGACGACGACGACGATGACATATTTGATTTATATCGAAACCATGAGGAGAATCCTGTTTTTAGATCACGTCCGGGAAATTCAGATTCAAATTCACTATACAATTAACAAAAATTATAGATTAGTTTACTAAAACAACTAATATGAAAATTAACCAAGTAAATAAATACGCTTATGATTTGTAGTCTTTAATTTCATCACAGTTGCTTAATACAAACCATTCCAATGATTTTCTAACATATTCAGAAAGTGATATTATTTTCTTCTTTGAAATTGGGTGGCATTGTGATGAAAAAACATGAAGATGTCTCTTGAGAATGTCAGCATCTGCGTTTCTATCAGGACGTTTGAATTTGGTTTGCATACCTTCAAGATACATAGAACAGAAGGTCAATGCTTCATCCGCAACATAGCCCTCAGCTATTGATCCTTCAAGTCTGGCTTTATTTCTGACATATGCCTTTAGCTTCTTCATGTATCTTTCAAAGGGATACATCCATCTCATATACACAGGCCCACCAAGAATAGCCTCTTTAGGCAAATGAATAACTCAATGAACCATTATGTCAAAAAAACACTGGAGGATATATCAACTCCAAATTACATAGTATCTTGATCACATTTATGAGCTTTCTCCATGTCTTTCACATCAAGTGATCGTGCACAAAATTTTTGAAACACAGTGCAAAGATCAATTATTGTTGTTGAAACATTTGGGGGCAAACATCCTTGTACACCTATTGGCAACAATCATTGCATTAAGATGTGATAATCATGAGACTTTAACCCGATTATATTTGAATTATTAGGAATCACCTTGTTTTTAAAGTTCAAAGCAAAACCATCGGGTAGCCTCACTCCTCTAATAAACTTACAAAAACGTTCTTGATCTGTAGGTGTGAAAGAGTAAGGGGCATGTGGTTGGTAAAACTTGTTGTTATTCTTAGTTAGCCATAATTTTTTTAAAATACCCATCTTCTCCAAGTCTTGCTTTAGGTGTGTCTTTTGATTTTTCATTCGTTAATGAAGTACCCAACAAACTTTCACACACATTTTTCTCCACGTGTATAACATCAAGATTGTGTTTTAAAAGAAGAGAAGACCAATAATCTAACTCAAAGAAGATACTTTTTTTGCTCCAATTGAACTCTAATGCAGCTCGCTTTCTTTTCACATCTCCATGACTTGGATGTTTACCCGGAACACGAATAGGAAGGCTTTGTAACTGTTTTAATATTTTTGCATTACTTAACTGTTTAGGAGGATCTATGGTCTCCTTTTGGCCATTAAATAACAAATTTTACCTTAATTTATGATTTTTAGTAAAAAATCGTCTATGACCAACAAAAGCTATCTTGTTAGTTATAGGGCACGAGTGTGTGTCTTCGTTAAAAGTAGAACATGCTTTATAACCTTGACCACTCCATCCAGACAAGCTACTACGGGCAGGATAATCATTAATAGTCCACAAAAGGGTCGCACGCATCGTGAATATGGTTTCGGTGTGTGCATCTCTCATTTGTACTCCATCACCCCACAACATTTTCAATTTATCCACCAAAGGCCTTAAGAAAACATCAATATCCTTTCCAGGAGATTTAGGGCCATGAATTAGCAAAGTTAACATGAAAGAAGACTCTTTCATACATAACCAAGGCGGTTTATTGTATGTTGTCAACACCACCGGCCACATACTGTAAGTCTGACTCATGTTACCAAATGGATTAAAGCCATCTGCAGCCAAACCCAAATAGACGTTCCTGGGTTCCTTAGTAAAATTAGGATATCTGTTATCAAATTCTTGCCATGCCTTCCCATCAACCGGATGACGCATCATACCATCTGTTGAGCGTCCGGTATTATGTCATATCATATCTTTCGCGGTGAATCTAGAACTAAACCTTCGTCGAAGACGTGAGATTAAAGGAAAGTAACGAAATACTTTTGTGCTACTTTCTTTCCCTTTGTGGTTTTGTCAACCCATCTGCTCTCATTACAAATTGGACAATTCTGCATAAGAGAATTCTCTTTCCAGAATAGAGCGCAATCATTAATGCAAGCATGTATAGACTGATATCCTAAATCAATTTTTCTCGGTTTCTTCTTAGCTTCATAATGGAAGGATGGAATCTTATTTTCTTTCGGAAATGCGACTCTTAAAAACTCTAAAAGTTGGTCAAATGAATTATCAGTCCATTTATGAATCACTTTAATATGCATTAATTTTGCCAAAAAGTTTAGGGAAGACATCCAATTACAACTAGGATATAGCTCGGTATTAAGCTCCTTAAATAATGCGTTAAATTCTGTGTCTAAACCATCTCCATACTCATTTACATTTTCGTCATATGTATTTTGCTCACCAATGACATCATCAAGTGCATCAAACATCTCATTATTTGTTAGTGGAGGATTATGTGTGTTCGAAGCCTACATTCTTTCAATCTCTGAAGCATTGGAATATTTCTTACCATGATATACCCATGTATTATATGACTGTAGAAAACCACGGTCATGTATGTGGGCATAAATTGTAGCCAAATTCTAGAGTGATCGATTAGAATTTGCACAACTTTTACACGGGCAATATCCTTTACCTTCACCATTGACATGGTTCTTTGCAATCTCCATAAACTTATTAAGACCGTTTAAAAAATCTGCACATCTCCGGTTTCGCAAGTTGATCCAACTTTTGTCAATTTCCATGCTAGTTAATCCGAGCTAGCGGTAGCATTTTAATTGTAACAAGTCAACTTTTCAATATATACATTATTATAACAAGTCAACACATTAAACCCAAACATACAAACCTAAACGTAATTATAAACCCAACATAAACATACACATACAAATACTTGAACATAAACATACACATACAAACATGCTAAACATATTAAAAAATACTTGTAAACATATTCAAAATATATATTATAATTCTAATTATATCTCAATTCAAAAATACACATAAACATGGCTAAACATATTCAAAAATACTTATTGTAATTCTAAAAACATCAAACAATCATATGTTTTTCTTTCATATAAAGAACCACAAACAAAGATCCCAACATTATACATACCCAAATTCTAACCTTAACTTAACATAAGTTAAACATACATATGACATAAATATAGACTTACACACATACATCAATTTAAATCTTAATTTAGCTCAAATCATTTAACTTAATGTTTCTAACATATACACATAACTAAGATAAACATATACTAGTATCCTTAAATTAACATAAGTTGCATATTGTAATTCTATATCGCAACATAAAAATACATACCTAAATTATAATCTTAACTTAATATAAGTTAAACATACACATGACATAAACATAGACTTACACACATACATCAATTTAAATCTTAATTTAGCTCAAATCATTTAACTTAATGTTTCTAACATATACACATAATTAAGATAAACATATACTAATATCCTTAAATTAACATAAGTTTCATATTGTAATTATATATCCCAACATAAAAATACATACCTAAATTCTAATCTTAACTTAACATAATATCCCAACATACTAATAACCCAAGAAGAACAAAAAATTATACACATAATTAAGATAAACATATACTAATATCCTTAAATTAACATAAGTTGCATATTGTAATTTTATATCCCAACATAAAAATACATACATAAATTCTAATCTTAAGTTAACATAATATCCCAACATACTAATAACCTAAACAAGAACATAAAATTATACACATAATTAAGATAAACATATACTAATATCCTTAAATTAACATAATTTGCATATTGTAATTCTATATCCCAAAATAAAAATACATACCTAAATTCTAATCTTAAGTTAACATAATATCCCAACATACTAATAACCCAACAAGAACATAAAATTATACACATACATTACTAAAGAAATGTGTTTCATCAATGAATAATACCAAAGAAATATGTTTCATCAATGAATAATACAATATCATAAACCATTTTTTACATACACAACACTTAAAAACACATTAAAGTTTCAAAATAAACATACCTATGTCGAATTAATGTTCCAAAAATCTTCAACACGAAATCAACATTGTATAATCACATACATTGCAAAAAATATGAAAAAAAATTAGTAAATACGTTCATATGAAAAAAATATAAAATTACAGAAAAAAAACCATACCTACGAAGATGTGAAGGATCCAACAAATATAATCACCAAATCAAACCTATCACCATATAAAATTCATGAACACTTGCAAATATATGAAAAAAAACAAAAAAATGAAGATTTAAGAAAAAAACACGTACCTATACAAATAAGATGTTTCAAATCATCCTTTTATCATGAAATCGACAATATATGAACGAAAGAGCCCAAAATCGTCCCTTGGAACCGCAAAAATGGAGTTGGGATGAGTTTTCTGCGAAATGGGGTTTCGGCAAATTTTTTGGTATTTAAAACCTATAGCGACGATATGTCGTCGCTATAGGTCGCCTTCGAAACTGACGCTGCGCATTAAATGCTCTGAACAAAAGTCGTTTGTCTTTTAATGAGCCTATAGCGACGACTTTTGGTCGCTATAGGAAATTTATTTATTTATTTTATTTTTTTTCCAGTTTTTGCTTGAATAAAAGAAAATTAAAAAAACAAAAAAAAAATAATTTCAACTTATAACGACGACTTTTGGTCGCTATAGTTTTTCCCAAAACCGTCAAACTTTCGGTCAAACCCCGCCTTTTTCTCGGTGAGCTATAGCGACGACATGTAGTCGCTATAGCTTAAAAAATTAGAAAAAAATACTTTTAAGCATGTCGTCGCTATAACTCAATTTATAGGAACGACATTTTGGCGTCGCTGTAGCCTTTGTCCCCTTAGTTGGCTTTTCTTGTAGTGTAATCACACTTGTTATTAATTAATTTCGTTTTTCGTTTTAAATTTTGTTTTATTATAAGGTTAGATCTATTAACAAAAAGAAAAAAATAAAAAAAATATATAACTCATGTTATTACATATGTGTAACTCATTGATTACATATATGTAACTTTATTGGTTACATATACGTAACTTTATTGGTTACATATACGTAACTTTGTAATCTATATATTTTTATTAAATTTTTTTTTGTTTATACCATTTCTAAGCTAAATATAAAAAATCATGAATTTTTTTTTAAAAATTGATTGTTTAATACGAGTTTTTTTAGTTTTCTACAAAGTAGTCAGTTTTCTTTTGAACCATCCCCTAGCTATATATATATATATATAAAGATGTAACCGAATAACTACATCTCTCGAATATCTTAAGGCTCGGCTCGATTCATTTAGACCCTTGTATACAAGTAGTACATCTCTTGGTGGATTTTTTTTTTGACAATATCCAATGCTTACGTGATGATATGTAAAACGGTTTTTTTATAACTGTAACATGTATATTACAAATGGTCTTAACACAATTTACTCGATTTTCCTTATAAATGTATCCAATAAGTTTTTTTTAACGACAATATTATTCTTAAACTACTACAATATATTCCCTCTTGCTTAAGTTTAACAAAGATCTTTTTTCTAAAAATCAATGTCCTTGATATGTGGGCTAGTATCACATTGGCATATCTAGGGGTGACAATTTCTAACACGACCCGAAAATAATCAAGTTTTGGGTTGGCAAGTATAACCCATTTAAAAAATGGGTTGTGTTCGGGTTGACCCGTTAACCCGTTAAAGGTTTCAAAATTATTATTTTTATTTTTTTTCTTTCCTGTAACATATATTTAGTTGTTTTTCTTTTGATTATTTACCATACTTTAATTGACTAACTAACAAAATTTATATTTTTTTCATTTAAAAAATGATTTTAATTTTTTTTCTCAGTTAACAATACAAACCAGTGTATTTTAAACTTCATACTTTATAATTATGATTACATAATTATATTTTTAGTTATAATAATATTAACTTTTTTGATAAAATACTATAATAACTATTTGTTACTCTTACACACCTACTAATCACATTATTATTAATGTGCTTTTAAGCAAAAACCAAATTACAATATGTAAATTAGTTTGATTTATTTATATAAACGGGTTAGACTGGTCAGGTTCAGGTTGACCTGAATTTATGTAAATCCAGGTTAGGGTTGAAAACTTTGACACGAATAAATATATGGGACATGTTAGGGTTGCAAAATTCAACCCATCAACCCGCAACATGTTAACCCGCTAACTCGCCAACGCGACATGATTGACAATCCAATAAAAATCGATCCAACACGTTTTTTTAAGAAATACAACACATTTATATTTCATTTTATTTCTCTCTCGTACGCACAAATACACATAATAATACGTTAATTATTAGATTATACAAAAATAAAGCTAAGAAATTGGTATTTGTTAACCACTATTAATTCTCTAAAATCGAATATTGTTTCTTAAACAAGATATTTTAAACTAAATTAATAATCAGTAGAATTTGTCTTGCCAATTTGCTTAATAAATAGTAAAATAATAAAAAAGCAAAAAGGCACACTCGCCCATCATGGCCCTGACCCTAATCTTACACGCACTTTCTCCATCATTGGGGTGTTAAATTCATTTATGCATTGAGACATCTATTATTATTATTATTATATTTTTTTTATCTTTTTTAAATGTTAAAAGACATATATCTAAGGTGAATAACAAAAACATGATTTTTATAGGGTTTTATGAAAAACTCTATTTGGATGAATGTTTTTATTATGGTTCTTGAGACCAAACTAGCCTAAACGACAATCAATGAGGAAAAGTTCTAAAATAATGTGTTTTATCCACCCTCAAATTGATAATCTTTTCAGTGCGGTTTACGGTTATACTGACAACTAATTATATCACAGTCAGAAAGATTTTTTTTTATTATTTCTTCCCCATAATTAAATCCTATATATAAAACATGAAAACTAAGCCTTGTATTCTTCATCAAAATGATTATGTTTATTTGAAATTAGATTATATTTGTTCAAACCCTTTTATAGTTTTATAACTTTATAACTTTTTTATAATTTAAATATTTATAATGTTTCTAAGTTCTTCAATCATGTTCTACCATCTCAACCAGTAAACCATTCATAAGTCATATTCAATGTCTGGTCCAAACACAACAACAACCGTACCCAGTAAAATCCCACTTAGAGTGGGGTCTGGGGGGGAAAGATAAAGACACACCTTACCCCTATCTACAAGTAGAATAGAGAGGCTGCTTCGGTACCCAGTAAAATCCCACTTAGAGTGGGGTCTGGTCCAAACACATTAACCTTATATTATTTTAATTTTTTTTACTAAATTCTTTTTTGGTTTTGTATTTTTTTAGTAGATTTTTATTCATTTCGTACTGCATTTTTACTTATTTGTACTAAACTTTTATTTTTTGTACAGAATTTGGATTTTATATATTGCATTTTGTTTTGGATTGATTATTTTGTTCTATATTTGTATGTACTGCATTTTTGTTTTTTACTAGTTTTTGTTTTTATGCTACATTTTTTATTTTTTTACTATAGTTTTGTATTGAATTTTGTTTTTTTATACTAGATTTTTGATTTTATGTTTTTCGTATATCCATATCAAACTTTTATTGATCCCTAATTTTCTTAAGCAAAATTCGTTTTTTAGTCGATCCATTCCTATATATCGTACTTAATATAAACTCTGAAATATAGGAGAATGATCAAATAGGAAGACAATTCTGCCTAAGAATAATGAAAACTAATAGAAGTTTGATATATAATATGCTAAAAAATAAATTAATGATAATTTAGGCATAAAATTTTATTAAATTTTTATTCTTTTGTACTAATTTTATTTGTTTTGGATTTTTTGTACTACATTTTTTTGTCTTGGATTTTTGTTTTTAGTAGATTCTTATATTCTGTATTAAATTTTTATTTTTTTACTGGATTTTTGATTTTGTGCATTGAATTTTTGTTTTTTGTCATTGATTTTGCTTTTTATAATAGAATTCTGTAATTATATTTTTATCAAGACACATGTAAAACTGCTATTTATTCATGCTATTTTTAGATAAAATTATCTTTTTATTTAATCCAACCCTGAAATATATATGCTATAAAGCTTAATGTGGAAAACGATATTAGCAGATAAAAGGAAATAAATATAAAAAGTTTAAATTCATTCCAATCATCGGTTTCATGTTTTAACTGGGAAGTATCGTAATCAAACAGTTCAAATGAAGACGGTTCAAAAGCAACGTCCAAATGCAAAGTATAATAAAATACTATTAATTGGTTGAATAAAAAATTAAAAAGATGATGTGAAGTTTAAGGCTCCATGGTCCTTCAAATAATTTATAATATAATAATACGACACCTTAGCTATACTTTTAATTAACTAATAATTGGCTACATCTTGTCATTATTGTGCTCAACTACAAACAACCAAAAAGCATTACGATACGAAAAAGCCTCATAACTTGTCGACATTAAGAGTTTTTTAAAACCAAGAAATCTATATATTATACTTTCTTTTTTAAGTAAATTGCCAGAGTTAACTCTCTTATATGTTGGTATTTTTCGCTTGCTATTCAGATTTTATAAACTACACATATGGTAATAAACTTTAAACATTTGTATCACATACAGTGGAACGTATTATTATATAGTAAATTATTTGAAGGACCATGGAGCCTTAAAATCTCACATGCACTTGCGGAGTTGAAGCGTATTGAGAGGGGGACATGAATTTACAAAACTCATAATACATGTTAATTTTTTGAAACGAAAGAGACGAAACCACTTTATCTAACTAAAAATAACACTACGGCCAAAAAGTTAACACTGTTGATAGAAAAAGAATAGGGATGGTCAACCCCCTCCCCCCGCCCTTGAAGAGCTTTGCCGATGCTCATATGCTTAACCAAATTACTATTATCTAAGGATTGTATGTGCTACAAATGAATAAAATATCAGATTATATCGCTTTTGTTAAATTTGAGGTAAAAATATTGTTGTTTAAAAGATAAATCTATTAAATGAGCTAGTATTGTATTAGTAGATGTTAGTTAATATACATAGTTTTAAATATTATTTAATTGCATTTACAAAAGAACTAACTAGGTTAATTTATTTAGTGATGTTTTAATTAATTTAACTCTTTATAAATTCTAACCTTATTTTAATTAATAACTTGTTATGAAAAACAATTTCTGTCTCGAGAGGAGGAAAAAGGGCATGGAATTTTTTTTTGAGATTACAAATATTAAATAATATTTATATATGAATATTTAGACTTATTAAACGTTGTCTTTTTAGCAAAAATTAAAAGAAATTATTAATAAATTTGTAATGAATTAATAAAAGAGAAATTCAAAAATATCTTGAAGTGAAAAATTTCATTATTGTGTTTCCTCTTCCTTTTGATATATTTGGGTTGAACAACCCAAGGTTGATCGACAACAATCATTTACGCAAAAAACAAGCTTGTATATCAATATTAAAAAACAACTTATTTTGCGAAATGTTTATATCGAATATTTCCAACTAGAGGCAAGCAAAGAAACCGGCCGAAACAAACTACATTACTGGAATTGGTCATAACGAAACAAGCAGGTACACGGGTTCTGGTTTATCAGGCAAATCATAACCGTAACTAATTTCACCTTTACTTGGTCAAAACCAAAACCTGCCAAAAACCGAAAAAAACCTCAAATCTAACATGCATGAACCGGCCAAAAAAATAACTTGTTTGCGCACCTCTACTTCTAACTGCTATATTTTCTATTAATATATAAATAATAACTTGACATCTGTTGGAGATGGTTTACTTCATACATATGATAAGGTTGTGTGTCAGTGTGTGTGTGTTTGGTGGTGGTGGGGTGGGGATCGGAGTGGACCATCGTAAAACAAAAAGGGTGACTTAATATGGCGTTTAGTGGGCATGGTAAATCCAAAGTGGAGTCGTCATGATTCAGTATTTCAGCATAAGCTTGACGTAGGATAAGGGTTCTTTAGCTTGGGATAAAACATTATGTAATTTACCTTAATTAATATTTTCCTAAATAGGAAAAATGTATCACCCATATTTTTATTATTGGTGTTGGTGTAACGGAGAAACAAGGTAAAATAATAAAACTTGTGTGTTCGTTTCTTAAAATAAGGAAGCTAAATGTTAAATGTTAGGATTTAGGGTTCCTTAAATACCCAATGAGCACCCTTCCACTTTGCTACTCAGACATTGATGCCATGTTTTAATCACCATCATCATCAACATGTTAAAACTTTGTTTCTTTTTATAAAAGGTAAGATTATTATGGTGATACTACAAGCATTAGTCTAGTTTTAAGATTAAAGAGTGATCATGGGTCATTAAAAAACGATTTGGATAAATATCCGAATTTCCGGATAATCCGAAAATTCGGATAGTATTTTTGAAAAAAATCAGATATTTCGGATATCCGAAATACGAAAATTATTATTTTTAATTTTTAATTAAATAATTGGCAAAAAAAGGATTTTCTGACTTCTAGGCTAGTCTAAGCGGCCCAGCAGGCGGCCCGACATGAATTTGAAATGTCTATTACCATTTACCATGATCTACTTATCTAATAAATCTCAAAAAAAAAAACAAAAACCTAAAGTTCCTAATTCCTTCCCATCGTTCTCCACTTCTCCCAAGTCTCGACTTCCAGTCTACAGCTAACAGCCGTGAGTCGCAACTACCACCGCCAACGGAGAGGTGGAGATCTAGAATCTACCACCATCTATCAATATACCGCCGCGAGTCCGCGACAAGCCACTAGTCCACCAGTTGAACTAAATGTTTGCATCAATCGTTTTATTTAACTATATGTGACAACTTCGTTTGAAGCTCACGTCTTCATGTTTGAAATCCACATTAAAAGAATGATTGTGATTATCATGATTTGTTAGTATGCGAGAAATCGTGAACGTGGGCAAAAACCGTGTGAGAAACGGAGTTCCCGATTCTCCGGAATCTTAAAAAGAGGAAAAATTCAAAGATATTTTCTTTTGGAACTCGTCGCCATTTTGAGGTCCCTTGGCGGTATGCGATGAGTCCAAAATATCTAAGGACTCCGGATTTCTTCGCGGTATGCCAAGCTCCAATCCGCCTTCCTTGGCGGTACGTGAGGACTAAGGCGGTTTAAAGAATCAGATTGCATATCAGATTTCATGCAAATTGAAATCTCTTTCTTTCTCTCGAATATACTCACTTCACAGACGAACCATACGAGCTTCTAGCATCAAAACCTTGATTCTCAAGCCCTTTGATCATCGAATTGAAGGTAGGGAACGATTCTACAACTTCGGATCATCGTTTTCATCCGAAAAATCCGTCCGATCGGGTAACGATTCGGTTTATCCTACTAGTTTAATAATGGTTAGATTAGATCTTGTTTTTGAACGTAATGCAATAGTTGTGATAGTTGATTATTGCCTAGATGATGGCTAGGAATGGTTAGAAACGAAGAACTTGATATGTTAACGGTTAAATCCTTGTTTAGATTCGTTATAATGTCCGGTTATCATGAAACTATATCGTAGATTATAATGGTTTAAACCATTTGATTATAACAATGATTGTGATTATCTTGATCATTCCTTTAAATGCTAGGTTAAATCCAAGTGTTCCAAACTAATCACAAACAGTAAGATAATCACTGGAATAACGATATGATGTTTATGATAACAGTCAGATTAGTACATTGAACATGGTTATTAAACTTATTCTAATATCACATTCTTATGTTTTATGATATCTAGGTGATTAACAACAAGGATTGATTATTTCTAAGACAGAAATCCATCTAGAAACTGTTTCAATAATATAATTAGCAACAATACCTTTTTGATTAGTCTGAGAACATTCTGATTAATCTAAGGAGTCATCAACGTTGTATTAGGAACCTGAATCATTATAGGTTCCCACATTATCATACATTGTATGATATTCAACTAAATTAACTAATTAAAGACTTAATATCAGTTTGATGACTTTAAATATAATGTCTTTGACATTGAACGTTCAGAAAGATCTAATCAGTAAGTTAAAGCATAAAAAACTTATTAAACATTAACTAATGCAGAATTAAACCATGCTTACCAGTCTGCACGTTATTCTTCTAACTTTGAGTTCTCAGGTGATTTTCGTACAACTCCTTTTCTTTTTAATGTTTTACAAACATCGGGGTATTACTGTGTAACATTTCTTGAGCATATGATATGTATCACTGTTACCTATATGATTTCATGTGAATTTGTGGTGAACTTGTAAGATTTCATGGGATTTTGCCTGTAGCTCTCTATCATAGTATCTAAAAGTCCTCATTCCTCGAACTGTATCTAGTGAACCCATGTGGGGCCAAACAGGAAACAATGATAATACTATTGGCTGACAACCCATTTGCCGGGAGCTTGCAACTCCTCCTGGTGTAAATGTTTGTTGCATGTTTTCTATATCATCTTAATGTTTGTGGTAGATATTAAGACAATGAGGCACTAAGATATTTACCGACGGGTAGTATCTTCATAGAACAGAACGAAGTAGTCCGAAAGGAACTAGATATGGGTCCCATGGTTATCTTTGGAACTGTATATCAAGAACTTGCATATCATATCATTATGTGTAAAACAATCATTACGAACTCACAAGCTTTGTGCTGACTTTTCAAAGTTAAACGTTTTTTTTTGCATGTAGATAGTGACGATTGGTGAGATTGCACGTTCAAGCACTTGTAATTAAATAATTGAGTTTGTGTAGGATGTTTAGGTTGTAAACTATAACTGTTGTTGCCTTGTAATATCGTTGTCCTTGTAATGTAATATCTTTAAGTTAATCTGTGTGTTTGTGATACTGAATCAAGTAAGTTGCACATATCTCTAAGACATCACCACTATGCTTCTGGAACCTTCTCAGTGTGATCAGTGACATCAGTAACAGGTGACGAGAGGTGGGGGTGTGACAGGGTGGTATCAGAGCCATAGGTTATAGAAATTTAAGTTGACCTAATGACCTAGACTATAGCCATAGGCTCGTATAGCGACACTGAGAGCATCAAACATAACTAAAGAACAAAACTTGTGTTGATTCGAGCCAGAACCAGAACAAAACTCGTGATCCTCGACGACACACCTAGGCCCAGTTCGAGCTCGGACTCAGATCTGTCAGAGGCATCTTCAGCGGCATCTCGAGCAGTACCACATGTGCCACTTACACCACCACCACCACAAGTACCACACACTCCACTTAGACATCCTCATGTATCGGATGAGGATACATCTGCTGGCAGGAGTAGGAGTTCTTCTCCACAGAGGGTCCCAATATTTGCGGGACTCAGACGCATGCGGGGTCAGGCCCGCAAGATGACATATCTTCCTCCTAGACACCAGTTGGTGCCCAGAGATGTGCCGGGCTCTATACATGAGGTAGGGGAGTCCTCTCAACAGGCGGAGGTTAGGGCACAGCTTCGCCATGTGACGCTCACATCTCACCTGAAACTGATGGAGCAGGTGAGTGCATTAGACGCGGGAACTCGAGCCTGAAGGATTTTTATAGAGGAGAGGATGAAGCGGACAACAATGCAAATGGTGACTGCAGTATTTTGGTAGCAGGCTGAGACGATGAGGGTGAGTGTTGTGAGGGTGAGGGAGAGCATTGAGGGATTGAGGATGTTGAGTGTGGAGGCTAGATTGTTAGGATTGGCTATAGTGATCGCAGCTATAGCCATTGTGGTAGCTTGCTTACCGTTCTTTCTACGGTAAGTCTGATCTTGGTGTGGATGTTTTAGGACTTTCATTGTAGATACCATCGAAAACCGGCGGATAGGTTGAGCGTGTGATGTTATGGGATGTTTTTGACGTGTAAATTAGATCCCATGTAGTAGGTTGATGTTAGTGTGGTTCTTGTGACACTCTTTGTATCAAACTTTATCGATGTACAAAAACGGTATTGTAGTAATAAAATGTTTTATTTCTGTATGTGTGTTGTGTGTGAACATGTGTTTTAATCTCAAACTTTTATTTCATAAATAGTAACTCGGTAACGTATCTAAATGTTGTGAGAGAACATATCAATTGCTTGTATGGCAATATATCAATACCTTGTTTGGTATCATATCAATTGCCTGTATGGCAACATATCGAAATATTGTGTGAGAACATATCAATTGTCAGTGTGACAACATTTCGAAATATTGTGTGAGAACATATCTATTTTCTGTGTGACAACGTATCGAAATAATGTGTGAGAACAAATCTATTGTCTGTGTGACAACGTATCAAAATACTGTGTGAGAACATATCTATTGTCTGTGTGAAAACGTATCTAAATACTGTGTGAGAACATATCAATTGCCTGTATGGCAACATATCGAAATACTGTGTGAGAACATATCAATTGCCTGTGTGACACATATCAAAGTCCTATATGACAATGTATCAAAAACATGTGTGATAACATATCAGAA
The DNA here is from genome assembly GCA_009363875.1 of Mikania micrantha. Lineage (NCBI taxonomy): Eukaryota > Viridiplantae > Streptophyta > Magnoliopsida > Asterales > Asteraceae > Mikania > Mikania micrantha. Next base: position 40,120,673 of record CM018692.1, read on the forward strand.
CTTGGGTTATATTGCATTTAGTGTGAACAATAACATATCTGTATCGGTGTCACAATGTCGTGTGCTGGGTGATACTATAACACGTTTTTGAAATAATAGGACTGAGTATAACTACAAATATCACTGTGATTAATTTGTGTTGAGAACATATTTGGATAATATCAATGGAGTTATACTATATTCTTATAATCATATATCAACATGATTTTTTTCAGTATGACTGAATATGGTTGAATTTATGTGACTGAAGAGGGTTATATTTTTAACGTTCTTGAATTGACCTGAGTTTGTCTGCGTGTGAGCAGGACAATGGCTCCAAAAAGAGGTCGACTAGCTAAGAACGCTACTAAGAACGTTGTTAACCCTGAACCAAATCAAGTTCCACCTGTTAATCGAGAATCAAATCCGAATTCACGTACCAATCCGGAAGCGAACATGGTTCTGCCTGTAAATCCGGAAACGAATACGGTTCCACCTGAGAACCCAGAAGTGAACACTGTTCCACCTACGGTTGCAAGTGGATCAGAACTGAACGAAGTAGTGATAGCACGAATAGTGAAAGAACAGCTATCTGTTGTAGTACCTGGTATCTTAACACAACATCAACATGTCATTTCTGGTTCTGGTGGGGAGCATGATCATTTCGAAAACAATGCTACTGGTGGACATGTAGAAACACATCATACTACCGTCACTACAACAACTATTCCTGATCCACCACAGCAGGGATGCACTTATCAGTAATTTGTTTCCTGCAACCCTCCTACTTTCACAGGTAAAGAATGAGCGGCCGGACTTTTGAAATGGATCAAGAAAATGAAAACAAAACTTAAAATCAGCCAGTGTTTGGCAGAATATAAGGTGTCTTATGCTGCTTGTTCTTTGAAGGATTCGGCTCTAACCTGGTGGAATATCTAGGCAAAAACTTTGGGTTTAACCACAGTTGACGCAATAGGCTGGAACAATTTTAAAAGTCTGATTATGTCAGAGTACTGCCCAATCACTGAAATCCAGAAACTGCAAGAAGAATTATGTAACCACTCTATGATCGGTGCTGATTGTTTAGCTTATACCGATCGTTTTCATGAACTTACTTGCTTACTTCCCAATATATTTCCTACGGAAGCAGCGTTGATTGAGAACTATATCATAGGTTTGGTTCCCCAGATTCGCGGAATGGTGACTGCAGCTGAACCAACTACCCTCAAACGTACTATCTTGTTGACCACTAAGCTTACTGATGATGGAGTAAGAACTGGTACTTTGTCAATGAAAACTCAGACGGCTATGGGCCGTAGTGATCTCAGTGCCCCTAGTACCACAAGGGGTACCAATAGAAAGTGGTTTGCGTTCGCAAACGAAAGCTCCGGCTGAGACCAGCCAGAGTAAACTAACAATAAAGAACTATGGTGCGAAAATTCCTGAAAGGGAAGCTTATACTGGGTAGGCACCCAAATGCAACAAGTGTCCATATCATCATACAGGACCATGTCATGTTTGTGCGAACTGTAATCGAGTCGGACACTATGTCAGGTATTGTAACTTTCCTGCTCGTCAACCAAACCAAGCACCATGACAAACCACTCAAACAAACCGGTCATGCTTCAAGTGTGAAAGCCCTGACCATTTCATGAGAAACTGTCCGAACAACAACACCAATCAAGGAAACGAAGCTAGGGGAGAGCTTTCCAGATTAGGGCAACAGAGGCTAGACATGATGCAAATATTGTCATTGGTAAGTTCCTTCTAAATAAACTATACGCATCAGTTCTGTTTAATACAGGGGCATATAAGAGTTTTATCTCCTCTGAGTTTGCATCATTACTTTCATTTCCTACTTTAGATCTAGAAAATCCCTATGTTATTGAACTTGTGAATGTCAAGTTGATCAAAACTAACAGTGTTATTCAAGGATGTTCACTGAATCTGAATGATCACCTTTTCAATATCAATCTACCTCCCATTGAACTTGGAAGCTTTGATGTCGTGATCGGCATGAATTGGCTTTCAGATAACCAAGCAGAAGTTGTGTGTCAAAACAAGGTGATTCCCATTCCATTACCTGATGGTAATACACTGATAGTTCAAGGATAACGGGCTGGTAGAAAACTTGGTATCATATCTTTTATGCAAACTCAGAAATGTTTAAGGAAAGGTTGTCAGGTATTTCTAGCACATGTGACAGAGAACTGTTCTCCACAAAAACGTATCGAAGATATTCCTGTAGTCAAAGATTTTCCTAAAGTTTTTCCTGAGGATATATCAGGATTACCCCCAATGAGACAAGTTGAATTTCGTATTGACTTGGTTCCAGGTGCAACACCTGTTGCTAAAGCTCCTTATCATTTTGCACCCTCAGAGATGCAAGAGCTTTTAGGTCAACTGTAGGAACTATTAGACAAATGTTTTATCATACCTAGTTTCTCACCCTGGGGAGCACCAATTCTTTTTGTGAAAAAGAAAGATGGTTCGTTCAGAATGTGTATCGACTACAGGGAACTCAATAAATTAACAATCAAAAACCGTTATCCACTACCTCATATTGATGATTTATTCGATCAATTGCAAGGTGCTACATATTTTTCAAAAATCGATCTAAGATCTGAATATCATCAGTTACGAATTCATGATGACAATGTTCCTAAAACTGCTTTCAGAACCCGTTACGGACATTACAAGTTTTTAGTAATGCCATTTAGGTTGACAAATGCACGTGCAGTTTTCATGGATCTGACGAATCGAGTACGTAGACCTTATTTGGATAAGTTTGTGATTGTATATATTGATGATATTCTCATTTACTCCCGAAACCAACAGGAACATGCTAAACACTTGAAACTAATCAGAAATTTTAGCACGTGAGAAGCTATATGCCAAATTCTCCAAGTGTGAATTTTGGTTGCGGGAAGTTCAATTTCTTGGACACGTAGTAAATGAGAACGGTATACAAGTGGATCATAGGAAGATTAGAGCTGTGAAACAATGGGAGGCACCAAGAAGCCCAGCTGAAATTCATCAATTTTTAGGAGTGGTAGGTTATTACAGGCGATTCATTAAGAATTTTTCAAAAATATCCTTGCCACTAACAACGTTGACACTAGAAAAATCAACCGTTTATAAGGGGTTCCCAACAGGAGGAGGCATTCCAACTGTTAAACACAAACTCTGAAACACACCTATACTAGCATTGCCTGAAGGTACTGATAACTTTAAAGTATACTGTGATGCTTCTCGTCAGGGTCTCGGGTGCGTGTTTATGCAGAAATAAGGTAATTTCTTATGCTTCTCAACAGTTGAAAGTACACGAGAAGAACTATACCATTCATGATCTGGAACTTGGTGCAGTGGTGTTTGCATTTAAAATTTGGAGACATTATCTATAAGGAACCAAGTGTATCGTATACACTGATCACAAAAGTCTTCAACACATTCTAGATCAAAAGATGTTGAACATGCGACAAAGGTGATGAGTAGAACTTCTGAACGACTATGACTGTGAAATTCGTTATCATCCAGGTAAAGAGAATGTCGTAGCCGATGCTTTAAGTCGCAAGGAAAATGTCAAACCTTTACGTGTGAGAGCGTTAGGAATCACTATTCAAACCAGTCTAATTCCTCACATTAGAGAGGCTCAGCAACAAGCTTTATAAGCAACAAACTACTCAGCTGAGGAACTACGAGGATTAGACAAGCAATTAGAAACCAAAACCGATGGAGTACTGTATTTCAAAAGCCGAATTTGGATTCCTCTATTCGATAACATTAGAACTACCATCTTGGATGAGGCACACAAATCCATGTATTCTATTCATCCAAGTGCTGATAAAATGTATAAAGATCTTAGAGACTTTTATTGGTTGCCTGGGATGAACAAACATATAGATAAATACGTGGATAGATGTTTAACATGTCTTAAAGTTAAGGCAGAACATCAACGACCTTCTAGGTTAATGCAACAACTGGAGATTCCCATGTGGAAATGGGATAAGATCTCTATGAATTTCATTACTAAATTACCCAGAACATCACATAATCATGACTCTATATGGGTTATCTTTGATCGCCTTACTAAATCTGCGCATTTCTTACCAATCCGAGAAGATTACTCCATGGATCGACTGGCGAAATTCTATGTCAATGATATCTCGACCTTGAGTACTGATCTCCATCATTTTTGAAAGAGATATTCGATTTATGTCACGATTTTGGCAAACTCTTCAGAATGCTCTAGGCACACAAATCAATATGAGAACAGCTTATCATCCACAAACGGATGGACAAACATAACGAACGAATCAAACTCTGGAGGATATGCTCAGAAGATGTGTAATTGATTTCGGAGGTAGCTGGGATATTCACCTTCCACTTGTTGAATTCTTATATTTTAACATCTACCATACCAGTATTTAATGCGCTCCATTTGAAGCATTGTATGGACCCAAATGTAGATCTCCTATCTGCTGGTCAGAGGTAGGTGAAAGTCATATCATTGGCCCAGAATTCATACAAGAAGCTACAGACAAGAGCACACTAATTTAAGAACAATCAAAGCTGCACGTGATCATCAGAAGAGTTACGCTAATAATCGGCGGAGACCACTAACATTCCAAATAGGTGATCTAGTAAAGTTGAAAGTTTCACCTTGGAAAGGCATTTTCAGATTTGGAAAGTGAGGTAAAGTCTCACCAAGATTTGTAGGACCATTCAAGATTCTAGAACGAATTAGAACGGTAGCTTACAGACTTGAATTACTTCCTGAACTTAGTAACATTCAAGATTTTTTTCATGTATCAAATCTGAAGAAGTGTCTAACTGATGAATCGTTGATTGTACCTTGTGAAGAAACTCAAATTGATGACAAATTACCGTTCACCGAAGAACTAGTAGAAGCGATGGATCGGGAAGTTAAAGTACTGAAACGAAGCCGCATTCCGGTCGTTAAAGTTAGATGGAACTCACAACGTGGACCTGAAAATACATGGGAACGTGAGGACCGTATGAAATAAAAATATCCTCATTTGTTCTCATAAATGATTGTCACCAGATAAGTATTCACTAAATTTCGGGACAAAATTTATCAAATGGGAGGAGACTATGACAACTTTGTTTGATGCTCACGTTATCATATTTGAAATGCATGTGATTATCACGATTTGATAGTATGATAGAAATTGTGAACGTGGGCTAAAATCGTGTGAGAAATGGAGTTCCCGATTCTCGGGAATCGTAAAAAGAAGAAAAATTCAAAGATTTTTTATTCCGGAACTTGTCGCGGTACGCCAAGGCCATTTTGAGGTCCATTGGTGGTACGCGATGAGTCCAAAATATCAAAGGACTCCAGATTTCTTCGTGATACGCCAAGCTGCAATTCGCCTTCCTTGGCGGTACGTGAGGAATAAGGCGGTTTAAAGAATCATATTGCATATAAGATTTCATGCATATTGAAATCTCTTTCTTTCTCTCGAATATAGTCACTTCACAGACGAACCATACGAGCTTTCAACATCAAAATCTCGATTCTAAAGCCATTTGATCACCGAATTGAAGGTAGGGAACGATTCTACAACTCCCGATCATCGTTTTCATCCGAAAAATCCGTCCGATCGGGTAACGATTCGTTTTATCCTGCTATTTTGATAATGGTTAGATTAGATCTTGTTTTTGAACGTAATGCAATAGTTATGATAGTTGATTATTGCCAAGATGATTGTCACACCCCGAGCCGGGGGGGTTGGATCGGATTCCCCGTCGGGCGGAAGGTTCTCGGGGCATGATATCATGAGTGATAATCGAAATGATCAGATTGTTTACATTGCACATGGTATATAAATAAGAAACTGCTAAAATAAAATAGAATTACAAAGTTAAATTACATCAGTTAAGTTTATAATTTAATAATGTAAATCTACTATCACAACATAAATCTTCTATCTTGCATCTGCACAAGATATACAAAATAAATCTGTATAATGATGCTTCAAAATATACAGGTCCAAAAAAGCTAGGTCCTCTATTTGGTAACCTAGTCCAAAAGAAATAACTCTTGAGTTGACCTGTTCGTCACCTGAGAAGTCATGCAAAAATAAAGTCAACACATGGTTGGTGAGTTCATATAGTTTTATAAAAATGAATTTGAATAACCTGAATGACAACCTTAACCTCACCATTAACCACCTATACCATCCAGTTCAGTATGCTTATATATAGGGCATATGTAGGGTCGAACTTACCGCCCGCCCAGCCACCGTCCCACCACATACCAAACCACATGATATATTGTTCCTGGTGATAATTAAGCATTTCATTCCACTACTTTGATTCCATACCTTTTGATCTTTAGCCTTTGATTACCCAGAAAATGTTTACCTTGATCCCCCGAAATGACAACCTTAACCTCATTAATAACCACCTATGCTATCCAATCAAGTATGCTTATATATAGGGCATTTGTAGGGGACAAGCCCCACCCACCGTCCCACCACATACCAGACTGCTTAACATATTGTTGTTAATGATAATTAAGCGTTTCACTCCATTCACCTTAAATTTTGATTCTAATTTCTACAATTAGATTTACCTTTGATCTCTTGAGTTCATCATGTATTCATGATTTCCCAAAAGCACTTGTAGAAATATAACATTAAATGTTTAACTAAACTAATAATTAAGCATTTAAATACAACTAAGACATGATAATTGGCCTTATTTGACTCAATCAATTAGACTTAGTTGTGGGTGGTTGTCCAAGTTGTACCCTCTCACACGTGGCCCATATCAGGCATGACCCACAAGGGGTGTACCTGTATGTGTCGGGACTTTAATGATGCCCATATCAGCTTGACCCATTGGTCTACTTTACATGCCGGGATTTTACGGATATCCTTTGATTCTTGATCTTCCTTGATTCTCTTGATTTTGTTTGATAGTTCACGTTATTGCCCATATAGCTTGACTACAAGAGTCTACTATTTATGCCGGGACTTTATGTGTGTTACACGTGGTCTTGATTTCTATACAACTGACATCCACCTTGACTCAAGCATTAATGATTTCATTATTTCAATGATTCACACACAGTTCTGATTTCCTTGATTTCCTTGAGTGTCTTGATTTTGATCTTTAGAATTCCATGATTTCACAATGATTATAGATTTATGAATAGGATCGTTTGACTTACTGATTCCCACACTGGATTAGTTTCCATTGCACTTGATCTTTAACTTTAGTTCTTTTGATTCCAATTTGTATTTAGATTCTTGAATTTGAGCTTGATGGACTAAGGGTTTGTTTAGAGTTTTAGAATTAAGGTATTACTCATAAGAGTAATTAATTAACTTGTAAGTTCTTTCTACATAGAAATTTCCTAGACAGGAATCTAGTATAAACAAGCATATATAATAAGCAATTCATAATAAGTAAAAGCATTTACGTAAAACAATTTAAATAAAACAGTTTACGCATGCTTCTCAGCCCCGCATTTTAAAACAAAAATGTTTAGAAAAGGGGCAATAAACTCACCTGTGTTGCTATGCAAATAATCTATCACAAAATGCGCGCTTGTTGTTGTAGCTTAGGTTTCTTCAGTTCCTGAGTTGTTTTAAAAGAGTTGGAATACGATAAGTATACGTATTAGTGGTCGTACCTAAGGTTTGGTCTCGGTGTGCAACTAAGTGTCCTATGTTACTGATGTGTTTCTAAGATTTCATCAAACTAGTCTAGTTCAATTACCCATTTGTAACCCTATCCCAAATCAGTTAAGCTTAGCAAGTCTTAATTAACATGTTTTAATTAAGTTCATTTTAAGTTAAAACATTAATTTAGAATATTCTTTAATTTAGTTTAACAAAGTTCATTAACCATTTTCTTTTATTAAAATATCATTAAGTTAGCTTAAATTAACAATTAACATGTGATGGGCTTAATTAAACCCATTGGGCCCACTTAGACCCATTGATGATCTTTGATTTCCAATTGATCACCAATCAAGTTCTTTGAATAATTCTACATAGACCATTAACTTATCTATGTTAATTACTCGCATTAAACCTTTCCTAAAGTTTAAGTGTTAATAACCTTATCAACACTCAATACTTTAGTTCGTCCTTATGATACTCATAATTCTCTACCATTATGTTCAACTCACTTGGTGTTCATCATTTAAAATCTTAAGGTTTAAAATAACTCTTATAGTTCTAAACCCTATTTCATTGATCTTTATTAATGACTTCCTTAGTTTGTTAACCCATGCTTACTCATACCCACTCAAGGTTGCTAGTTATTAATGAAAACCCTAATATGATTTCCCGTGCACTCACAATTGAATCCCATGCTCAGCCGTACTAGGCCACCCTATATTTTATTGATAACTAGGTTCAAGGGGCATGGAATCCAGCGAACCTATTGCCTGATTCGTTCAAAGGTTCGCTACATCCATGGCTTGTTAGAGAGAAGAAGGTTCGACCACCTTAGCATTGAACGACCAAAGGTTCGGCTAAGCCCACCTAAGTTCGAATAGGTTCGGTCCAGATCAATGGGGTTTGGCAGAAGTTCTAGGGTTCATCTAGGGTTCCAGGTTCGTGTATGCATGGGTTCGGCCCTTGAGGGTTCGTGAATCAGAAGGTTCATCAGACCTGGGTTCAATGCCAGCTAGGTTCGGCCATCAAGAGGGAGGTTCGGCCAAGGAAATCCCTAGGTTCACATGGTCCAGGGTTCGGCTGCCAGGGGAAAGGTTCGCACATGGGAGTTTCGCACCCAGCTGGATCAGGTTCGGTTCTAACCATTTACAATCATTGCAGGTTCGGCTGGCATCACTCACAGGGTTCGGCTAGAAGAGTCCTAGGTTCATGTATCTGTGTTTCCATGAGAAAAGGTTCCGCCGGCTGCATCCATTCAAGAACCTGCATCATCATTTCCATCTCCGATCTCAACCTGTTTCAAACTAGTTTCTAGGGCTTCCTAATTGCTAACAATGGTTTATTTCAAGATTACTAAGTGTTTAAAACCGATTAAAACTACAATGACTACAAGGGTCGGGAACCACACACTAAAACCGAAATAAAACTAGGATTTACCTCAAAATCGATGGTTAAAAGTTTGAATCTCTTGTACTTCCGTGTTCTACTTGATGGGAGGATCGTTTTGACACCAAGGACTCGTGAAATGGTCGAGATTCGAGTGATTTCTTGTAGAGAGAAGGTGGAGCTTAGATTTATAGAGAGAAAGAGAGATGAAAAACGAAATGAGAAGGAAAAATGAGGTTGGTGTTGGTGGTTGGGAAATTAAATGAACTCATTAATGGTTCAATACACCCGGTTAAGTTCGGTCTCGTTCGGTTTCGTGTACACGCCAGTTCCTCGGAGATTTTCGTAACGAAACGACCCGGTTTATAAAATAAGATTTCTAAATTTATTTTTAGGTACTTATTCCTAGTAAATTAACTAATATCTTTTGTTTATTTTAAATTTTCAAAAATATTAAATTTATTGTTTAAAATCGAATCGTACGGTCGTCGCGCGTATTCGTTCGAATCGTCACCCGTACGAAAATGACGATAACTATACGTTTCAATATTGTTTTCTACTTATCGGATATCAATCAGAACGTTGAACCTTCAGGTATATTCGTACAGATCGTCACCTATACGAACAATCCGTCGATTTAACATTCACGTAACGACATCCGTGTTGTCTTGTTCTATAAAGCCTCACATACGTTTATACGTAATAAAATCGTAACACATAATCACATGATGGTTCTGTACTATTAGATAATTATCTGACTGATGAACCATGTTTTCTAAGTTTTGTTTCTCAGAAATGATTCTGAATTCACTGTTTGATAACACAAATGATAACGACATATGATATGAACATGACATGAATGGAAAGATGTGTAGTTTGTACCTGGTTACTGTTCATGGCACTGTTGAGATCACTGTTCCGGTACGGTTCCGGCACTGATGTTACAGTCTCCCCTTGTTAGAGAAATTTCGTCCCGAAATTTAAGAATCATTGTCAGGTACATCTTCCTCTGTAAACAGTTGGGGATACTTAGACTTCATGTGATCTTCACGTTCCCAAGTAAACTCAGGTCCGCGCTTTGAGTTCCATTGAACCTTTACAATCGGAATACAGCTTCGCCTCAGTTGTTTAACTTTGCAATCCATAATATCTAAAGGCTCTTCAATAAAATGCAATTGTTCATACACTTGAATTTCTTCGATAGGAATGATGAGTGATTCGTCAGCAAGGCATTTCTTTAAGTTCGAGACGTGAAACACGTCATGCACACCACTGAGTTCATCCGATAATCTCAGTCTATACGCCACAGGACCGATACGTTCGATGATCTCGAACGGTCCCAGGTATCGTGGTGCCAATTTACAAACATACAACACCTTTCCATGGGGATACCTTCAACATGACACGGTCTCCTACTTGGAATTCCAACGGCTTGCGCCGTTTGTCGGCGTAGCTCTTTTGTATGCTCCTATTAGCTTGTAGTCTTCGTTGAATCTGGGCAATCTTGTAAGTAGTTTCCTGAATAAGCTCTGGCCCAGTTATTCGATTATCTCCCACTTTAGTCCAACAGATCGGTGATCGACATTTTCGACCATATAAAGCTTCAAATGGTGCACATCCGATGCTACTGTGGTAACTATTGTTGTAGGAGAATTCAATCAGTGGCAAATGAGAATCCCAATTCCCACCGAAATCCAACACACAAGTTCTCAACATGTCCTCCAGGGTCTGAATTGTACGTTCGCTTTGACCGTCCGTTTGTGGATGGTAAGCTGTACTCAGATTTAACTGCGTCCCTAGAGATTTCTGTAAAGATTTCCAGAACCTTGATGTGAATCTGCTGTCTTTATCAGAAATAATAGATAATGGCACACCGTGGCGTACCACTGTCTCATTCATGTACAGTCTTGCCAGTTTATCCATCGTGAAGGTTTCACGCATTGGCAAGAAGTGAGCAGATTTGGTCAAACGATCGATGATCACCCAAATTGTATCATGACCACTGGAAGTGCGGGGTAGCTTGGTAACGAAGTCCATAGCTATTTGTTCCCACTTCCAGAGCAGAATCTCAGGCTGTTCGAGTAAACGGATGGTTGCTGGTGTTCCGCCTTTACCTTTGCACACGTAAGACATTGGCCGACGTACTCGGCTATGTCCTTCTTCATTCCTGGCCACCAATAAAATCCACGCAAGTCTTGGTACATTTTATCAGCGCCTGGATGAACATAGTATTTAGTCTTGTGTGCTTCATCGAAGATCAGTTTTCTCAATTCGTCTACTGCCGGAATCCATATACGATTCTGGTAGTAGACATTCCATTAGGCTTTGTCTCGAATTGCTTTTCTGCTCCATAGTCAAGTTCTTTCTTCAAATTTCCTCGATCAACTGATTCTTGCTGTGCTTGAATAATCTTGTCTCGTAAGCTCGTCTGCACAGTCATTCCCATTGCTCTAACGCGCAAGGATTTGACTCGTTCCTTTCGGATCAAGGCATCAGCTACTACGTTCTCCTTTCCCGGATGATACTTGATCACGCAATCGTAATCATTCAGAAGTTCAACCCAACGATGCTGTCGCATGTTGAGCTCTTTCAGATCAAAGATATGCTGCAGACTCTTGTGATCAGTAAATATGGTACACTTGGTGCCATATAAATAGTGTCTCCAAATCTTCAATGCGAAGATTAGAGCTCCTAGTTCAAGATCATGAGTAGTGTAATTCTTCTCATGAATCTTTAACTTTCTTGATGCATAAGCGATAACTTTGTCTAGTTGAATCAGTACGCAACCAAGTCCCTGATGGGAGGCATCACAATATACAACAAAGTCATCACAGCCTTTTGGGAGAGATAGAATTGGAGCATCACATAATTTCTGTTTCAATGTCTGGAAGGCATCTTCTTGTTTCTGCTCCCAGACAAACGGTTCACTTTTCTGAGTTAATTTGGTGAGAGGCAAAGCTTCTTAGAAAATTTTGAGATAAACCTTCTATAATAACCTGCCAATCCCATAAAAGACCGTATCTCCGTCGGTGTCTTCGAAGTATCCCAATTATTTATTGCTTCAATCTTGGCGGGATCTACGTGTATTCCCTCGCTGTTTACCACATGACCCAGAAATTGAACTTCTCTTAGCCAAAATTCACACTTAGAGAATTTGGCATAAAGTTTCTCTTCTTTCAACAGCTCCAAGATCTTTCTGAGATGTTGCTCGTGGTCAGCTTTGTTCTTAGAATAAATTAGTATTTCATCGATAAAGACAATAACAAACTGGTCCAGATACGGCTTGCACACTCGGTTCATGAGGTCCATGAAAACCGCTGGTGCATTCGTCAACTCGAAAGGCATCACCATGAATTCGTAATGCCCGTATCTAGTTCAGAACGCCGTCTTCGGTATATCTTCGTCTTGAACTCTGAGCTGATGATATCCAGACCGCAAGTCAATCTTCAAAAAGTATTGGGCTCCTTGCAGTTGGTCAAACAAATCATAAATCCTCGGCAATGGATACCGATTCTTGATGGTTAGTTTGTTTAGCTCTCGATAACCTATGCACATCCGAAATGATCCGTCTTTCTTCTTCACGAACAAGACCGGAGCTCCCCACGGTGAGTAGCTCGGTCTGATGAAACCTTTATCAAGTAGCTCCTGTAACTGATTTGACAATTCCTGCATCTCTGAAGGTGCTAACCTTTAAGGAGATTTAGCAATAGGAGTTGCTCCAGGAACTAAGTCAATACAAAACTCTATCGGTCGAGCAGGTGGCGAACTGGGTAGGTCTTCAGGAAATTCTTCCGGATACTCTTTCACTACTGGGACGTCGTGAATCTTTTTCTTGTCCTTCTCCTTTTCCACCACATGAGCCAGGAAAGCTACGCACCGCTTCTGTAGACACTTACGTGCCTTTATGCAAGAGATGATTTTGACACTTCATTTTTCTTGATCCCCTTTGACTTCCAACACACGATCATCCGGTAATGGAATTCGAAGTAGCTTTTCAGAACATATGACTTCCACTCGATTAGAAGAAAGCCAATCCATTCCTTCAATGATGTCGAAACTACCCAACTCCATCGGTATGTATGACCATTAAGTGTCAATGGGGAATTTCTATACACTGTACTAACTGTGATCTGTTTCCCGTTATCTACTTCTATGATATAAGGGGAATCTAATAGTTCCTCTATAGAATCTAGTTGGCATGAAAAATCGGTAGAGATAAAACTCTGATCCGCACCAGTATCAAATAGAACAGATGCAAAAAAATCATGTAAGAGAAATGTACCAGTGACCACATTCGGGTCTTGGCGTGCAGCTGGAGCTCCTATAGCAAAAGCTCATCCGCGGGGAGCTTGAACTGCCTGTTGTGCCTTCTTCGGGCAGTTCTTCGCATAGTGGCCTTGTTCGCCACAGTTATAGCATCCACCGTTGTTCTGGTTGGCTGGTGGAGGGAGAGCTAAAGCAGCATTGTTGAATGCTTGGTTTGGTGTTATCCTGCATTGCTGGACCCGGTGTCCATATCTTCCACATCTCGTGCAATGACGGCATTGGTTGCTTGCAGCATGATGATACTGGCACTTAGCACACAAAGGGTGTGGGCCAGTATACTGTTTCTTGGGCACATTCTGTGGTGCCATGGCTACTTGGTTGAGGGGAGTAGCCATTGTATAGTTCTTGATAGTCTTCTGTTTCTTCTTTTGGTGTTGGTGGTGATGAGGTTTCTTGGAAGATTCTTCCTTTCTCTTGCCATGATCAGCCTCTTTCTTCAAGGTACCTGCGGCTACCGTCATATCAGTGATTTTACCAGACAAACTCACAGCAGACTCCAGAGTAACAGGGTTTGCTGCAACAACTAAACCCTGAATGCAGGCGGGAAGTCCACCTACATATCGATCAATTCTTTTCTCCAGAGTTGGTACCATGTCTGGCACCAAAGCAATCAACTCGTGATAACGAGTAGTATACCCCATGTGGTCTGCCCCCTTCATCACATGGCTTGACAATTCAACCTCCAATTTCTGTAGCTCGTTCTTGGAGCAGAATTTAGTTCTCAGTAGCGTCTTGAAGTCTTCCCAAGTCATTGACATAGCTTCTTCTCTTCCCCTTGCATTGATTTGGCCGTTCCACCAAGTCAAGGCTCGCTTGTTGAACGTTCCAGCAGAATAACGAACCTTGTGGTGCTCTGGACAACTGCAGAGGTCCACAGTAGCCTCAATCTTTTATATCCATCAGATTAGACCAACGGCTCCTTCATTACCGCTGAATGTCGGCGGTTTACATCCCATAAAGGACTTATAGAAGTGATTTGAAGCACCGCCAGTGTTACCACTGGCTTCTCCTGATGAATGCCCTGTGCTATTGCTGTCATTCCGTAAACGATTGATCATATCCGGAATCACCTCCTTTAGCTGATTAGTCAGCTGGCTGCTCAGTAAGGTTACTAGTGCAACGGTAGCAGGATCCAGTATCGGAGTCGTGCTCGGACCTGGAGGTGGGTTAAGTGGAGGAGGAGGAGGCGGTGGTAGGGGTGAGTCAGCTGGTGATGGCGTCGATGAGTGTGAAGCTGAACTCTGTGCTGGTGGTACAATAGAAGGAGGTCTTCTCGGCGGCATTCTGATCGGCGGCATTCTGATCATAACCAAAAGTATATTGGTTAGTGCAGTGATCGAATGTGGAAGACACAATGCAAGTATATAGATCCTATGTTCTGTCACACCTCGAGCTGGCGAGGTTGGATCGGATTCCCCGTCGGGCGGAAGGTTCTAGGGGCGTGATATCGTGAGTGATAATTGAAATGATCAGATTGTTTACATTGCACATGATATATAAATGAGAAACTGCTAAAATAAAATAGAATTACAAAGTTAAATTACATCAGTTAAGTTTATAATTTAACAATGTAAATCTACTATCACATCATAAATCTTCTATCTTGCATCTGCACAAGATATACAAAATAAATCTTTATAATGATGCTTCAAAATATAAAGGTAAAAAAAGCTAGGTCCTCTATCTGGTAACCTAGTCCAAAAAGAAATAACTCTTTAGTTGACCTGTTAGTCACCTGAGAAGTCATGCAAAAATAAAGTCAACACATGTTGGTGAGTTCATATAGTTTTATAAAAATAAATTTGAATAACCTGAATGACAACCTTAACCTCACCATTAACCACATATACCATCCAGTTCAGTATGCTTATATATAGGGCATATGTAGGGTCGAACTTACCGCCCGCCCAGCCACCGTCCCATCACATACCAAACCACATGATATATTGTTCCTGGTGATAATTAAGCATTTCATTCCCCTAGTTTGATTCCATACCTTTTGATCTTTAGCATTTGATTACCCAGAAAATGTTTACCTTGATCCCCCGAAATGACAACCTTAACCTCATTAACAACCACCTATGCTATCCAATCAAGTATGCTTATATATAGGGCATATGTAGGGGACAAGCCCCAGCCACCGTCCCACCACATACCGGACTGCTTAACATATTGTTTTAATGATAATTAAGTGTTTCTCTCCATTCACCTTAAATTTTGATTCTGATTTCCACAATTAGATTTACCTTTGATCTCTTGAGTTCATCATGTATTCATGATTTCCCAAAAGCACTTGTAGAAATATAACATTAAATGTTTAATTAACTAATAATTAAGCATTTTAATACAACTAAGACATGATAATTGGGCCTTATTTGACTCAATCAATTAGACTTAGTTGTGGGTGGTTGTCCAAGTTGTACCCTCTCACACGTGGCCCATATCAGGCATGACCCACAAGGGGTCTACCTATATGTGTCGGAACTTTAATGATGCCCATATCAGCCTGACCCATTGGTCTACTGTACATGAAGGGACTTTACGGATATCCTCTGATTCTTGATCTTCCTTGATTCCCTTGATTTTTTTTTTGGTAGTTCACGTTATTGCCCATATAGCTTGACTACAAGAGTCAAATATTTATGCCGGGACTTTATGTGTGTTACACGTGGTCTTGATTTCTATACAACTGACATCCACCTTGACTCAAGCATTAGTGATTTCATTAGATTTTAATTATTTCATTATTTCAATGATTCACACACAGTTTTGATTTCCTTGATTTCCTTGAGTCTCTTGATTTTGATCTTTAGAATTCCATGATTTCACAATGATTATAGATTTATGAATAGGATCCTTTGACTTACTGATTACCACACTGGATTAGTTTCCATTGCACTTGATCTTTAACTTTAGTTCTTTTGATTCCAGTTTGAATTTAGATTCTTGAATTTGAGCTTGATGGACTAAGGGTTTGTTAAGAGTTTTAGAATTAAGGTATTACTCATAAGAGTAATTAATTAACTTGTAAGTTCTTTCTACATAGCAATTTTCTAGACAGGAGTCTAGGAGTATAAACAAGCATATATAATAAGCAATTCATAATAAGTAAAAGCATTTACGTAAAACAATTTAAATAAAACAGTTTGCGCATGCTTCTCAGCCCCGCGTTTTAAAACAAAAATGTTTAGAAAAGGGGCAATGAACTCACCTTTGTTGCTGTGCAAATAATCTATCACGAAATGCACGCTCTTTGTTGTAGCTTAGGTTTCTTCAGTTCCTGAGTTGTTTTAAAAGAGTTGGAATACGATAAGTATACGTATTAGTCGTCGTACCTAAGGTTTGGTCTCGGTGTGCAACTAAGTGTCCTATGTTACTGATGTGTTTCTAAGATTTCATCAAACTAGTCTAGTTCAATTACCCATTTGTAACCCTATCCCAAATCAGTTAATCTTAGCAAGTCTTAATTAACATGTTTTAATTAAGTTCATTTTAAGTTAAAACATTAATTTAGAAAATTATTTAATTTAGTTTAACAAAGTTCATAAACCATTTTCTTTTATTAAAATATCATTAACTTAGCTTAAATTAACAATTAACATGTGATGGGCTTAATTAAACCCATTGGGCCCACTTAGGCCCATTGATGATCTTTGATTTCCAATTGATCACCAATAAAGTTCTTTGAATAATTCTACATAGACCATTAACTTATCTATGTTAATTACCCGCATTAAACCTTTCCTAATGTTTAAGTGTTAATAACCTTATCAACACTCAATACTTTAGTTCGTCCTTACGATACTCATAACTCTTAGTTTGTTAACCCGTGCTTACTCATACCCACTCAAGGTTGCTAGTTAATAATGAAAACCCTAATACGATTTCCCATGCACTCACAATAGAATCCCATGCTCAACCGTACTAGGTCACCCTATCATTTATTGATAACTAGGTTCGAGGGGCATGGAATCCAGCGAACCTATTGCCCGATTTGTTCAAAGGTTCGCTACATCCATGGCTTGTTAGAGAGAAGTAGGTTCGGCCACCTTAGCATTGAACGACCGAAGGTTTGGCTAAGCCTACTTTAGTTAGAATAGGTTCGGTCCAGATCAATGGGGTTCGGCAGAAGTTCTAGGGTTCATCTAGGGTTCTAGGTTCGTGTATGCATGGGTTCGGCCCTTGAGGGTTCGTGAATCAGAAGGTTCGTCAGACCTGGGTTCAATCCCAGCTAAGTTCGGCCATCAAGTGGGAGGTTCGGCCAAGGAAATCCCTAGGTTCGCATGGTCCAGGGTTCGGCTGCCAGGGGAAAGGTTCGCACATGGGAGTTTCGCACCCAGCTGGATCAGGTTCGGTTCTGACCATTTACAGTCGTTGCAGGTTCGGCTGGAAGCACTCACAGGGTTCGGCTAGCAAAGTCCTAGGTTCGTGTATCTGTGTTTCTATGAGAATAGGTTCGGCCGGCTGCATCCATTCACAAACCTGCATTATCATTTCCATCTCCGATCTCAACCTGTTGCAAACTAGTTTCTAGGGCTTCCTAATTGCTAACCATGGTTTATTTCAAGATTACTAAGTGTTTAAAACCGATTAAAACTACAATGACTACAAGGGTCGGGAACCACACACTAAAACATAAATAAAACTAGGATTTACCTCAAAATCGATGGTTAAAAGTTTGAATCTCTTGTACTTCCGTGTATCGTTTTGACTCCAAGGACTCGTGAAATGGTTGAGATTCGAGTGATTTCGTGAAATGAACTCATTAATGGTTCAATACACCCGGTTAAGTTCGGTCTCGTTCGGTTTCGTGTACACGCCAGTTCCTCGGAGATTTTCGTAACGAAACGACCCGGTTTATAAAATAAGATTTCTAAATTTATTTTTAGGTACTTATTCCTAGTAAATTAACTAATATCTTTTGTTTATTTTAAATTTTCAGAAATATTAAATTTATTGTTTAAAATCGAATCGTACGGTCGTCGCGCGTATTCGTTCGAATCGTCACCCGTACGAAAATGACGATAACTATACGTTTCAATATTGTTTTCTACTTATCGGATATCAATCAGAACGTTGAACCTTCAGGTATATTCGTACAGATCGTCACCTATACGAACAATCCGTCGATTTAACATTCACGTAACGACATCCGTGTTGTCTTGTTCTATAAAGCCTCACATACGTTTATACGTAATAAAATCCTAACACATAATCACATGATGGTTCTGTACTGTCAGATAATTATCTGACTGATGAACCATGTTTTCTGAGTTTTGTTTTCTCAGAAATGATTCTGAATTCACTGTTTGATAACAAAAATGATAACGAAATATGATATGAACATGACATGAATTGAAAAATGTATAGTTTGTACCTGATTACTGTTCATGGCACTGTTGAGATCACTGTTCCGGTACGGTTCCGGCACTGATGTTACAATGATGGCTAGGAATGGTTAAGAAACGAAAAACTTGATATGGTAACAGTTAAATCCTTGTTTGGGTTCGTTATAATGTCCGGTTATCATGAAACTATATCTTAGATTATAATGGTTTAAACCATTAGATTATAACAATGATTGTGATTATCTTGATCATTCCTTGAAATGCTAGGTTAAATCCAAGTGTTCCAAACTAATCACAAACACTATGATAATCAATGGAATAACGATCTGATGTTTATGATAACAGTCAGATTAGTACATTGAACATGGTTATTAAACCTATTATAATATCACATTCTTATGTTTCATGATATCTGGGTGATCAAGAACAAGGATGGACTATTCCTAGGCCAGAAATACATCTGCAAACTGTTTCAATAATATAATCAGTAACAATACCTTTTTGATTAGTCTGTGAACATTTTGATCAATCTAAGGAGTCATCAACGATGTATTAGGAACCTGAATCATTATAGGTTCCCACATTATCGTACATTGTATGATATTCAACTAAATTAACTAATTAAAGACTTAATATTAGTTTGATGACTTTAAATATAATGTCTTTGACATTGAACATTCAGAAAGATCTAATTAGTAAGTTAAAGCATAAATAACTTATTAAACATTAACTAATGCAGAATTAAACCATACTTACCTATCTGGGCGTTATTCTTCTAACTTTGAGATCTCAGGTGCGTTTCGTACAACCTCTTTCTTTTTAATGTTTTACAAACATAGGGGTATTACTGCGGAATATTTCTTGGACATAAAATATGTATCACTGTTATCTGTGTGATTTCATGTGAACTTGTGGTGAACTTATAATATTTTATGGGATTTTTCCTATAGCTTTCTATCATAGTATCTAAAAGTCCTCATTCCTTGAACTGTATCTAGTGAACCCATGTGGGGCCGAACAGGAAACAATGATAGTACTATCGGCTGACAACTCATTTGCCGGGAGCTTGCAACTTCCCTTGGTGTAAATGTTTGATACATGTTTTGTATATTATCTTAATGTTTGTGATAGACATTAAGAAAATGCGGCACTAAGATATTTACCGAGAGGTAGCATCTTCATAGAACAGAACAGAGTAGTCCGAAAGGAACTAGATATAGGTCCCGTGGTTATCTTTGGAACTGTATCTCAAGAACTTTAATATCATATCATTCTGTGTAAAACAATCATTACGAACTCACCTGCTTTGTGCTGAGTTTTCAAACTTAAACATTTTTTTACAGGTAGACAGTGACGATTAGTGAGATTGCACATTCAAGCACTTGTAATTAAATAATTGAGTTTGTGATACCGGATCAAATAAGTTGCACCCCATCTCTGAGACATCACCACTATGCTTCCGTAACCTTCTCAGTATGATTAGTGACACCAGTAACATGTGATGAGAGGTGGGGGTGTGGCACTATCGAATTGACATGCTTGAATAGCGCATGTGTAACGTTCCAAAAATACAAAAAGTTGAAAAGATGGAAGTATGATAAAAACTCTTCTTAATGGTACTTGAGCAAACTAGTATGATTGAATACAACCGAGATCAATAATTATATCAAATTGGATTCTCTGTTTGAATGTATGTGATCAGACTGAAGCTCAAAGGGTTAATGCTGCTTGTCGCACCCCGGCCCTCACGACCTTGTTGGGGGAGCGACGGGACCGGTCAGGATTGCAGTCTCCGGTCACACAGTTGCGAGACCTACATGTCTGGTTGCATATGTACATCCAAATACTTGGACAAAACATTTTTATAAAATCAGAGTTGCAGAAGTAACTTTTTAAGTTGTCAAAACAACGCTGTAAACTTAAGTAGCGGAAGCTTAAATTAAAACAGTTTTCAAAACAGTAAAGAGTAATAGTGCGGAAGCGGTTTAAGTAATTATCATTACATAACAGATAAATGCTAAACGTTCTCAAATGTCCTAAGACACTAAAAACTGATGCATGTACTCCATCCTAGCATCCTAGTCCTCGTGCACGTGCCTTAGTTACCTGAGAAAACATGCGAGTAAAAAGGGTCAACACAAAGGTTGGTGAGAGCACAGGTTTTTCATAAGCAATAAACATCAAAATGTTTAAAGTAAATGTTGCTGGATTTACATATCATTACATTGCAGCATCGATTGATAGCTAGTCAATACAGTTATATTATATGTGGGTTCGTATCGAAGCTGACAGTTGGGCCTCCCGCCATGTCCATCACAAGACAATGGCAAAGTGTATTGGTCAATATTGCACCCATTCCGACCTCCAGTCAGGTTGGCCTCCCAGGCGCGATGGGTGGGGCTTGTCGGGCCCAAATAGTACTATTCAAGATTACCATGCTAGGCGCTCCGAGCTACTAACGGTCCGAGGAGTATCGCGAGGACTTTGAGTTGTGATGTGTGCCACACATATACATATAGTGATAAAGCATGTCCATATGTAAATAAAATAAGTTGTTGTTCATAAAACACCTGGTGACAGAAGGTTTGGGTCGTTTTTGAGTGGTAATGCTCGATGGTGTGTGATAGAAACCGAACAAAATGAGTTGGGTTTGCTTTTTATAAGGACTTGTCGTCTGGGACTCGTCGCGTACTGCCAAGGCCGATCATGCATGGCCTCAGGGTACTGTGATGAATATAATATTCATTTTACCTCCCGAAACATGCCGCCTATCTCCAAGACCCTTGTGCATGGTCTTGCCGCACCGCCGAGAAATCCGGAGTTCAAAACTCCCGCTCACTCTTCACGTACCGCCGAGGATATCGCCGCGGGTCCTTAGCATACCACGAAGACTTCAAATTTCAGTTTTTCGGTTTCAATTATTCAAATTTTGTTCGTGCTTGATCCTTAAAGTTTATCCTAAATATCTAATTCATGTTCAGTACATAATCATATAATAAAACATAAGTTGTTCGATTATTGTTTAATCACCAACGTTCGTGAGACCCGTGTGTGTGTTTTGATAATTCCTCGAATTATCTTTTATAGTTTGTGTTCGTCATCACGAACTGTTTGCATGTTTGATTAAACTTAATTAACATGTAATGCACAATCCAATAATTCCCCAGATTATTGTTTTGAGTTTGCGTTTGTGTTTGTGTTTGCCACACTTGGTTTCCAAAACCAATGTGCAATGTACGATTCGATAGTTCCTCAAAGTATAGTTTCGCAGTTGTTTGTGTTCAACTCATCTAATTAAACATAATTAAATGAAATGTAACAAGTATGAATGTGGACAACAAAGGATGTGAGAGTCACAATTTACCTGAAATTGCCGGGTGTCACATCATCCCTTTGTTGAAAGAAATTTCGTCCCGAAATTTGATTGTTGTTGATAGTGTTTGAGAAACAAAAGTGTTTGCTAAACAAAAAATTTATGGTTGTCACATCATCCCCTTGTTGAAAGGAAATTTCGTCCCAAAATTTATTCGTTGTTGTCGGCGTTCGACATTGTTTGTTTGAAAAGGTGAGGATATTTGCGCATCATCTGATCTTCACATTCCCATGTGAATTCAGGTCCGAGTTTCGAATTCCATCGAACTCTGACAATCGGAATCCGACTTTGTTTGAGTTTTTTGACCTCACGGTCCATGATTTGTACTGCTTCTTCCACGAACCGTAGTTGTTCATCCACCTGGATCTCATCCAGTGGAATCACTAGTGTCTCATCGGATAAACATTTCTTCAGGTTCGAGACATGAAACACGTTGTGAACTTTGGCTGGTAGGTTGAGTTGGTATGCCACTGAACCAATTCTCTCCAGGATCTCAAACGGTCCAATGTATCGTGGGTTCAGTTTGCCTTGTTTCCCAAAGCGAATAACGCCTTTCCAAGGTGAAACTTTCAGAAGGACTCTATCTCCTACCTGAAATTCTAGAGGCTTTCAGCGTTTGTCGGCATAGCTCTTTTGACGATCTCGAGCTGCTGCTATACGATTCATGATCTGTACAATCTTCTCGGTTGTTTCATGTACGAGTTCTGGGCCAGTGAGCTGACTGTCACCCACTTCTGCCCAACAGATAGTTGATCGGCATTTCCTGCCATAGAGGGCCTCAAAAGGCTCTGCCTTTATACTCGTGTGGTAGCTGTTATTGTAGGAGAACTTTACCAACGGTAGGTGAGTTTCCCAGCTGTTACCGAAGTCTACTACACACGCTCGTAGCATGTCTTCGAGAGTTTGTATAGTACGCTCGCTCCAGCCATCAGTTTGTGGGTGATATGTTGTACTTGTATCCAACCACGTACCAAGCGACTTTTGTAATGATTTCCAGAAGTTAGAAGTGAATCTGGCGTCTCAGTCAGAGATGATGGAGATTGGCACTCCATGTCGCGAGACTACTTCCTTAACATAGATTCAAGCCAGTTTTTCTATTTTGTCGTTTTCCTTGATCGCAGGGAAATGTGCTGACTTAGTCAGTCGGTCCACAATTACCCAGATAGTGTCGCATCCTTGAGGAGTACGGGGTAATTTGGTAATGAAGTCCATAGAGATTTGTTCCCACTTCCACATGGGAATCTCTAGTTGGGTGAGTAATCCAGGTGGCTTCTGGTACTCAACCTTGACTTTGGCGCAAGTCAAGCATTTGCTCACGTATGTGGCAATATCGGCTTTCATGTTTGGCCACCAATAGAGAACTTTCAGATCATGATACATCTTATCGGATCTAGGGTGAATGGAATACCGGGGCTTGTGAGCCTTGTCCATCACAAGGTCTCGCAAGTTTCCGTGATGTGAAACCCAGACGCGTTCCATGAAAGAGTGTAAGCCATCGGCTTTTACCTCAATTTGTTTCTCCATTCCCCTTAGTGATTCAGCCACTAGGTTTTCTTCTTTCAGTGCTTCAACTTGGGCATTACGTATCTGTTCATGGAGATTGGGATGGATGGTAAGTTGTAAAGCTCGTACCCTCTTGGGTCTCGATGTATTCTTCCGACTTAGGGTATTGGCCACTACATTGGCTTTCCCTGGGTGAGACTTGATAGCACACTCATAGTCGTTTAGGAGTTCGAGCCAGCGTCGCTGCCGCATGTTCAGTTCCTTATGCTCAAATATGTGTTGGAGACTCTTGTGATCAGTGTATATCGTACACTTTGTACCATACAGGTAGTGTCTCCAGATCTTGAGTGCAAATACGACGGCTCCAAGTTCCAAGTCGTGAGTGGTGTAGTTCCTCTCGTGAACTCTTAGTTGTCGGGAAACATATGCGATCAATTTCTCTCACTGCATCAGCACACAGCCGAGTCCTTGTATTGAAGCATCGCAGTTTACTACAAAGTCTTCTGTTCCATCAGGAAGAGACAAGATAGGTGCAGTACAGAGCTTCTGCTTAAGAAGCTGGAATGCAACTTCTTGCTTGTCAGTCCAGAGATACTTTTTGTCCTTGTGGGTGAGAGTTGTGAGGGGTTGGGCTATCTTAGAAAATCCTTCAATAAATCGTCGATAATAGCCTGCTAAGCCTAGCAATTGTTGCACCTCAGTTGGGGTCTTCGGTGCTTCCCAATTCTTGATCTCCTCTATCTTAGATTTATCTACATGATTACCTTGTTCATTAACCACATGACCCAAGAATTGGACTTCTCAAATCCAATAGTCGCACTTTGAGAGTTTAGCGTACAGCTTCTCCAGTCGTAAGAGTTCAAGAGCCAATTGAAGATGCTCCTTGTGTTCTTCTTGAGTCTTCGAGTAGATGAGAATATCATCGATAAAAATAATGGTAAACTTGTCGAGGTAGGGTTTGGACACTATATTCATGAGGTCCATGAATACTGCAGGTGCATTAGTCAGCCCGGAAGGCATGACAAAAACTCGTAATGGCCATACCGAGTGCGGAAAGCTGTCTTGGGGATATATTCCTCTTGGATTCTCAGTTGGTGATACCCTGATCGCAGATCGATCTTTGAGTAGTAACTCGATCCTTGTAGCTGATCGAACAGATCGTCGATTCGAGGTAAGGGGTATCGCTTCTTAATTGTTACTTTGTTGAATTCACGGTAGTCGATGCACATTCGAAACGTGGCATCATTCTTCTTCACGAACAAGACCGGAGCTCCCCAAGGAGAGAAGCTTGGTCTAATAAAACCCATGTCCAATAGCTCTTGTAGTTGATTGGACAGTTCTTGCATCTTCGAAGGTGCAAGTCGATAAGGTGCCCATGCAATAGGTGCTGCTCCCGGCGCGAGATCTATACGGAACTCCACTTGTCAAGGTGGTGGTAGTCCTGGTAGATCCTCAGGAAATACGTCGGGATAGTCGCAAACGGCTGGGATATCTTCTATTTTCTTCTCTTCTTCAGTTTTGTCGCTGATAAGTGCAAGAATTGCTGTGTATCCCTTTCGTAAGCATTTGTGAGCTTTCAGGCACGAGATGATGTTCAGAGGAGTGTCGCTTCTTTCACCGTTGATGTTTAGGGTTTCTCCACTAGGGAGAGGTATGCGCACAACCTTGTCGTGGCAAATGATTTTAGCTTGGTTGTCAGACAACCAATCCATGCCTACTACGACATAAGACTGCCTAGTGTAAGTGGCATGAGGTCTATCTTAAATTTGTGATTCGCTAGCTCTAGGGTGCATTCTCTCAAAATGTGCATGGTTACGATTAGTTTACCATCAGCTAGCTTTACAGTATACTCAACCTCTAAGGGTGTTGGGGTTATGGAAAGTATCTCACTAAAGTCCTTAGATATAAAACTTTTCTCCGCTCCAGTATCAAACAATATAGAAGTGTAATGATCGTTTAGGAGATGCGTACCTATGGCGAGGTTGGGATCCCTTCTGGCTTTTTTCTCCCCGATCACGAAGGCTCGTCCCTTCAGACCGTTGTTGTTCCCGTTGTTGTTGTTGTTCTTCAGATGTGGGCAGTCCTTCTTGAAGTGCCCTGGCTTTCCACATTCGAATCAGCCCTTTGGTGCTTCAAGTTGTTGTTGTTGTTGTTGTGGATGTGGGGTCATTGCCAGCAGTTTACCCCTGCAATCATTGGCGATGTTTCCTCCCTTGCCACACCATTGGCATCATATAGAGCCACATTGTCCTAAAGCATGGTGTAAGTTGCATTTGTTGCACTTGGGGTGTTTGCCTGCATAGGCTCCTGAGTTTTGATTGGTTGGGATGGGTGGAGTGTAAGCTTGAGGTGACCCAAACTTACGTTGTTGTGGTGGTGGTTGAAGGGTGGTAGGTTTGCTTAGGGTGTTGTCCCATTGGCGTTCGTTATTGGTCGGTTTGGCTACTGCACCATGGGGTGGTAAAAGTCCTTGCACCACAGCTGAATCAATGAGCTTGTGGGCTTATCGCACCGCCTGTTGTAGGGTAATGGGGTCAGCAGAAAGTACCATTCCCTTGATTTGAGGTGGCAGTCCCTCAATATACTTCCCAATGTGCTTGTAAGGTGGTGTTACCATGTTCGGGCACAGGTGTGCCAGCTCATATGATCGGGCAGTGTATGCCTCGACCTCAGAACCGACCATCTTGTGCTTCCAGAATTCAGTTTCAAGTTTTTTGCATTTCCCCACGAAGACGGTATTCGCGGTTCAACATCCTTTTGAACTCATATCAAGGTAGGGCATTAGCTGCATCAAGCCCTAGATTCTGAACGTTGGCATTCCACCAAGTGAGGGCAGCTCCCTCAAGGGTTCCGACAGCGAACTTGACTCGGTCTTCGTTCCTGCAGTTGCTCATGGCAAAGGCCGACTCCGCCTTTTCCATCTAGTGTAATAGTCTGACGGCTCCCTCAGTGCCGTTGAATGAGTGGGGTTTGCAGTCCAGAACATTTTGAATGTGCAAAGAGGTGAGTTGAGGTTTGCTCCTATAATAGGAAATGAAAGGAATTGAATTCTGAATCCGATAAACGTGTTGTAATTGAAACGAGTGATTGTTGCACAAGGTGAATTCAAAATGAGATTTGTCACCTTGATTCTGTTGGTTTTGAATACGGGTAGCTTCACGTGCAGTAAGTGCCTCTTCAACTCGCTCGTTGATGAGTGCATTCAGTTTAGCTGGTGTCAGGCTGATGTTCCCACGTCCTCCCATATTTTGTCGTCCTCCACGTCTTCCAGCCATGATCTTCATAGCAAGAATTAGCATTAGCGTGTTTCCAAGAATTAAGATTATGTGTGTGGTTGATATGTAAAGGAAACACGTATAAATTTGCATAGACAAGATTTTCAATAAAAGATAAAAGTCTTGATATATAATAAGTTGTACTGGTTACAATTCATTTAATACCAAAACATTAAAATTCCGGAAACATCCAGTACAGAGACACAATCCGTCTCTACTAAGTTTATGCTAAGTTAATCGAAGGCATTATCGATGGTGGAATCAGAATCAGCATCCTCTGTCGGCTCCTCTTCCTCAGTGTCTGGCTCTTCTGGAACTGGATCGGCGATCCTGTTCTCTAGCTCTTTGATTCTAGCTTCAGCGATGGTAGCTCGGTCTTCAGCCGCCTGGAATAGTGAAATCAACTGGGTCATATCCCGATCCATCTTGTTGACTACACTACAGAGTTCTGCATGTCGAGTGTTTGTATATCTCAGTTCCTCTGCGAGACACTCGATTCGGTCGTCCACCCTGGCCAGGTCCCGAGTCATTCTGGCAATGACATCCGACTCAAGACACTGCCTCTTGGGCTCAGGTGGTTCTAGTATGGGTGATGCATTGTCAGGTGACTCCTCCACGGGATAATCTGATAATAGGGGATGCTGGTCAGGCGTCTCTACGGTCACTGGTAGAGGTGATGCGGGTAATGCTGGATCTATCCGCTTCTCCTCATCATATACAAACACATGCAGTGATGATGGTGTCAACATATCTAGAATGCACGTAGTAAATGTAAGCGTACAATCATGTATGCAATAATAATGCTTATGTAGGTTAGTACTATTGCTACTAACACTCTATGTGTGTGTGGAGACTATGGTTATAGACTAAGTACACTACATGCAAACCTAATTCACAATAACCGAGGGCTCTGATCCCAATCTGTCGCACCCCGGCCCTCCTAACCTTGTCCGGGGCTCGACGGGACCGGTCAGGATCGCAGTCTCCGGTCATACAGTTGCGAGACCTACATGTCTGGTTGCGTACATACATCCAAATACTTGGACAAAACATTTTTATAAAATCAGAGTTGCGGAAGTAACATTTTAAGTTGTCAAAACTACGTAGTAAACATAAGTAGCTGAAACTTAAATTAAAATAGTTTTCAAAACAATAAAGAGTAATAGTGCTGAAGCGGTTTAAGTAATTATCATTACATAACAAATAAATGATAAACGTTCTCAAATGGCCTAAGACACTAAAAACTGATGCATGGACTCCATCCTAGCATCCTATTCATCGTGCGCGTGCCTTAGTTACCTGAGGAAACATGGGAGTAAAAAGGGTCAACATAAAGGTTGGTGAGAGCATAGGTTTTTCATAAGCAATAAACATCAAAATTTTTAAAGTAAATGTTGCTGGATTTACATATCATTACATTGCAGTATCGATTGATAGCTAGTCAATACAGTTATATTATATGTGGGTTCGTACCAAAGCTGACAGTTGTGCCTCCCACCATGTCCATCACAAGACAATGGCAAAGTGTATTGGTCAATATTGCACCCATTCCGACCTCCAGTCGGTTTGGCCTCCCAGGCGCGATGGGTGGGGCTTGTCGGGCCCAAATAGTACTATTCAAGATTACCACGCTAGGCGCTCCACGCTACTAACGGTCCGAGGAGTATCGCGAGGACTTTGAGTTGTGATGTGTGCCACACATATACATATAGTGATAAAGCATGTCCATATGTAAATAAAATAAGTTGTTGTTCATAAAACAGTTTATCATGCAATGTTTTCTCCCTCAAAGGTAGAAAAGATAAAAAAAGGGGTCGTGAACTCACCTGGTAAAGTAGTTCCGGTATGTATGTTTTCGCGTCTTGCGAATGCTAGCACCTGCTAGTATGTACCTATAACCATTATAGGTGTGAGTATGTGTTTTGTGGTGTGTTGTATCCCATACAACTCCAAGTGTCGGTGTGCTCAACCGAGTGTGTGTGTTGACTTGTGTTGACTCGACGAATCGTTGGTGACACGTTTGTTGTGTTAAGCTTGATTATGTGTTTTAATGAAAATAAGACACCAACATGCATCCGATGACTCTAATCTTGATGTTTTCACATAGGTTATTTATCGAAAATCATAACGTTTCTGTTTTGGAAAAGTTTCTATATTTGGAAAGTTTCTATATTTGGAAAGTATAGTTATGAAATCCCATTTTATAAAACTAATAACTCTAGTATGTTTGTAAAAACATGTTTAAACACTTGAAACATATTGTTTGCGCATAAATCACCGTTTATGGCGTTTGCCCCAAATAAAGTTTCCTAAAACAATAAGTATCCGTTTAAATCTCCGTTTTCAAAAATCAAAATTTCCAATATGCTTAGAAATCATTCTTAAACATATTTGAAGGATCACAAATTATCAAAACCACTTAAAACACCAAAACCCCTCTTTTGATTTACAAAAGTTTCCTTATTTAGTAAGTTTCTACAAAATCGTGTTTTTCACCAAATCAAATACTCAAATGTGTTTCTAAACACTTTAATATGCATTTGACAACATCTAGACATGTCTAACATGTCTTGATCATCACAAATCTACAACATGCATCATAAAAGTTTCCTTTTATGACAAGTTCTTACAAAATCAACAATACAACCTATCAAAACTCAGTCCAATCAATCCTATACTATAAAATCAGTAGATCTATATCAATATCGCATAGAATCACCAACAAATTCGTGCATGTGAGAGGGTCGGAGTTGCATGTGATCAAAGACATTTGCAGGGTTTTTAGCCCTTGCATGTACGATCTAACCATGAATGAACATGTAAAACTACCTTAGAAGTATGGATTCGTGCTAGAACAGCTCCTGATGATGATGATCTACTGGTTTGATGGTTGTTGCAAGCTATTTAGCTTCTTTTCCAAGCTTCCAAGGCTTCCAAGATCACCAAGGATGAAAGAAATAGTTCCAAGAGTGTTACCAGGGGTTTGGGAGCTGTTGACAGAAGGTTTGGGTTGTTTTTGAGAGGAAATGCTCGATGGTGTGTGATAGAAACCGAACAAAATGAGCTGGGTTTGCTTTTTGTAAGGATTTGTCATATGGGACTCGTTGCGTACCGCCAAGGCCGATCATGCATAGCCTCGACGTACCGCGATGAATATAGTATTCATTTTACCTCCTGAAACATGCCGCGTATCTCGAAGATCCTTGTGCATGGTCTTGGCGTACCGCCGAGAAATCCAGAGTTCAAAACTCCCGCTCACTCTTCACGTAGATCTCGCCGCGGGTCCTTGGCGTACCGCAAAGACTTCAAATTTCAGTTTTTCGATTTCGATGATTCGATTTTGTTCGTGCTCGATCCTTAACGTTTATCCTAAACATCTAATTCATGTTTAGCACATAATCATATAATAACACATAAGCTGTTCGATTATTGTTTGATCACCAACGTTCATGAGACCCGTGTGTGTTTCGATAATTTCTCGAATTATCTTTGATAGTTTGTGTTCATCATCACGAACTGTTTGCATGTTTGATTAAACATAATCAACATGTAATGCACAATCCAATAATTCCCCGAATTATTGTTTTGCGTTTGTGTTGTGTTTGTCACACTTGGTTTCCAAAACCAATGCGCAATGTACGATTCGATAGTTACTCGAACTATCGTTTCGCAGTTGTTTGTGTTCACCTCATCTAATTAAACATAATTAAATAAAATGCAACAAATATGAATGTGGAAAGTAAAGGATGTGAGGGTCACAATTTACCTGAAATTACCGGGTGTCATAGTGTTTGAGCAAACTAGTATATTGGAGAACAACCAAGATCAATAGCTATATGAACTGGGTGCTATGTTTGAATGTATGCGATCAGACATAAGCTCAAATGTACAAGTATACAACTAGAATGAAAGAGTGATTCAACTTAGTCAAACAAATGCAACGACGATGGGTAAACATTATGCTAGGCATAGCTAAATGAACGGATGTCATAGGTTGGACTCGTTGAGACTAACGAGGCTCTACAATTCTACACCAACTCTAAAGGAGAGCCTAAACAAGGCTACCTAATTAAGACGAATGCTCCTTAACCAAGAACCTAAGATACTACTTAGACAAAGAATACAATAAATAAACCAATAACATACATGAGGGAAAAAATTACCTCAAAGAAGTTATACAGAAGAGATGAGCTAGAAGGGCAACACCTCCTCGTCAAGTCCATAAAATAAACCTAATATGTTCATTTTATTTGCCAGGTTCCATGATTTTTTACCAGAATATTCTACTATAGCATTGAAAATGTTTATATATAGGGTATATGTAGGGCGAACCCATCCACCAACCAACCACATTATTTATACTTGATACCTTTCCTTAGCTAGAACCTATGATAATTTCTATTCTATTAAAGATATTATTTTAATAGTTATAATTTGTATTTGTTTTAATGTCTCGAGTTAATATAGTATTGTAGATATGATTGACGACTAGGTTTTGGAGAGTTTCATTGATTGTGATAATTTGAAAACACATCGAATGATATGATAAATTTTAATCATAGGTTGGGTTTTAGAATTTGTAAATTATGTTTTAGAATCACAGTCTAATGCTTAGAAATTCATTCTTGATGTATTATAATTGTAGATGTTGTATTAGTGTCATAAACTAGCATATCTAATTCATAGACTACTATTTGACTCAAAGATTTGAGAAGTTTAGAATCATAAGTTGACACTTGATTGATGATTTCAATTTCGAAAAAATTAAAGCTGAAAGCATACGATTAACTTATTCATCTTTAGAGTTTGAGTACAAACTGTTGACTTAAGACAAAGTCCTTGAATTCAGGACAATTTAGTTGGTTTGGTACAAATATTTACCGAAACCTTTGATTGACCTGATGTAATGATACTCCCCAAGTCCTTGTATGTGAGTAACAATAGTTCAACCAACAACTTTGAACAAAGACTAATTTACTTGATGATAACCTTTGGATTTATGATAACCAGTCATTGATCAATATTTTGGTTTTACTCTCAATGTACTGTTGGTACTTCCATATAGGGTATATCGCAACTAACCATGCACAACACCAATACTTTAAAAGCATACCAATCACTTACCAATACTAACATAATTTGAAGTACCAATATGTTTGAAACGTATTTGGAGTATTGATTTGATGTTTGTCTATGGGTATGTTTTGAATTCTACGTCAGGATTTGAATAATTTAAATTTTACATTAAAGGTTTACTACAATTGTGTCCCTTTTCTCGTATAATAGGATTCACATGTACTGCAAATTCTCATTCCACATGCACCAAAAATGGCAATTTCCCTTTCATTTTTACCCTACTTTCTGAACATGGAACACATTTTAGTTGATATAGAATAAAAACCTTTTTTTTGCCAAAACTGTTGTGGCTTACAAGACGTTTGGTATAACCAACCTCGATCGAATTAATTAAAGAATCTCGTATCGTAAAACCGTAAACCTTGTCAAGTTTTACATTTGGAGCATAATATAATAGTGTCAGACCCTGAGCTGGCGGGCTAGATCGACTTTCCCGTCAGGCAGAATAGTCTCGGGGCGCGATATCGTGTGATAATTGGAATGATCAGATTGTATACGTAGAATAACATTTGAGAATAACTAAAGCATAATAACATTAAACTAGGATTACAAAGTTAAATTAAAATTTTCATGTTCGATAATTTAACAATGTAAACTTATCAAAGAATCATAAGTTTACTATCTTGCAACTATACAAGATATCAAAATGATTCACAGGTAATAGTCAAGAGTTATGCATATTCCAAAAGTCACTAGTCCTCTATCTGGTCATCCTAGTGAATATCCTAATCTTCTAGTCTTAAACATGTTCGTCATCTAAGAAAACATGTAAAAGCAAAGTCAACAAATGATTGGTGAGTTCATAAAGTTTAGTATTGAAAACCATTGTAAAAGTTTTGTAAGTTGAGCCTTTTCCAAAATCCCTCAGAGTCTCCACCTTAAACCTCACTACTGACATCATCCCATCATGTTAAGAATGCTTATATATAGGGCATACATAAGGTCAAGCCCAACCGCCAGCCTAACACATGCCTGACATGACACAACTTTGCCTTTAATGGAAATTAAGAGTTTCACTCTGACCATTCACCACATTCATTTTTGTTTGAGTATCCAAAGTATTGCATGTGTAGTATTTAACCTTGATAGCTTTGAAAAATATTCTGGTTATCCAATTCCAATTTATTAGAGTTCGAAAACCAAGTTTGAGTTCACAACTGTAGACGACTGAAAATCTGAAGGGGTGACATCTAGAGTCACACGCGAAGATTAACAGTACCAATCCACAGAAGTAACTCGGGCGTAACTTTCACCGTCGGTGCGTAGTTAGAGGATACCTATTAGAGGATTGCTGGAAAAATAAGGACTGACGAAGCAAAACCACCACTCAAATAACCAAATTGAATAACTGTTGCAGGACCTTAAATTCGGAAGACATTTGCTTCGGAAGACAAGCTTCAGAAGATACTATCTGAAGACAAGCTTCGGAAGACACTTTTGGAAGATAAGCTTCAGAAGACACTATCGGAAGACAAGCTTCGGAAGAAAACATTACTTCAGAAGACACTATCGGAAGACAAGCTTCAGAAGACACTATCGGGAGACAAGCTTCGGAAGAAAACATTACTTCGGAAGACTTTAGCATTTACATAAGCTTCCGACGACTATCTTCTAATGGAACAATAAATGATTGTCTTCTGATGAAAGAATAAGTGTTTCTTTCATCCGCTTCTGATAAAAGAACAACTCATTCCTTAATCAGTTTCCTATGAATAACTTCCGAAAGAATAACTCCTTATCATCAGTACAACTGTCTAAACCTCGGAAGACTTCAAGATCCTGGAAGATCCTAGTTGACTTTATACTTGTACTATTCTGATGCTACAGTGTCTGTAAAAGTGTCTTCAGTCTTATCTGTTTGTCTTTTTATGTATTTGTCCTGAAACATTAAATGTCGGGGCTATTTATACCCCAACATCCCTTGAATGAAAAACAACACATTTCTGAACAATTCTTTGTGTTGCCTTCTTACTTTTCTCTTCTCTCTTTCTTATAAGCAAGAAAACTAAACAACCAAAATAACCAAAATCAAGTGCAAAACCTTAGAGGGAGCTAATACCAAAAGCTTTGACTAAGTGTCTAAAGCTTCATTTCATGGTTAAAAAGCCTTTCCTCAGGTCTCTGATTTTTTACAATTGGTATCAGAGCTGTGTTCTTTAGTCTTGGTTTAACCATCAAGTCTAAAATTCAAAGCTCTCTTTGATATCTTGGTGTTTAGTTTTCTGTGTTCATTTACTTTTCAAAATCTGCAGAAGTTTGATTTTTGAACTCTTTAGTGTTCAAAAGATCATTCGAACAAACTACCTTGAGTACTCATTACTTGTTGATTTACTCATAAATGTTTGTGAACACATGGCAGAAAAATTCACCTTAGATCCCCATAACACTGGTTCTGCCACAAAGGCACCAATTTTGGTTAGGCATCAATATAACATTTGGCAGAGACGGATGTTACATTTCCTGTCTAATAATCATACAGGATGTTGGAAGTCTGTCATGTTCGGACCTCATAAACCAATGGTCCTGGACACGGAGACTGGAGACCATGTACCTAAGGATCCTCGGAATTACACTGAAGAAGACTTTCAGAAATTGGAGCTTGATGCCAAGGCACGTGCTCAGCTGGCTATGGCCCTTCCAAATGAAATCTATTAGGGTCTTCTTCACCATGAGTCCGCTAAGGACTTATGGGATGCTCTGAACGAGCAATTCGGTGGTACCGAGGATTTTGTAGCCAACACTAGAGAAATATTGGCTCAACAATATGAGACTTTCTGCCAACTAAATAATGAGTCACTGACTCAGCAATTTGAAAGGTTCACTTCTCTCTTAAGTGAACTAAAATTAGCTGGTCAAGTGTACCCTCCTGTCTCAGTTCTTAATCGATTTTTAAGATCTCTTCCTGAAAAATGGGAAACTTATTCTATAGTTATGAGATATTCACCAGATTTTGGCAAACTCTCACTTACTCAACTCCATGGTAAGTTGCTCACCTTTGAGCGGGAGATTGAGCAGAAACGAAAACTAATAAAATCTGGTAAATCAACTGAAGAGTATGTTCAAGGGAACACAACTCTACTTAGTCATAACTCTGTGATAAATGATCAAGGTTAGGATGGATACATTGACATAACTACTGGCATCACCTCTTCTCTTTCTCCTCGTGATGACCATTCTCTCCTTTCTGACCATCTGTGTTTTATCATGGATGATCTTCATCAAGTTCCAAGTGATGACTTGGAAGAGATGGACATTCTCCATCAACTAGCTCTCCTAAGCATAAGAACTAACAAGTTTTACAAGAGCACAGGAAGAAAATTTCCTGGTATACATGGAAAAACCAGGATCGGTCTAAATAAGGCTAAAGTCCAATGCTATAGGTGTCATGGCACTGGACATTTTTCCTGGGAATGCACTAATGCTCCAAATTCTAACTCTTCATCATATGTGACTTTTCCAAACATACCTTCACACACTTCTTCAGCACCTTATTCTTCTTCCTCTTCCTCCTCATCTTTATAAGGACCAACAATCCTCAGGAATCAGCACACATTGTACAAAACTCTCCTTCCACTAATGTACAATATGTACAAGCTGCCAATGGTAGCATGTACCAGCTCACTCCTGCTTCACTTCAAGTTGTTGCAGCTCCTTCTTCACAAATAAATGCACCAGGCCCTGCTGTCCAGTCTTCCTCATCTTGTCAACCGGCTCTTTTCTCTCAAGAGTACATAGACTGGAGCAGCTTACCTGAAGATGTAGGCTATGCCCTCATCACTTCTGAACCAACAAAATTTGCTCTCATGGCTGTTGGTAAAGACTCCATTTCTCCTGATCAACCAGAAGCAGACACTTCTGATGCTCAGGTATCTTCTTCCACCTTAGAAAAACTATGTTCCGATGCATGCATAAAGGCTTTTGCAAAAATAAAGAA
Source organism: Mikania micrantha (assembly GCA_009363875.1). Lineage (NCBI taxonomy): Eukaryota > Viridiplantae > Streptophyta > Magnoliopsida > Asterales > Asteraceae > Mikania > Mikania micrantha. Next base: position 40,156,588 of record CM018692.1, read on the forward strand.
AGCCAATATGTTGCTTCAAAAGCAAAATCAGGAGTTGGAACAACTCCTGGACAATAAAAATTCTGAAGTGGAAAAATTAATAAAAATTGAAGACAATGAGATCTCCACTTTAAAAACTGAGAAAATCAACTTACAAGCATTATTCCTTACAAAGAGAAAAATATTATGCTTGTAAAGATGAATTATCTCAAACTCAAGTGAGCTGTGAAAAGTGGGTTGAGTCTTGCAAAGGATTCAGAATGCTTTTACAAAAGCAAGTTCATAGCAAAGCAAGATTCGGGATTGGGTATAACCACACTGCTCAACCAGAGCATTATACCCCAATCGATAATAATAAGGAACAAACCACTCCTGAACCTATTTCATGAACCTTTCTTCCTGATGAAATCCCCCCAATAACAAACACACCTCCTTTGGTGTATCAGCCAAACTATTCTTCTAGGTTTGTATACCCCACAAACATAAATCTGACAAGACTAGAAAAACCTCATTTGAACTTGGTTCAATACAATAATTCTTCAGAACAAGATGAGATTGCTCCTGATATGAGCTCTACTCATAATTCAGAAGAAACAACAAAATTGGGTTCCTCTTCTAACATCAAGTCCAATCTTGAAAAAGGAAAAGGCCTATGGTTGATATTCAGTTTCCTCCTTCCCATCCTCATCCTCTTTACCCCATAATGAAGGTAAACAAGCCTTTCATTCCAAATTATTCATCTCTTTCTCCTGCCTGCTTAAAATGTTTGAAGTACAATCATGCTACTGAAGACTACCGAACAAAACACCCTTGGAGAAAGCTAGATTGAAGGCTAATAAGTTGAAAGCTGAACATGCCTCTTCATCCAAAGGGAACCTCCCTAATAGGATGAAGAAGGTAAGAACAACAAGTAAACAATTTGCTGGACCAAACCCCCATTCTTTGTTCATCTCACCTCCTTCCTCGGCTGCAAATTCTAGACCTTCTAATTTGGGTACACCACCTCCTTACTCTACGGTGAACCCAGTTTCTTACTCTCATAATGTTGGTAACACTTCTCCTGTGGATTCACAAATCAATATGCTACATCAGATCAACAACATCTGTTATTAATGATGCAGAAGTTGATGAATGATACACAACAAAATAAATAATTAAAAATAATAATAATAATAATAATAATAATAATAATAATAATAATAATAATAATAATAATAATAATAATAATAATGATAAAAATCCCATGTCTAACCTATTGTATTTGATCCTCATGTGCAGAAACCCTCTTCAAACCAAAATCATCTCTAGTATGTGGATAGTGGAGGATCTAGGCACATGACAGGATGTAGATCCATTTTGAATAATTTCATTCCAAAAAATGGAGGATCTGTTTCCTTTGGAAATAATGAAAAAGATTAGATAGTGGGGTCTGGTTCTGTCCTAAGTGGAAATTTGCAATTCAAAGATGTTAGCTTAGTTGAAAATCTCAAGTTTAATCTCTTGAGTGTTTCTCAACTAGCTGACAAGAATTTCAGTTCATTTTTCACTAAAGACAGTTGTAAAATTCTCTCTCCATAAATAAATTCAAAACTAAAGATCTTAATTGATCAACATACTCTGCTAAGGGCTATAAGAATTGGAAATGTCTATATTGTAGATATGTCTACTGATTCTCAAACATCTCCTCCTACATGTTTGATAGGCAAAGCATCATCTTATGAAACTGCTCTTTGGCACAGAAGATTCAGTCACCGTAATCACCAAACTCTTCATAAGCTTTCCACCCTTTCTTTAGTAAGAGGATTGCCTTCCAAAGAATTTCACTTTGAAGGTCAATGTGAATCTAGCTTAAAGGGAAAGCAACATAAAACTTCACATAAGTCTATTGAGGAATCCAAAAAAACTAACTGTCTTAATCTGCTTCATATGGATCTATTTGGTCAAGTGAAGGTAGCCAGTTTAGCAAGAAAAAGATATTGTTTAGTTGTTGTGGATGATTACTCAAGATTTTGCTGGACTTTCTTCCTGTTCAGCAAATACGAGACTTATGATAAAATAATTGCTCTTATCACTCATCTTGAAAGACAATTTAGTCTCCCTGTTAAGATAATAAGGAGTGACAATGGCATAGAGCTCAAGAATCAAGTTCTTGATAAATTCTGTATCTCTAAAGGAATCCTTAGACAATATAGTGCTCCTAGAACACCTGCTCAGAATGGAGTTGTAGAAAGAAAGAACAGGACACTAATTGAAGCTGCAAGAACCATGCTTGCAGACTCAGGATTACCTTTATCCTTCTAGGCTGAGGTGGTAAACACTGTTTGCTATGTCTTAAACAGAGTTCACATTGTAAAGAGACATAACAAAACTGCCTATGAAATCCCTTATAACATAAAGCCTCTTATTTCCTTCTTCAAAGTCTTTGGATGTCTGTGTTTCATTTTGAACACAAAGGACTCCTTATCCAAGTTTGCTACTAAAGTTGACTCTGGATACTTTGTTGGATACTCTCAAACTTCTAAGGTATACCGAGCTTTCAATCTTAGGACCAAAATTGTTGAGGAATCTATTGATGTCAAATTCAATGAATAAGCATCAACCTCATCTTTCCCTTCTACTCCTGATGATATCTTTGATCTTGAAAGCTTCACCCTCATCCCTCCTATCTCCTCTTCTTCACCTTCTTCAGAATCATGTCAAATTTCAGAAGATCTATCCTCTCTTGAGGAATGTTCTATCTCTAAATTCTTTTCCTCCTTTCCTTCTTATCAAATAAATACTCAAGAAACAAATTCTCAAAACCAAGACAATCAAATATCTACTCCTATATCTCCAGCTTTGGATAATATACCCGTAGATATTCCTAAACGTACACATATCTCTCCTTTAGAAAACTCTCTGGGCCTCATTGAAAACTCACCTTCTTCTGATGGTGCCTCTTCAAATAATTGTTTGGACATCATTCCTTTTAACAAAAATCATCCTCTAGAACAAATCTTAGGTGATTTAAATAAAGGAGTTCAAACTAGGAGCCAGATTTCAAACTTTTGCCGTCATGCTGCCTTCTTATCCCAAATTCAGCCCTCTAAATATCAGAAGGCTCTCAAAGACAATAATTGGGTAGAGGATATGCAGGACGAACTTCTACAGTTCAAAAGGCAAAATGTTTGGACTCTCTGTCCCTTGCCAGCTGGAAAATATCCCATCGGAACCAGATGGGTGTTCAGAAACAAAACAGACGACAGAGGCATTGTAATAAAAAATAAAGCCCGATTAGTGGTACATGATTACTGCCAAGAGGAAGGTATCGACTATGATGAAACCTTTACTCCTGTGGCAAGATTGGAAGCTATTAGACTCTTCCTAGCATTTGCCATCTCCCATAACATAAAGGTATACCAAATGGGCATAAAAAGTGCATTCCTGTATGGGACAATAAAGGAGGAAGTCTATGTGTGTCAACCTCCGAGATTTGATGATGTTAATCATCCTGATTGGGTATACAAACTAGAAAAGGCACTTTATGGTCTGAAACAAGCACCAAGAGCATGGTATGACACTCTTTCTCAGTTTCTTCTTTCTAATAAATTTTCTCAGGGAACCATTGATAAGGCCTTGTTCATCAAAAGGGTAGATAAGGAACTTTTGCTGGTCCAAATCTATGTTGATGACATCATTTTGGGATCAACAAAACCTTCCATGTGTGAACAATTCTCAAAATTAATGTCCTCTAAGTTTGAAATGATTGCTTTAAGTGAACTAAAAACATTTTTGAGACTCCAAGTCAAACAAACCCCAAATGGGATTTTCATTCATCAATCTAAATATGTAAAAGATCTTATAAATAAATTTGATATGAATGATTGCAAAATAATTTCTACTCCCATGGCAACAAGTCCAGGAATGTGTCCGGACGAAAATGGTGAACCTGTAGATCAAACTCTCTACAGGTGCATGATTGGTTCTCTGATGTATCTCACTGCATCAAGGCCAGACATTATGTATGCAACATGTGTCTGTGCAAGATACCAGTCTGCCCCCAAACAATCCCATCTTTCATTTGTGAAGAGGATACTCAGATATCTCAAAGGTACTCCTGTGCTAGGTATTTGGTATCCTGCTAATCAAATTTGTAAGCTTGTTGGTTTTTCAGACAGTGATTATGCTAGATGCTCGCTCACCAAAAAGTCTACTTCAGGAGGATGTCAGTTCTTTGCAGGTTGCTTAGTGTCATGGCAGAGCAAGAAGCAAACATCAGTGTCAAATTCAACTGCTGAAGCTGAGTACATTGCAGCAGCCCATTGCACTGCCCAATTCTTTGGCTGCAATACCAACTGCTAGATTTTGGAATAACTGAACTAAAGACACCTCTCCTAATAGACAGCGAAGCTGCCAAAACATAATAAAGAATCCTGTCTACCATTCTAAAACCAACCACATTGAAATAAGGCATCACTTCATTAGAGACTGTTTTGAAAAGGGACTAATTGTTCCAGAACATGTCTCTACAAGTGACCAAATAGTTGACATATTTACCAAGCCCTTGGACTCCTCAACTTTCTCTAAGTTTGTGACCAAATTGGGAATGATAAATATGAGTTAATAAACATGGTCAAGAATATGTTTATTAAACTTCTTATACTTACATATAAAAGGATAATTTTCATAAATTGTCCTAACAATGGATATTTGATAAACCACTGCTGAAGAAATCTTGGTCTCTTTCAGTGGTTATCTCAATACACGTATAGGATCAGTTGTAATGTTAGTCACTGCTTCATATCTATCCGATGTTAAAACCTTCCATTGTTACAATCTAAAACCATTTGTTGTCTCTTCTCCTTCCGATGATCCTTTTCCTTCCGAAAAACTCTAAGCTGGTCACTTAATTTGCTTCCGAGGATAAGGTTCTTCCGATATGAAAACAAATTCTTGAGCCCTGCACCTGATGTGACAGTTTTCAATCTCTCTGCAAGATTCGATTCTCAATGCTGACTCCCATGGCTCCAGAAAATATTTTCATTAGTCTAAATGACCACTAATCTTATTTAAATCAATAATTACCATCTTAAGTTCTCATATTTCTCTCACCATTAATCTAACGAAGCTTTCTTGATCCTCTGTTTATCAAGAAATCCTTCATCACCTTCAAATGTTCTACGTAATGCTTATGGCTACGGATGATCACTTGTCAGGCATGTCGCCTGGAACGAAGCACTTACACCTATTTTGTCTAAGCTTAAAGCTCATGATAATGGTGTAACGGCTTCGGACCAGGCTTCATTCCTCACAGAGCTTCGTTTGTACTTCAAGGTGTGCATGAACATATCTTCTTGTCGTTAAACTTCAAGGTGTGTAAGCGCTAAACTTTCTCCTCTTCTCAAACTGCTCTGTGATCATGGTCTCAAAAATAATTCTGAAGTTTTCGACTTTCTCATTTCTTCTTCACACTGTTCTTATTAAATGTGATTATAAGGTTAACCTGAAAAACAGGATTGTGCATAAAGATTTCTTCTACTCTACGTATCACATGTTTTTACAGTGTCTTTCTCAAAGGTCGAAAAGTTAGGGAGAAATGTCTCATGGCATGCAATATGTCACGTATGCAGTTCTACCCAACGAAAAGGTCAACTTATCCTTGATCATCTGGTGCATCACCAGAAATGTCCCAAGTCCTTGCTGTGTTTTAAGTTTGTCACATTGCTCCTGATAGTATTATGAAGGGCATTGACTAATAGGTGTTCACAAGTTTGGACACTGATGGATGACACTGAGGAAACACCCATCTTCAGTGAACCCACATCCACCTCTTTTTCACACCTGTATAGGTACCGGCCATAAGAAAATTTTTTCCCAAAAACCTTTAAGCCTAAGAAGCTCAAAAGGTCTGTTCAGAAAGATGAGATCCCTGAATATGTCTGTGTTCCTACCGGACACGTGGATACATCTGTTCCATCCTCACAGATGAATCAAGAATCTCTTCCCCATCCAGCTCCTCATCAATCCTCTCAACAAGATGATGTTGTATTCCAAAGGGAACCCTCACTAACCATTGAAATGTCATTTGACACTCAGATGGTAGTCCTCTCTCCCAAGGACATCTCTGCTCTTTCTAAAAGCCCCCCACTCTCCTTGACAAATCTCTTACCCATAGAAAAGAGGATGAGATCTGGATGTCAAGTCCATCTAGACTTCTTGATCATATATCTGGAGCATCCATATCACATGAAAATCCAATGCATTCTCATCTGAATGGATCAGGCAATAAGACTCCTGGTATGGCAACAGCCCATGAAGTTTTCTTTTTAAGTTGAGGCTGATAATCCTCGGAACCAAGAAAAAGGGGTTTATGACATTTATGATATGGACTCAGGTCATGATAAAACTAACTCTCAAGTCAGGGATTCGGATGATATCCGTAACACGATGGACGAATCAGTTCTTAACATAAAGGAATTGACGGATTCTACTTCTCATATTCAGGTTGTTGTGACCAAACTCACCATGTTAGTCACAACAATCTTGAATAACTAAGTCCTGCACTCCCAATCCATCCCAATGCAGGCACCTTCATTTGAAGGTCTCCTAAACCCTTCAACCACCTTCACTGCACCCACCTTTCTATCACTGCTTTTCAAGAAGTATCTAGTTCACTTCTTACTGCCTCTCTAACTTCCCTTCCTTGCCTTTTCATTCAATGTCCCGGCTGATAAAGCCAAAAAAAGGGAGAATACATAACTCATTCTCAAAAGAGGCTGAAGCTTAAATAAACAAGGAGCACTTGCTATATCCAGGCAACCTACTTCGGTTTTCCTCTAAGGGCATACCCATTCTAAATAACCTATAATAGGTTTTGTCCAAACTCACAAATCCCACTTGAACCATCTTATATCCTTCTCTCACTGAGTTTGATTGGGTCTTAAAGCTAAAACAAAGTGGTTTTGGCTTCATCAGTACAGAGGGAGATTATTGGAAAAATAAGGACTGATAAAGCAAAATCACCACTCAAATAACCAAATTGAATAACTGTTGTAGGACATTAACTTCAGAAGACATTTGCTTCGGAAGACAAGCTTCAGAAGATACTATCTGAAGACAAGCTTCGGAAGACACTTTTGGAAGATAAGCTTCGGAAGACGCTATCGGAAGCCAAGCTTCGGAAGAAACATTACTTCGGAAGACACTATCGGAAGACAAGCTTCGGAAGAAAACATTACTTCGGAAGACTTTAGCATTTACATAAGCTTCCGACGACTGTCTTCTGATGGAACAATAAATGATTGTCTTCTGATGAAAGAATAAGTGTTTCTTTCATCAGCTTCCGATAAAAGAACATTTGGATCCTTAATCAGTTTCCTATGAATAACTTCCGAAAGAATAACTCCTTATCATTAGTACAACTGTCTAAACCTAGGAAGACTTCAAGATCTTTGAAGATCCTATTTGACTTTATACTTGTACTATTCTGATGCTACAGTGTCTGTAAAAGTGTCTTCAGTCTTATCTGTTTGTCTTTTTATGTATTTGTCCTGAAACATTAAATGTCGGGGCTATTTATACCCCAACATCCCTTGAATAAAAAACAACACTTTTCTGAACAATTCTTTGTGTTGCCTTCTTACTTTTCTTTTCTCTCTTTCTTATAAGCAAGAAAACTAAACAACCAAAATAACTAAAATCAAGTGCAAAACCTTAGAGGGAGCTAATACCAAAAGCTTTGACTAAGTGTCTAAAGCTTCATTTCCTGGTTAAAAAGCCTTTCCTCAGGTCTCTGATTTTCTACAAGGACACTTAGTCAACCATATGGAATCATAATCATCCTAGCCACTTGTTACAAAACATTGAGAATTGACAACGATGGTCACTGAATGACTAGTTGGGGTTGACATCATGTTAACACTCGGCGGCCAGTCAGTCTGCCTTACGAAGTCTTTGTGAGTATTGAGTATTGAGACTTCCCGTACCATGTGCACATGTACCTGTTACTAACCCGGAACCCATCCGCGTATGCCCCAACCTAGGCACACCAACCAGTTGTACGTGTTTGAGTTTGTGTGAGTTTGCATGATATTGTATGAGTACGTATGAGTTTGTGTAAGTATGAGTAATGTATGAGTATTGTATGAGAAAGTAAATGTATAAGAAAGTATTTGTATGTGATAGTCTATGTATGAGTAAGTATATGTAATCATGAGCATTTCCAAGCATAAGTATAAAAACATTTTAAACAAATGTATCGTCGTAATAGTATATGATTTATAAAACATGGCAAACATTTATGTAAAAATTTAACATGTTTCTCAGTCCTGCAGTTTATAAAAACAAAATAGTTGAAAAGGGACAATGAACTCACCTGTGTTGTTGTGTGTTTGAATCAAATCAAGAATGCGCATGCTCATTTGTTTTGAATTGCGTGCTTCAACACCTGATTTCGTTGATTATGGTTTTATATTGTAAGTATTTATATTTGTTTGATATTGTGTTTAGGTCTTCGTGTTAGGCTAGGTGTCTTGTTCTAAGTAACCTATTACTTCTTTAGTAGGTTACTAAAATTTGACTATGTGGTTTATCATAATACCCTTATTGAGTTCTTACCCAAAATCATTAAGACCAACTTATTTAAACAAGGTTTGTGCTTAAAAGCATGTTTTAATTTATTAGAAAACAATTTGTTACAAAATTGTATTTGGTTATGAAGAAAAGTTGAGTTTATTATACAAATCTCTTTTTGTTTATTTTATAACACTTTTTCAAAAGTAAATTAGTGTTGTCTATTAGAAACCTTAACCACGTGATATTGTTAAGTTACCTTTATGACACACAATCTTAGTTTAGAAATCTCAAGTTTTATAAATTTGAAAAGGTGACTAACTCAAGTGTGAGTTGTGTTATAACCCATAGCTATCCCATGATCATTTAAGTATTTTATGGATCTTTCCATGTTTATGTTTATTATTTGTCCATGCTTATTACCATGGTTGTAGAAGTCGCGAGGCGCTAGTCGGGCGGCGAGGGACCGCTTAGGGATTAATCGGCGCTAGGTGGATTGGAATTTTTATATGTAATTTTATAAATATATAATATATACATGCATTAATATCAATAATTTAATATAATACTTCAAATAATTTGAAAAATAAACTTAAATATACTAAATAAAGTACTTCAAAGGGCAAACTTAAACACTGAGTTCAAAGTTTAATGATGAATTTCGATGTTAACTGACTGGATTCGATGTTTCAGAGACATGTTAATGATTTTTGGTTGAGAAATGTCTAAATAATCATAAAATTAGTCACTTTTTACTAAAAAAAAGTCAAAAAATTTCAAAAAAGGCCAAAAAAAAATCTGACTAGGTCTACTAGGCCCCGCTTAGGCCAAAATTGAGACAGTTGACGGGCGCCTAGCACCTAGGCGGCCTACAACAGTATAAAAACAAAACAGTTGAAAAGGGACAATGAACTCACCTGTGTTGTTGTGTGTTTGAATCAAATCAAGAATGCGCACGCTCGTTTGTTGTGAATTGCCTGCTTCAACACCTGATTTCATTGATTATGGTTTTATATTGTAAGAATTTATATTTGTTTGATATTGTGTTTAGGTCTTCGTGTTAGGCTAGGTGTCTTGTTCTAAGTAACTTATTAATTCTTTAGTTGGTTACTAAAATTTGACTATGTGGTTTATCATAATACCCTTATTGAGTTCTTACCCAAAATCATTACGACCAACTTATTTAAACAAGGTTTGTGCTTAAGAACATGTTTTAATTTATTAGTAAACAATTTGTTACAGAATTGTATTTGGTTATAAAGAAAAGTTGAGTTTATTTTACAAATCTCTTTTTGTTTAATTTATAACACTTTTTCAAAAGTAAATTAGTGTTGTCTATTAGAAACCTTAACCACATGATATTGTTAAGTTACCTTTATGACACACAATCTTAGTTTAGAAATCTCAAGTTTTATAAATTTGAAAAGGTGACTAACGCAAGTGTGACTTGTGTTATAACCCATAGCTATCCCATGATCATTTAAGTATTTTATGGATATTTCCATGTTTATGTTTATTATTTTTCCATGCTTTTTACTATGGTTTAAAATAAGTTGTATGTTTGTATTTGAATGTTAATCCTTGTGTATGGGATGGCTAAGGTCTACCTAAGATCAAAATTTCCCAAAGAGGCCATTACCGATACTAACTAGTTATCCACTTGTTAACATCGATCTCAACAGCTCCCATGATGCTTAGGTTCGAAAAACCAGCCCTTAATTTACTTGAAAATTCCTGGAATATTAATATAGATGCACCCAAATAGTATCGATGGCTTATAGGTTCGGCCAAGAACAAAGGAACATCAAGTGAACACCATCGATTCTACCCCCCTATCGAACAAAACTTGAGAAGTTCCTTAGCCATCTTAGTCGTGGTATTCTCAACCCAAAACCTATCCCAAATTCCATGAATTAGATTGAATTAATAGTATCGATCGAGCCCAGGATGGCATCGATACTATTAGTATCGATGTCAGCCTTTGAAGTTAAACCATGGATGTCGATACTACTAAGTTCGACAGCTTGGTTTGTATTGACACCATTTGCTAATTTGTGACTAATATCGATGGTTCTTTGGCTCAATATCCTTGGACAATCGATATTGTTAGTTTCGAAGCTAGTCTCGATGACCATAAGGTCCATCGAACCTAGTTGGTTCGATGAGTTTGGAGCTGGAACATTTCTTGGTCGTCGATACTATTCTTTAGGGGTGTTCTTGAATCAATATTAATTATCCCATAATTTCCATCCATCTTCAAACCTCCTAATCTTTAATCGAACATGTTCCAAGCATCCTAATCCAGTTTCATGTCATTTTGATAAGATTTAGGGTGTTAAAATCCGGTTACAAGCTCATCTAGGTAAAAGGTGATGAAATCCCTAAAATACCGAACCTTCTCACTAACTTCTGGATCGTTTGAGCTCGTTTTTACCAGAAATTTTGTACTTCCATGTTCTAGATGTTGAGAGGATCGTTTTGATACCAAGAATTCCAATTTTGGTTAAGATTTGAGTAGGTTGAGTGTTGAATATGTGTAATGAGAGACTAAAGAGAGAAAGCTCCGATTTCTAGAGAGAGAGATGAGGGCTGGTAGTTGGCTCATAAATGAGATGTTTTAGGGCTTTTATTGCACGGGTGTGTTCGCGTGTGTTCGGTTTCGTTCGGTTTCGTTCAGTTTCGTTTTAACGTGTCGTTTATGTTACATTTCGTAAATTTACGTATTTTTATAAAATAGTTTTTTTAAAATCTTTTTAAGTGGTAATTCCTAATAAATATTCTAAATATCTTTTTTTTTTTAATTTCGAAAACATTTATTTTTATCGTTTCATCGAACCGTTTTCGCACGTGTTCGTATAGATCGTCGCCCGTTTGAAGATGACAACAACTTACTTTTCGATTTGATTTTCTAGTTATAAGATATCATTCAGAACGTTAAACTTACAAATACATTCATGCGAATCGTCACCCACACGAATACACTGTTAGTTTAATATTCACATAACGACATTCGTTATTGTTTTGAATTGAATATCCTCACATACGTTTATACATAATAATATCTTAACTAACATGTGTGTGTGTTATCATAAATATTATTCAATAGTTTTGCATCATATCTAAATCTGTATTGTGTTCATTGTGTGTAATATGTCAGTATTGAGCTTCATCTGAATTCTAACACTGTTTTCTAAATTGTTTACTATTGAATTATCACATAATAGTTTACAGGTAAGTTCCGTACAATTCTCTATTGTACAATCCTACTATTCCGATACTGGTTGTCACCAAGTCTTTGTATCCATATGCTGTTTGTTGCAACAAACTATAACCAATCAGGTTATTTCATCTTCGTATCATAGTACTCAAACGTTGACCTTTTTGAAAATCATATAAGTATTGTGATTCCAAAAATTACATTCTTGCTATAGAATCTCATAGTTGTAAGTATTAGTGTATAAACATTATAAATTATCAACAATTTTTGTGACATTATGAAACTTAGATTCATATGATAATAAGTATCGTATATTTTAAGTATAATATCATAAGATTATGAGAAATTGTTTAGGCATAAGAATATATATGAAGTAAGACATTTTAAAACTTTTGATTAAGTTGACAATAAATATCACCATCATAAGTTTATGTCTTCGAATTCTAGATTATTAGAGTTTAGTATGAATATTATAACACTCTAGATTAAAATGATATATACATATCACTAATCATAAGTTTAATATCTTTAAGTTCTTAGATATTTAGGATTTAGAATCTTAGTATAGGATGTGTCATTATAAAAATTTAGAATAAAATGATATATGTGTGTGTGTGTATATATATATATATCATAAATCATAAGTGTGACATTTAGGTTTTTTTCTCAAATTGTAATTATGTTAGAGTGTAATAAACAAAAGTTCATTGAGTATTTGATTTATTTTACTTATATATAAATATACGTATGTATCTATGTATATATAAAACAACTAGAGAGTTAATAAAACCAAAACAAATGAATACATACAAACATACATACAAACATACATACATACATACATACATAATACATACACATACATACATACATACATACATACATACATACATACATACATACATACATACAGACATACATACAGACATACATACATACATACATATACAGACATACACACACAGACACACCACATACATAAATACACACACACACACACATACATACATACATACTACATACATACATACATACATACATATACATACAACAGACATACATACATACATACATAATACAGACATACATACATACATACATACAGACATACATACATACATACATACACATACATACATACATACATACATACATACATACATACATACATACATACATACATACATACATACATACATACAACATACATACATACATACATACATACATACATACATACATACATACATACATACATACATACATACATACATACATACATACATACATACATACATACATACATACATAAAACTTGTTAATACAAAAGTTGTAACATCAGTGTCTGAACTTTAGTTCGGAACAGTAGATTGTACAGAAGGTCAAGAACGAAACTATTTGTATTACTTGTTATGTGATGTTCAATACGAAACTATTACGAATCTATTAGAGAAACATGTTGTGAAACCATGGTTTTAACATTTAGAATAGTATCTGACAACATGAATCTATTATGTGCATGTTAGTTAGGAATTTATTATGTATAAACGTATGTAAGAATGCATAAACAAAACAATAACCGATATCGTTACGTGAATATTAAACTAAGGGAGTATTCGTGTGGGTGACGATTCGCACGAATATATCTGTGAGTTTAACATTCTGAATGATGTCTAATAATTAGGAAATAAAATCGGAAAGTACAGTTATTGTCGTGTTCGTACGGGTGACGATCTCTACGAATACGCGCGAGAGCAGTACGATTCGATGAAATGATTAAATTAAACGTTTTTCAAATTTTAAAAATAAGTAAAAGATATTTAGTTAATTTACTAGGAATTACCACCTAAAATAATTTAGAAAACTCTATTTTAAATCATCGTAATGTTTCGTTACGAGAAATCCAAAACCGACGCGTTTACACGAAACTGAGCGAAACCAAACGAATCCGAACGCACCCGAACGTTAAAAGACTTTAATATGGCATTAAATGTCATTTACCACCCTCACCTACTCATTCTCTCTCTAAAATTCCATCCATTTCTCTCTATACACTTTCTCTCACTAGAAAACCCACTAATCTCACTCAAATCCTAAACAAATCGAGCGATTTTGGAGTCAAAACGACCACAACAACGTGTAGATCATGTAAAGACTAAGAAACCGAGCCTTGGATCAACGAATTTGAGGTAAAATTTAGGAAGAACCCACGGATTTTCAGGGTTTTCATCACCTTCGAACGCCTGCACTTGTTCAGCTACTTTTAGGCCTTTAAACCTTAGGGGTTTGCACGAAAATGGTGTTGGAACTTGAGGAACATGTTATATTGAAGCTTGGTATGGCTGGAATTGAGTTTGAACCTGGGTAAGATTAGTATCGAAATATGAAGGGTTTGAAGATGATAGAATTGATGGTCTGGGTTTCAGCAACAATCATAGGTTGATATTGTCAATATCAACAGGCCAAAATCGATGTGGCTTCTTCGACCTTACTAATGTCGATGTTCTCCAGGGTCCTGCACTAAAATCCCCATCGATAGTGATATTATCGATGGGTCAAATCTCTGTCGAACTTGTGTTGTCGAACTTATAGTATCGATGGTGGGCTGCTGGATTCTCATCGATACTAAGTAATCCAATCCATTGATATAAGCATGGCACTTGTCGATACTAATAGTTGATCATAATACAAGTGATTTAAGCCTGGAACAATCTAAACACATTAGGAAATGAGATAAGGGGGCTAGTTTGAACATAAATGGGTCGGTAAAGGAGCATTAGGGTTTTCGAAGTGTGTGTTAACGGTTTTCTAATCCATCGATACTAAGATTTTTCAACACCAAAGCTCTTCTAAATTGTTTTAACACATAAACATATGTTTTAAAAATCAAATGGCAATAAAACACATGGGTTTTGTAAAATGAAACTATAGGTTAAAAGGTTAATATCGAAGATGGTCAAGGGTGTTTAACTATGTGTTAACTGAAAACCCTAATGACACCAATATTAACTTAAAGTGTTTTTAAACTAATAAATAAAGTTTAAATTAGTGAAGCACAACAAGAAATAATAGGATAAGTAGATATGGGTTACAATAACTAAAGAAATAAGTGAGATCATTGGGATTCAAAGAACTAAGTAAGGGTTGTTGAGGTTATGATTACCAACACCCAATACTTAGCAAATTTTCATTACATGGTAGATTAACTAAGGATGTTCTAAATGAATAATCTTAGTTGATAACTATTTCAAGAGTGAACAAGATCAAGGATGGTAACAAAGAACTATTAAAGAACTTGATAATTAACCTATTTAGGTTAACCCAAGTTCTAACATGTTAACTTGTATTTTTCATAAAAGTAACTCGTATTTTATTAAAATGTAATGACTTGTAACATGTAACCATAGTTTTATAAAATTCATCATAACTTGTTTTATTAAAATGTTATAAGGTAACTAAAAGGATTTTTCTAAACTTAAAACCTAAAATAAAATTTTATAAATGATGATGGACATGTATTTTATTATCATAAACCTTATGTAAATAAGGTTGAATCTCAATTAATTAAGGGATAAGGGTTCATAGTGGGTACGTAGCTTAGAATACTTAGAGAAATCATAGTAACACATTAGTAAGATCATGGGACACATAGTTGAACACCGATACCTAAACCCTATATACGTCGACTATAAATACTTATAGTATCCAAATCATAATAAATCAACTCAGGTGTTGAAGATATTCATTGCCCCTTTTCTAAACAGTGTTGTTTTATAAATGCGTGGCTGAGAAGCATGTGTAAATTATTTTCCTCGGATTATATTTTACTAAAATGCTTTTAAATTCTATATAGTTGCATGTATAAATGTTATCCTAGAGTCCATGTCTAGGTAAATTTTATGCAGGTTTTACAAAAAAATATCAACTTATATAATAAGTGGATGATTATATCATGTACGAGTAAACATGTTGACAAATCAAGCATACATTTTCAGCGAATCTATTTTCAACGTATCTATTTTCAACGAATCAACGAAACAATTTCAACGGCACAAGTATTCAAATTCGATGAATCAAGGAATCATTTTGACGAAACAAGAATTAAATGTTCAATGAACCAAGTGTTCAATGAACAACGAATCAAGTGTACATTTGTTCAACGAATCTAGTATTCATTGTTCAACGAAACAAGTACAGTTTTCAATGAATCTAGTATGAATCAAGAAATCATTTTCATGGGAAAGTCTGGGAAATGTCAAAGATTGTGTGAACGAAACTAAACGAAACAAGGGACAAATCTAGACGAAAGAAGAACGAAACAAAAACCCTACATTTCAAGAAGTCCTAGATAGACCGTTTGATTTGTAGGTCACATGTTTGATGATGTTTACATAATTCCCTAACTACTAAGAACCTTTGATTGCTATACTAGTCTACTCGAGTTGACCAAGGCCCAATCATTAGGACTTAGCTTTCAATTAAATGATTATCTATTCATTTATTTAAGCATTTTAACTTAATTATTCCATATTTCCACATTTGCCATGGTGTTGTTGTTTTGTGTGTGATGAGCTTAAGGAATCAAGAGAACTTCCACATTTTTTGACGAGTCTAATGAAACTAGTGTTTTGATGGTAGAGAATGAAACGTTTAATTATCATTAACAACAATATTCTATGTGGTTTGGTATGTGGTGGGCTGGCGGCTGGGCTTGACCCTACGTATGCCCTATATATAAGCATACTTGGCTGGATAGTATATGTGGTTGTTAGTGAGGTTAAGGTGGTCATTTCGGATGTTCAGTGTTATCATTTTCAGAGTATTCAAGGTTGTCAACTCAGTGTGTGAGAGTGAAACGGTTAATTATCATTAACAACAATATTTTATGTGGTTCGGTATGTGGTGGGCTAGCGGCTGGGCTTGACCCTACGTATGGTCTATATATAAGCATACTTGACAGGATATTATAGGTGGTTGTTAGCAAGGTTAAGGTTGTCACATGGTGAGGTTTTTTCAAACTCATTTTCGATAACAAAACTATATGAAGTCAACAACCATGTGTTGACTTGATTTTTGCATGACTTATCAGGTGACGAACATGTTTAGTTAGGAAGTTCGTGCTATTACTAGGAAGCCTAGATAGAGGACCTAGTATTTTGAATGTGCATATTTTTAACATCATTATACAGATTATTTTGTATATCTTGTGCATATACAAGATAGATAATTTATAATGTTGCTGGTAGATTACATTATTAAATTATGAAACGATACTGATGTAATTTAACTTTGTAATTCTATTTCATTTAGTGCATTCTAATTTCATATCATATGCAATGTAAACAATTTGATCACTTGATTATCACCCGATATCACGCCCTGAGATCTTTCCGCCCGATGAAAGTTATTACATATATTTAATAATTATAATTCTATATAAAGTATATTATTTTAATAAAACTATAACCTTTGTTTGTATAACCAATATATATATAGGAAGGATCATAAGAAACTCCTCATTTTAGAGAAAACCAAGAAAACTCATACTAACCAATAAATTTTTTTAAAAAAAAAATCATAATTTTTTATTATAAGGTTAGAAATGTTATAATCAAAAAGAAATTTTTGAAAAAAATTTGTAGATTACGAAGCTACGTATATTTAACTTATAAAGTTACATATATGAAATCAGTATATGTACATACAAGTTACATATATGTAATAACCTAAATTTTTTTTTTAAATTTTTTCTTTTTTTTTACATTTTTTTATTTTATAATAAAAGAAAATAGAAATGAAAAAAAAAAGTTTAAATGGTAATGATTGTGGTTAGTTTTCTTAATTTTCTCCAAAATGAAGGTTTTCTTAGGAACCCTCCCTTATATATAAGAACAAACAAAATTTTTTGAACAATTCATATACTTGGTAAAATATATTTATATTCAAATAATTAATCAAATTTTGTTAGGATTTGTAATTACAAACTTTTTATATATAATTTGGTTATATAAAGATTTATGGTTAATTAATTAAAGTCTTTTAGAAAATTTACCAACATAAAATAATAAGTAAATGAGTAAAATGGTAATCTATAAAAATAAAATTTTAGTTATGAAAAATTTGGAATCAAAATTTAGTTAATATGGAAACTAGAGGGGAAAAAGTGTTAATCCTTAAAAGTACCTTACTCTTTCCTTCCTTCTCTCACAAGAACTCGCTCAAACTTCATCAATACAGGTAATTATGGATGCTATGGATTTCGTTTTGGTTGTAGATCAAAAGCCCTAAGATAATTTTGTATTACAGTGATTCTCTATAGAATTAGATCGAGGTTTAAAACTAGGGTTCGTGTTGAATTGGGGGGATTTTGGGAATAGAATATAAACAATTCGGTGGAAAGATCTTCAACACACCACACCCTCAGCCTAGCAATAAGGAACCGTCGGCTGAGGGGTGTGGCCCGAGTTCAAATCAGGTTGAATCGGTTTTAGGCATAAACCCCTTTTTTATTTTTTTATTTCACTATTCAAATTTATTTGAAAAATTCTAAAAAATACATAAAAATCAAGAACGACATTTCAAACATTCTGTGAAAATTTTAGAATTTTTTAGCATATATTTATGTTATTTTTCTACTTAAATTATATTAAAATAGTTTTAAATATATTAAAAATATTAAAACATTTATAAAAATTCTAAAAAATTAACAGAAATTATAAATCATATTTATACACATTCTGGAATTTTTAAAATAATTTTTGGAGTATTATTTATATAAATTTATTTTTAATTGCTTAAAATAAAACTTTAAAAGATAAAGATTATTTATAAAATAATTAAAAAAACTCAAAAAATTATTTTTATTATTCTGAAATCATTTTTATGTTAACGTAATCAATTTTATTAAATAAATTATTTCTTTAAAAAAAGAATCCATTTGAATTTAGTTTTAAACTTATAAAGATTTTAAAGAAATATGTATACATATATATTTTTTTATATTTTAGATAAATATTCTAAATAAAGTATAATAATATAGAATAATATTTATTGATTATTTTAAATAAAATATTATCTAGATTATTATCAAGATGATAAAATATAATAACATTTATATAATTCAAAGAAGTTTACTATAAAAACCTATAGAAATTTTATTTTTATATACAAATAAAATATTATTTACACAACATTTGAGTACGCAAAACATATACATAAAATCTTTATTTTACAATTATTTTAAATTATAAAATGGGGGGTTTAGGAATTTCAAATTAGGTTTTGCCTTTTAGGAAGAACCATTGTTGAACTACAAGAACCTCGAGTAGTGGCTGTTTACCAGTAACAAGGCTTTAAACACCTAGTCAAAGCTTTAGTTTTAGCTCCCTCTATAGTTTTGCTCAAAGTTATTTTCGTTGTTTTAGTTTTCTTGCCTAGAAAGAAAGAGAGAAGAGAAGAGATAGAAAAAACAAGGAATTTTGGGGAATGTAATTCAATATATTCAGAGAATGTTGGGACTTAAATACCCAAACATTCTGAGATACCAGACAAGAAATAATAAGACAAATAGCTGAAATTGTTACAGACACTGATACAACAGACTAGTACAAATATAAAGTCAACAACAACGGAAACAAGAGTCTTCAGTAGGGTCTTCCGAGGTTGAAGTAGATGTACTGGAGTTCAGCGGTTATTCTTTTGGAAGATGTTCATCGGAAGATGATTAGGTAATCAGTTATTTGGGAAGAGGAGATTGTCTTCCGAGTCATTTGACTTCTTCCGATGCAATGGTTGTCTTCCGAAGATGTCAAAATCAGCTATTGTCTTCTGAGGTAGATAAGTTCATTGGCACTTCTTTTTGGCGAAGCTTCCGCTGATGGCCTTCCGATACTGAAGCAGTCCTTCAATTGGAAGAGAAGCATTCGCGGTTTTGTCATTCCTCGGTTTTATTCATCTGTCTGGCTTCAGTGTTTTGCTCATCAGTCCTTATTTTTCAACAATCTCCCTCTAGATTGATGAAGCCAAAACCTATTTATTTTTTTTAAAGACCAATTATATTTCCTAAAGAGTTCGAACATAGTTCAGAATTTCATACTCTGTGTCAGCTTTGTCCAGAGTCTTGTGCTGCAATTCCTTGATATCATCAGTTGGTAGGGTGAGTATCTCATCCCAAATTGAGAAGAAAGTTCTTGAGCCATTGAATTTCTCTATGGCCATACTTCTTGGAGACAGAGTCATAGAATCATCTCTTTATTCTTATTCTTGAGTTTTTGATTATGAGGAGGCTGAAATTTAGCAGATGATGGTTCTGCAGACCCAGCACCTAGAGTTCCCAAAGATGCATTTAGCAAATGATCAAGCATTGTGCTTGGGTTGGCATCCTTGAGAGTGAGTCACTGTAGAGAAGGATAAGGAGTGACATCTTTCCAAGCTCAGGGTGATCTTTGTTCTCTCTTTTGAACTTAGACAATTCATCGAATAGAACTTCATCTCTCCATCTTGTTATTTTGTTCTTTGGTCCCTATTGATTTTGGATAAGGATGTGCTTTATTCTTTTCCTCTGCTCAATGATCTTTTTCTTCCTTACTTCAGCTTTTATTCTGTTGGATAAAACTTCCACTTCATTTCTGAGGCTAGTGATATCCCAGTTGCTGAAGTTTTCAACCTTGTATTTCCCTTCATCCAATAAGTACTTGATCAGCTGCTCCCTCTCAGCCTGATAGGGTTTATCTTGCTGCTGATCCAATCTGGCTATTTGTTCTTGATAGGTCCTCACCAGTTCGTCTCCTGAGAGACCAGTAGCTTCAAGACCATCCAGAATCAAGTTTTCCTTCTTCGTTTCTTTATTCTTTATCTTCCGAAGGTCTTCATCGGAAGGGAAGGTCCTAACAGCGGAGTAGGATTTCTTTATTGGAGAGGTTTGTGGTTTCTTCAGCATCTGCTGATCTTATTGGTGAAGGAACTATGGTGGTGTTTGGAGGATCAGACTCATTATCATCAGCCAATATGAGCCTTCTCTTTCTTAAAAAAGAGAGGCAATAGGCTGATCATCATTTAAGTCTGAGGTGGGGTTTTGAGCAGGGGTTAGAGGTTTATGAGGTAGGTTATTAAGGGTTTTGGTTTTCCTGACCACAATCTTTGTCTTCTTGAGAAAGACTGTGTGATTATTGGTGTTGGTTTTTGGCCAACTTTGGAGGCATTGAGAGTGATAGGAAGGGAAGATAGTTCAAGGAGGGTGAGAGGCAGAGTTGGAGAGAAGAGTGGGTGAGCTTTCTTTATTTGTTTGTGTGGAGGAATATGGGGCAGTGTTTATGAGCTTTGTTTGCTCAGTGGGAGCTGATTTAGAAGGTCTGGGTTTTCTGGATACTATAGATGTCCTAGTGTTTATTTGAGCTTTGGCTTCCCTTTGCTTCTGCTCTAAGCAAGCCTTAGCAGCTTGAGTTTGGAACTGTTGATCCAATGCTGCCTTGAGAAGTGCCTCTTGGTTTTGCAACCTTATTTGCTTCCTCCTCCTTTGCTCAGTCTTGTCTTCTACCCATTTAGCAGCTTGGGCAGCAGACATGAGTCTTTCATTCTCCCTCTTTTTGGCTTCATCAGACTGTTCTTTGAACTAGGAAGAAGGAGGAGCAATCCCAGTAAGGGACTCAAGAAATCTAGTATGGTTAGTGATTTCATGTTGTAAGGAGGAGACTTTGGTATCTACTGAAATTTTCAGCAGATCCAGTTGGATATTTTTGAGTGGTGAGGAATTGATGGGTAAAGGATTGAAGAATAAGTTGGGCAGTGAGAAATGTGTTTAACACTTCTTGAAGAACTGAGGTGAGAAGGTGGTGGTAGTGGAAGTAGGTAAAGTGGTGGAAGTACCTTCAAGTGAAGGTGCCTGCATTGGGATGTATTTGGGTTGCAGGGATTGGTTGCTCAAGAATGTTGAGACAAGCTCAGTGAGCTTAGTCACATTATCCTGAATGTGAGCAACAAAATCCATCAATTCCTTTAATTTAGAATCTGATTCGTCCATCCTTTTAAGGAATCATTCGAATCCCTGACTAATGAGTCAGTTTTATCATGACCTGAGTCCATCTCAGGAATGTCATGGACCCCTTTTTCTTGGTTCCGAGGATTTCCAGCCTCAGTTTCAAGAACATCATGGGTTGTTGCCATACCTGGAGTCTTATTGCCTGATCCATTCAAATGAGAGCCTAGTGGATTCTCATGTGAGATGGATGCTCCAGATATATGATCAAGATGTCTAGATGGACTGGACATCCTGATCTCAATCCTCTCTCCATGGGTAGGAGATTGAGAGTTTAAGCAAAGGTTTGATGAGAAAGCTCTGCTCTCTGTTGGAGAAGGGGGAGGAGAACCGAGCTGCTCAAACACGTCATCACTCTCATGGAGAACACGGGTAGGAGAGTTAAGGGCTATATGTGGGGAAGAAGTAGAAATGTCCTTGGGAGAATGGACTGCCATCTGAGTGTCAATTGACATTGCGGTGGCTAAAGAAGGTTCCCTTTGAAGTACAACATCATCCTGTTGAGAGGATGATGATGGGAGCTAGGTGGGCTGGAGATCGTTAATGCATCTGTGAGGATGGAACATATGTATCCAACTGCCCAGTGGGAACAGAGACATGTTCAGGGATCTCATCTTCCTGAACAGTCTTTTTGGGCTTCTTAGGTTTAGAGGCTTTGGTAGAAGCTTTTCTTTTGGTCGGTACCTTTACAGGTGTGGAAGATGAGGTGGATGTGGGTTCACCGAGGATGGGTGTTTCCTCAGTGTCATCCGTTTATTTTGCATCAGTGTTCAATCTAGTGAACACCTGTTTGTCAATGCCTTTAATAGTGGTAAGAGGAGCAATGTGACAAACCTTATTAAGGTTAGCAAAGAGACATGCCATTACAAACCTGGGATACAGCAGAAACTTGGGACTTTTTCTGGTGATGTACCAGATGGTCAAAGATGATTTGAGACAAGTTGACCTTTTCGTTGGAAAGAACTGCATACATGACATATTGCATGTCATATGGAATTTCTCCCCAACTTGTTAACTTTGAGATAAACACTGTAAAATAGTGGAACTTGTATTTAGGGTAGA
Source organism: Mikania micrantha (assembly GCA_009363875.1). Classification (NCBI taxonomy): domain Eukaryota; kingdom Viridiplantae; phylum Streptophyta; class Magnoliopsida; order Asterales; family Asteraceae; genus Mikania; species Mikania micrantha. The sequence goes on from CM018692.1 coordinate 40,179,429, forward strand.
AGAAGGCTTTGTACAAAGTCCTGTTTTTCAGGTCACCTTGATAATCACATGTGTTGCGAAACTTATGTGTTCATTTCACCAAATAAGCTGAGTAAAAAGAGAAAAGAAAAATAAAAGAAAGAAGTTGGATAAAAAAACATATGTGTCACACGCCGGGTTGCAGCTGGTTGAAACACCACTAAGTTAAATTCAATGGATTGAAAAATAAAAAAAAATGCTCACACTTCCATCTGTTTCATGTGTAAAAATCTGATTTGAGAAATTCCTGGTTTGTTTATATGTGAGGGCGACTTGAAGGCTAGAACCCAGGTTTGATTTGGTTCTATATTACCTAAGTGTGGGTCTAATGAAATGAAATGCAAAACATGAACTTAATGAACCATGATTAAGGGATGAGAATAATCAGTACGGGGTTTAACAGAAAAAAATACTTACAATCTTTTCCAAAGCATTGAATTCTGAATTGACTCGGTTAATTGTGTGGAAACCATTTTATTTGGCTATGATCCCAGATTTTTTCCATAAGCCTTTTTCAGAGACAAAAAAGAGATAAGTGTGGGATGTGATGTGTTGCGAAACACATCTGTTTTTCTAATTGTTTTTTAATTAGTTTTTGTACAGTCTTATGAAATTTTAGAGTCGATTGATGCTGGTCTTCTCATATTCCATAAATTGTTGCTTGCAGGTAATAAACATGTTATTTTTATCATAAAAGATCAAGAAAACGAGCTCCCGGGAGGACGAGAACAGACACAAGAGCAAAGGGAAGAAGAATTCTGGAAATATCCTTGTCGCGTAGCGCGACAACCACAGAAAACCTGTCGCGTAGCGAGACAGGTGGAAAGTCATTTTTACCACTGTTTAATGATTGCGGGTTGACCCGACTATTTTGTCGGG